>JAOXNG010000012.1:57556107-57569069 GCA_028566535.1 Scolopax minor
CTTTCCTGGAGATGGCTGAACACCTGCTGATGGGAAGCAGTGCATGAATTTCTTGTTTTGCTTTGCTTGTGTGATGCTTCACCTATTGAACTGTTTTTAGCTCAACCCACAAGTTTTCTCACTTTTACTCTTTTGATTCTCTCCCTCATCCCACCGGGCAGGGAGTGAGGGAGCGGCTGCGTGGTGATTAGTTGCCAGCTGGGGTTAAACCAGGACAGATGCCAACACAGGAAGATTTGCATAACCTGATTTATGCTGTATACTTATGATAAGGTTTGGTAGGCAACGCACCATTAAGGCTGACAGACCTCATGCATAAGTCAAGAGAGGTGAAAATTTGAGCTGCCTGAGTTTGTCTGGCCCCAGGCTCTGCATAGGTCTTGACCAGCAAAATTGATACTGCTGTCCTGCTGTGCTCGTAACTGCATGTTGCCAGCTCCCTCATTCACCTTCTCTGCTGTCTGGTTGTTTTTCTTCTTACTGGACACCACTCTTCTTCCAGGCTTTGCAGGCCTTCCTTTTTCCTTACACTACTTTTCCTCCTTAAGTGTATGCCTCTTGTCTCCCCCTTCCTACTCTACCATAGGAAATTTATGGTAAAAGACTGAAGGAGGACACAGCAATCCTCATGAATCAAACGGAGAATAAGGAGAGGGGCTAAGAAGATGGCCATCTTGGGAAGAACAGGTTGAAAGGAAGAATTTTACTAGTAGTTCATGAAGATTGTTTCCTTCAAGCTGTCCCATGTCATGGAAGCCACAGAATGAGCAATCCTGCTCATGAAACTCTTTTTTCTGGGCAAAACATTATGTACTTGGTTAACAGCCCATAAAGTAAACATAAATCGGAACAGAGAGCTCTGTGTGCTGTCTTCGTTACAGCTGCTGGTAGAATGGACAGGGCAACACAATGTCTTTCTGATCACAGACCAGTGTGTGGGAGTTTTTTTGTTGGTGATTTTTTTATGGTGTTTTTTTTTTTTTTTTTTTATAGGTCTCTGCCCAGTGGCTATTGGCACAGATGGAGGTGGCTCTGTGAGGATTCCAGCTTCGTTCTGTGGTGTGGTTGGGCTGAAAGGTAGAGCCCTTTAATCACGGAGGGGGTGTGTGTCTTGTTTGCTGTATCAGAGAGAATGCCACAAACAAGTAAGTCAGGCACAGTCCGTTAATTCCTGTCAAGTAAAACTTGACCAGAGAAACTCTGAGAGTCATGTGGGCTGAACTGGCAGAATGAAAGCATTCTCAGTGCTGGCTATTGAAGAGATGTTCAAAAAAACCTAACTTACTTGAGTCAAATGCTAAACATGACATGCTTGCTGCTTTTCTTTCTGCCCCCTTGTCCCTCTTAAATCTTCGTTCTCTGCTGGGTATCTATAGTGAGCTAGTGAAAAGCATCTTCACCCACAATGGTTTGCTGTCCCCCCAATATTATGGAGCGGATGATGATGCTCAGATTTGTACCTGGCAAGTTAAGCCTGGTGATAAGCTTATATGAAAACCAAGATGTAGCCATTCCCTCTTATCTCAGTGTTACAAGAAGTAACAATGCAGTTTTTGCAGTAAGATTTAAGGTAATCAAGAGGAATGTGCAGAGGATGTAAGACATGCACAGGACAGTGTCTATAGCATGGAAGGTAGTGAGGCAGGATTGTCACTTGGAAGAGATGCTGGCTTTTTGGAATGGTTAATCATTCTGAGGGGTCTCAGCTGCTTCATCTCAGACCAGATACTTGGCCATTATTCTGTTTGCCCATCCTTCATGTGTGATCAACTTGCTTAATCTTGATTCATCTGAGGAAGATGATGATGATGACAAAAATATAACTGGTCAGAAAAGCAATACAAGTATTTTAAAAGCAATACAAGTAATTAGTGATAGAACAAGAGGGAATAGCTTCAAGCTACAACAGGGGAGGTTTAAACTGAACATTAGGGAAGAATTTCTCACAGAAAGAGTAGTCAGGCATTGGAATAGACCACTCTGGGAGGTGGTTGAGTCACCACCCCTGGACGTGTTTAAGAGTAGTTTAGATGTGATGTTGGAGGATATGGTGTAGGGGAGAACTTTGTAGAGTTGGGTAGATGGTTGGACTCGATGATCCCAAGAGTCTTTTCCAACTGAAATGATTCTATGATACTCGCAGAAGACAACTGGGTATGAAGTCTCACTAGTGAAATGATTGAGATCTCCTAGAGGGTGGTATCTCCTGTTGATAATCCTGCTCTCCATCTTCCATGCCATAGATTCTGCTTCAGCCTGTATTTCAAAATGTCCCTGCACATATTTCTCCTCAACTAAATAATTTCTTAGGAAAACAGTTTTACTATTTGCTGAATGCATTAGTTTCACTGATGAGACAGATCATGGTCTGATCGTGGCAGAACAGGGTATTGAAAGATGAGTCACTGGGCTCTGAAATGGCTGACGTAGAAGTGACTGTTGGGGTTCTGTATCTATTTCATTATTTTATTTATTTTTAAAGTAGTTTAATTCCTTCTAAAATCTCTTTTTATCTATTTTCATCCTCTCCTTGGAGACAGAACTGGGGGAGAGCATCTGTCACTCTTCAGTGGCCAAGCCAGTCCAAACCATGACAATATTCACAAATTTTATGGAAGAGGCAACTCTAGAACAATTATGTTTAAGGATGATTTTAAAATAGAAAAATAGAAAAAATAGTGTTTTTTCACTATACAAACACAGTAAAATTGATCTTGGCATAAAATAGAAAAGATAACATGAGTAGAAATGAAAGTAGAGGCCTGGATAAAATCAACGATTTGCCCAAAAGCATGAATTGGATCTATGGAAGTCCTAAGAAGAAAGTTCGAACTGCCTGTCAACAAGTCCAGTGTTATATCTGCTCCAGTTTTAATCTTTGTAATCATATTCAGAATAGAGGTGAAAAGTATCATCTGTGGCAATTTATGGTAATGAATTAGTGATGAAGTAGAAACTTGGAATTACATGTGGTAATTTCTATAGCTGCACAGTTTTGGATATTGACATAAATAGATCCTTATATGAGGAAGTGTGATCGTTAGCTGTATCTGATGTACTAATAGAGAGGTACTGTAAAAGGCATATATGTGTGTTTGCACGAATGATTGAAAAAATCTGTTTCTCAACAGTTTCCTAGATACCAAAAAAACACATGAGAATTCATTCACACATGAGATTAGTTTGATGGTTTTTTTTCTTTCACTACTGATGATCAAAGGGAAACGAAAGCTATGACCTTAAACACACAAACATATACTTGTGTATATTCCAGTTTTAGGACAAATTTAATATCAACAGTGAATATTTTAACAGTAAAAATAAGTAAAACAGGCAACAAAGAAGTAGCCATAGAAAGAAAAAATATATCAACACTGTATATCACTACCAATAGCAATTGCTCAGCTAGAAAATAATGGTCCTGTGGAGAAGATAATGGTCCTTTTGAGTCATTGCAAGTTACTAAGACAACAAGACTTTACCCTTTGATCCTTTATGTTTTAATTCCAGGTACAGAAAAAATACAATAATGCATTAATAAAAGAAAGATTTAGGCATTTTCTTTGTGTCTAACTGCTTCTGAGGAAGGGTGGTTTCTTTAATGGGAATCAAGGCATGCAAATACAAAACTCTTACAAACTGTTAATCAGCACTTAAATCAGTAGCATTACTTATGTCAGAAAGCTGTACTCAGGATGGTTAAGGGTTCCTGTACTACAGTCTGAGGGAAGAGATGGGATGGAGAACAACCAGACTGTGCATGGAATCCAGTCAAGATCTTATGGGCTGATGGTGATGTTACCAGAAATTATAGAAGAATTGTTACACTGCATAGACGGGCAAAAATTGACAGCAGACACACTTTACGGATTACACAATTTTACAAAATAAGTATTTTTCACCCATACTGATCCAATGGGGTTTTTTGACAATATTTTAGAGCAGGAGTTGACATTGGACCAGGCTCTGAGCAACTTGGAAAAAAACCCAACAAAGTAAGTCAGCTTACTTTTGAATATTTGATATGTTAGTTCAACATGTTCTAAACCATCTACAGTTATGGCCTAATACAACTATGTTTGGAACATAAAAGGCAAATATTTTCTAATAAATGTGACATGAGGACTGTGTACGTGAAGGTTTTTCATCATTGGAACAAAAAGTATTATTATAGTACCAAATTTGAATTATGATCCTTTCTTAAAACATCACTACCGAAATACATTTTTTAAAAAAGAATTTTTAATTTAAAATATGTATTAGTGAAGATTTGCTCTTTTACACTTGTTTTTCTGATTGTGTTTGGTTAAAATATGGGAAAAGTACATAACTAATAAAACTAGACATTTGGAAAATTTCTTCAGAGTTTTGTGTAATTCAGAAAAAGAAATCCCACAAGAAAGTATGTTCTTTTTAACCATCTTTTCTTGACCTAGTCCTGACCTGAATATGTGAAACAGATGTGATTTATAATCTGACCAAATAAATCCAACTCATTGAAAATAGAATAATATGCAAAAATAAAATCTGTCCTGATTTTCTGCACAGTTACTTATTATACATTCACTATCTTATTTAGGCTCAAGACTCTGAACATTAGAGTTATCTTCAGTTTAACCCTTAAACCTAGGTTTTCTACCTGATCTCTTTAATATAGAAGATAGCTAAGTTTTTTTAAGCCACATAATAGCTTCCAAATGTTCCATGCTGATGTCTCTTCCAGCCCTTCTCCTAAACCCAGCACTACAGGCAAGAACTACAAAACATCTACAATTACTATTCAAAGTTGACCCAGAATGGTGAAGAAGAAGCCGTGGTTTTCACTGCTCTGCACCTGTAATATTCAGATGCTTATTGCTCCAGAAGAACTGAGCTTAGGAGAGGAAAGAAATTTGAGTGACCTCCTTGCATAACCTTCATACCAATAATCCAAGTGAAAGAAAGAATGAATAATGAAAGAATTGGCCAAATTTAAGGGAAAGAGCTAGGGATTTGATATGGAAAAATAAAATGTTAGATATGTAGTGTCCAGGCACTTACAGAAATGAACTCTTGCTCATTAAACTTAACAAGGAGAAAGAAATTTGTGTGATGCATGTACAATAGAGATACACATCTTCCAACAAAGATTCCATAAGTGTTTGTGGCCTATAACAATATATATAGAAACTATGATGGATAGAACTCACTTTTGTCTGTCACAGTAATAAAGGAACTGGTCTTTTAAATTGAGAATATTTAGACCTAAAGACAATACTAGGATTAGTTCAATAGAAAATACACTGGAAAAAAGGAATTCAGAGAAGATAGTATACATTGATACAACCAAGAAATTTCCATCAACATATGCTACAGAAAAATAAAAGTGAATCTAAGACTAGAATTTGCTAAGTATTCATCTCATGGAGCAATTTTTATCAGTTTTAAGTAGACAGAAAACATATAGCTATGCCAGCAAAAGATATCCAGAGAATACTTTGCATTTAAATAACAACTGCCTTGCATTGGTTTTATTTTGTATTTGGTTTTTTTATTAGGGAATGTATCTGTTTATTTACTGCTACCTATATCTGGACAAGGGAGCAGATTTTTGAGTTGCTATTTTATTCTTTAAAGATTATATAAAAAAAGGACAACCATTACTTAATGGGGGAAAAAAAGGCCTTGGGAGGATCGTTACTGCCTTTGGGGTTTTTTTGCAAGTGTTGTAATATTAAGTTAATGTTTTGCAAAGCTTTCAGAGGGGAAGACATGGGAGAGGGGAAAAAGGGGAGACTAAAGTTCTGCCAGGACCAAAAGTGAGTGTTTGTAATTGGAGTTAATTTGAAAATGGAAGGCTGCTAAACATTCACCACAGATAGTGAATTATTTTTTCTGCAATCAAAATATACCAAGGCTCTAACTTAGTTATATTGGTGACTGTTACTTGAGTTGCTCTGCCTTGAATTTCTGAAACCCTAAGGGTCTGCTCCAGAAACACATCTGCATGTGTATAATAGACATCAACTCTGAGTGCAGTGGGAGCATTAAGCTTTGTTTAATGAACACTTTTGCCAGATGTGGAAGGACTTGATTCAGAAGAATCATGTACATGAGATTATGAATAGCTATGTCAATGCTTATATATGTCTACGTTCTTGAAAGTTCTCAAAGTGTGGCTGGTTTTTCAAACTGAGGCTTAGATTTTAAAATATCTGATTCCAGAGAAATAGACCCCATCAAATGTGTCAGAGAAAAACTGTGGCAAAAGGAGAAATTAAAGCCAGATTTGTCATGTCCTTATCTAGCTCTATAGCAGTGAGTTTCTTCTTCCTCTTCATGATTCTCATCCCAGTAAATACTATCCTAGCCTTATAGAAAGTGCTAGACTTTCTAGAAAGTGAAAGAGAGGAAAAGAAAGAGGAGAAGAGAAGGAATGTTCTTTGTGGTATGTTTGGGAAAGGAGTCAACGAAGGACAAATATAAACAATCATTTAAAAAACAGACTGCCTGCATTTCTTGCTTTGTTCTGACTATTCCCACTCATCAGTAAAATGAAAATATTATTCAAAAAATTCCAGGAAAGTGATTTCAAGGAAAAAAGAGCTATTTGGCAACTTCTATAAATAGGTCTTTATTTCTTTCATCTTTTATGCTTTGTGGTCAATTCTTCTCCCCCATTAAACAGGTGTGTTTTCCCCTGCTGCCCACTCTAAGTATATTCAAATTCATGTTCTGAGGCAGATTGTTTAAGGACTTGACTGTTTTCCATTTGCCTACAGTTTAGTTGGCATCATTGTAGACAATTTCTATCTAAACCAGGCTTACTATTTGGACACACGATAGAAGGCAACTGTTAACAGCAGCTTGACAGCGTGCCGCTTGCCGGCAGAGTATCCGTAGGATCGGAGACCACTGTGCCTGGAAGCCAACAGCTGCTCCTTGAGGGGAATGACCTCATCTGTCTGGCCCTACGACCACATCTGCTGCTGTCCTCACGGAGCTGGCGGGAGCTGGTGTTCCCTTCCTCCTCACGCTTCCCCAGGTCAGACACTACATTTCAACACACAACTTCCCTGGCAGTTTGTGTGAATGCAGCAGAGTATGAAAGGGTGCAGCTGAAGTGTGCCACAGATTCCTCACTGCTGCTCTTTTACCTCAGGTGGGACCCATAGCAGAGGTTCAGGAACTGGTCCACGTCAATCTGGGGCACTGGTCCACGTCAATCTGGGGCACTGGTACACTTCAATCTCTGCAGTCAGATTGGGTGCAGCCCACCTAGATGGACCCTTGGCCCTGGTCAGTTATAAAGTTATTAAAAAAAGGCAGACATTTGTTAAAATTATACCATATTTCTTCATGAACTGAAAGACGGTTGCTAGTTTATAAATTGCAATAAAATAAGAGTGAATAAATTTGAAAGAAAATCCATTCTATAAGATGCTATTATTACTATTTAAAAAACATAATAGTAAATATGATACTTTAAATTACTTAACTTGGCATAAGGCTGAAGCTTCTTATAATTTATTTAATTAATTTAAATGACAAAAAATATTAAAGCGGTAACATTGGTACTATTTTTTCTGTTGTTTATCAAAATAACACCTCAAATAAATTGTAAAATGAGATTTAGGTAAAACAAGTTTATAGGTATTAAAGTAATGGTAAGGAGAAAAATAATTCGAAAACCTACCAATAGAAAGCAGAGGTAAAATAATATACTTTAAGCAATAACCCTTGCTTGTTTTATAGCTCCAGCTGTGAATGGAAGTGGTCACTTATTTCACTTTGATTCAAAGAACAGGTTTTCAAAAAAAAGTCTACAGATCTTTGGTAATCTCCAACCTTCTACCAGGCTTCAAGGATAATTAGGGAAAGAAATCATGAGTAAGCTTAAATTTGCCTTTTATGAGTCTGTATTCATAGGGAATTTGAAATCATGTGACTAAGGACTGAAACTAAGACTGATGCTGGAGAATTACAGCCTTGCTCCAAGAGAGCTGGCACAGAGGTGTGATAGTTTTTGGGGGTGCACATAAGACCTGAGGGGAAACTAATAGCTTATGTTTGATGACTTTTCGTGTTGGAATTGTGATAGTAATAAAGAATTCGAAGACAGTACTACAATTTTTACTGCCAAAAGAAGACTGGTCCTAGTTTTCATCTGACTTGCACTACATTACCCCTTTAATTCCAGAATTCCATACTACATTTCCTTCTGGTTTACATGACTGTTCGTGAGGCAGGACTGCAACACATCTGCAACATTTGATGTGTTTCTTGTTATAATAAAAATGTACAATCTCATTATCTAAAACCACTACAAACAACTCTTGTGGAATAGAGCAGCATTAAGAAAATAATCTTAAATCAGATACAAATCAGATACAAAAATTTCTTTAAAAAAATATTATATTTTGATAAGAATACAAAGGAAAATAAATAAAGCTCAATCTTTCTCCCCATGACTGTAAATAAGAGGTGCTCCTAAACATAATTAAAGTAATGCTCCAGACTACCTGTTCCTGGTGGTCTTCCTGGCTTGGATACATTCTCCAAGTAGTTAGGGGCATTTCAGACTCTCCTAAATGCCAGCTCTGGGGTTGCTTTCCCAGTTCCTGGAGAAGACCTTCCAGTTAGAGCTTGCCATGAAAAAGGCACTTAGATCTTCTTCCTCTTCCTTTCAGCAGCTTCCATAAAGTTCTCAAAGGAAGCCCTTTGTTTCTCCCTTCTCCTTTCCTTTACGTAAATTCTAAGACAGCTATTTTCAGTCTTTTCCTCTACTTCCATGGTCCTCATTCATATAGTCAGAATGTTGTTGTTTTGACAAGGAGAAATTAATAAATTTGAAATCAGCGGGAACCACTGATCAGTTAATATCAAGAGATTTTGGGAATACTACTCTATGAAATAACATTGACTGTTATTTTATCTAATAATTAACTTTCTTTTTGCTAATATTAATTCCAAAATGAAATGTGCCTTTTACAGCATTCTCACGTTGCTAACTTATAGTTTTTTAACCAGTACAAGAACAAATAGCTCTCTACCCGGACAGGCTTTCTGCCTTGTGTCCTTGTACATTTGAATTCTTCTAGGTATATATAGTATTCTTTTTAATTTTATTTACTCTTTTTAACTAATTTTGAATTTGTTCCAATTAGCAACAACACATTTAATATCTCCCATATCTGTCATTGTTCTTGAAATCTCCTCTGCTAGAGTAACAATATCTATAAGATTATGAAACATAACCTTCAGTCCATCATTCAAAGTGATAACGAAAATATTGAACAGAGTTGGGTTCAGGACAGAACCTTGTCCATGAAAATGACCTGCCCAGTCAATAACAAAGTGTTGACAAGAACTCTTTTAGAGAAAGAGAGGTAGATAGAGTAGTATACACTTACTTTGTTGCAATTACTCGTTTGCTTATGGCATGCATTTTCAAACCAAATGAGCCATTAGGCCATTGAAGAATCCAGCTTCCAACATTGATCTTGATGCTGCAGTAAGCTACCATATAACCCAGCATGGCCTACACATACAACAGCATGCCCTGCCAGCATCTCTCCTCCTCCCATACTTCCCTACTGAACATTATCTTCCGCCCCCTGGATCCTCACTGTAACATTCAGGCCACTGTCCACAGCAACACCAGTTACTGTAGGTGGGAGCAGGAGCTTTATGCATATCTGCTGACTATCAAAACCCTCAAATTAAATGCAAAAAACCCACATGCACTGCAATTATGTGAATATGAAATATGGTATATCCTAAAAATCCTCAAGCCATAACATTTTCAAGCTTTACACAGCTTTAACGATCTGTAACCAGCAAAGCAGAAATCATATTTGTTTCCAGAAAACAAAGATTTTAACTTAAAATAGGTTTAGAATAGAAACAGAGATGCCTGTCTCAGACTTTATTTGTCTAAATGAGATTATCCATAAACCTAGCTATTTTGAATTGCCTGACTTAATTCACTTTTGGGTGGAGTCAAGTGATAGCTATGATAGATTTGTTAAGGTTTTAACGCTCACAATCTGTCAGTTCACAGATGCAATAGCCTGAAGCCATGTCTGGAGAAAAGGTTTAATCCTTTTATTTAATGTAGTATCAAGTCAGGAGGAGTCAACAGTCTTCCCATCACATTTGATTCAAGTTTATATATGCAACTTGTATAAATATATATATTTTACTAAACAACTTCCATTATATTTTAGGGTATTTCCGACATGGGATAATTTTAAATAAAAGAACAAGTATGTGGGTGGTTCTTATTATTCCAAAGGTGATGAAAGCTGGAAAACAAAAGCGTTATTACGAAGTGCATGCCACACTATTTAATATTTTGGTGTATCTTGTCCACAACAGAATCACTTCACGATTCTATTAAGAGTCTATTGTCCGCCTACAACTCTATTTGCAGTAGTGCAGGTCCAAATCCAATTAAAGTATATTTATTGCTTATTGGTTTGTGTGAGTCATTTTTTTTTTTTTACTTGTCAGGGAAACTAGTTGGAAATAAATGCACAGTAAGAAATTACAACAATTAGCAATCTTATAAATAAAAATTTGAGGCCTCATTCTAATTTTCCAAAGATACGCACTAAACATCGTTCCTTGTTTTCCTTCTGCTTGAAAACGGATAGTTTTATAAATACAGTGGTCTGTGATTTACAGGAAAAAGTATAAGCCAAACAGCAACATTTGGTTTGCAGTATAGTCACAAAATGGTTGTTAGGTGTGTCTAAAAATATTTATCTGTTATAGGAGATACAGATCTAAAATGGGTAAATGTTGCATTGTAGCCAAGATTTCTATTATGTTGGGGCACTGATTCAGCATTCAACCAGGGGAAACCAAATAGGTTTCAACAGGTCTGTACAAGGTTAATAAATTAGCTTGTTTCTACACTAGAAGATGAAAGCGTGTAGGCTACACGAACACTACCATAGAAATAGTTTGTCGTGTAGGATTGGTTCTCAGGAATAATTCTCACAGAGCATAATTGCTACAAGCCCTCAGCGTGAGGTAATACCAGAGTGTGGTTTTGTATGACTAAGGGCTCCAGGTCTGACCCTTTCTTCTACATGCACCGTAGCGCTTTGTAATACTAGTTTTCATCCTCCCCTTTGTTATATGTACAATTTCTTAGTGTCGATTTCAGTGCCAACTCTTAATGGGTAGCGTCCAAATCTGCTGTAGGCTTCTCTGCAACTGATCCCAGTTGACTTTATAGAGGAATTTAGAAAAAGCAGTTAGATTAACCATGCCAACAAATTAGCAACTACCTAACAAGGTAAAGATGTCATGTAAAAGACTGAATCTGAATAAATGTGAGATAGTGACACACTTAGTTTACCTTTAAAAATAATTTAATTTTGTTCAATTTTAAACTGTTTTTAATTGGGATATAAAGAGATCTGATGACTAGATACAGCAGTTAACTTCTATATAAGGACTATGTCTAGTTACTCATTCTCATGAAAGACACAAACTAAACCCCAAATAAATGGCCCCTCTGAACTTGATGGAACCAGACAATGCATGAGCAAGAAGCAAGAGTATTTGTCTAGCCCTCACAGAACAAAGAAGACAATTATTTATTTCCAATGAATCAAGTCTAGCTGCACTCAGAAATCAAAATTTCCACTGACAATAATGGAATTTTCCTTGAGTAAAGAGGCAGGATAATGGTTCTAGAAGACTAGAACAATTACTTTGCAATGTTAATTTGAGCAATTTGCAATGCTGAAAATCTAGGATTATTGAAGTGAACTGGCTTCTTCTACCCTCTTGCCAAGTTGAGAGCCATTTGTCATCCACCATATATTTGTACTAAGAAAGTTCCTTGGCCACCAAGACCAGACCAACACGACTAAAAATGTATACTCTTCTAGGTAGCTCTCCAATACTGCAACGTTACGACAAGCAGTTGAAACAGCAAAGACATAACATAATAGCTGACCTATGGAGCAGTTCTTCAGTATTCTTGTTAAATAGCATGTTAACTCTGGGAAAAAATGAAAAGACACACAAACTGAAAAATATTTTTTGCTTTCATTATTTCCAGATGTAGTAACAGTCCATCATGGCACTGTGTAGGCTGAATGATTAAAATATTTGAGTTTCGGTCACATCATGGCCTTGCTAATGCCTCCATCATGGCTGCACATATTCAGAGCATGCTTCCAAAACTTGGCTTTGGAACACATCAAAGGTCATCTGCAGTAAGTGTACTGCCCCTTTCCCTATTGAATTGCATTGTATTTTCTTAGTTCCTTCAATGTGGGGGAGTCTAGTTTTAAGGCTTCCTTATCCTTGCTATTTCTATAGTTCCTCCCATGACAAAATATCAGACACAATTTCCATAAACTTACTCTCTAATTCATTGTCCAACTATTATTTACTGAAGAGAGTGAACCCAGGACAGAACCATGTGGATAGTAAACTACTGCCAATTACTCACATATAATTGTTCAACAATAATCTTTGTATGTGGCCTACACAGTAATTTCATTAAGATTATATAGTTTTCTAATATCAATATAATTTAAAAGAAGGCCAACAAAAACCTTAATAAAGATAAGATAAAGAATATCTTCTACTTTTCTTTCACCTACAATTTTACCATTCTATTCAAGATCAAAATTACTATAATTTTGTCTGTGTATCAACTTTGTTTTCTGCCAGGTAGTGACAAAGGGTTCATCTGCTTCCTTTCCAATATTCTTTGCATAAATCAAATTAAACAAATTAGCCTACATAACTGTATGGGCCCTCTCTGTCCATCACTTCTTGACACAAATTTAAATGGAATTGTTTTTACTGGGGAAAAAGATCCAACTTACAATAAACTTTCAAGTTTTTGATTGAATTTTAAGGAAAACATCCTGATTTCTTGATTGTTTTTGTTTAAAAGTTGTTGGTATCCCCTCAGTCTTCCCACAGGTGGCCTGTAGCAGACCCCCACT
>JAOXNG010000012.1:57581385-57593446 GCA_028566535.1 Scolopax minor
TTAAAGCTATTGCATTAGCACCCCACAATCTACTTGCATCCTGTTGGATGATATCCAAGCTAGCAGGCACGAGCGGTATTTGTGGTTGTGATGCTCTCTTATAACAGGGAACACGTGAAACTGCATAGCCAATAAGCCACTGTATTTTTTTGCTCCCATTTTTGAACTGCTGTGTTCTTCCTCACTGAAAATTCACTTGAGCACCAAGGTGCAGATAATATATCAATCTACTCCCTGCAGCCCTCCGCGTCATGGGATGTGACCAAATCCGCCACCTAGGAGAAGCATACTGAAATTTTTAGAGACTGGGGCTCTCAGAATATTTCTTTGGGAAGGTATACACATGAAGACATGTATGTGTAAACATATACACATTTAGCTTTGCTCACAACCAGCTTTTTTCCCCAGAAATTCTTCAGGCCATTCATGTTAGATGGCTGTGAAAAGCCACAATGTTGTTGCATATGACAACTGAAGTCCTGCTCACAGGGTGTGTATAGCCTAAAGAGATTTCAAACTTTAGCAAAGACACTTAACACAGGTTTTGGCCTGCATATTAATGGAACCTTTCAATTGTGCTATGGGAACTCAACTAAACCCATGCAATTAAAAAGAAAAAAAAAAAAACAAGAAATGCAAGAAAAAACCATAAAAAAACCCAAACCCACTCACAACATATGTCTGTCAAGCTACAGCAAAGTCTTCAGCTTTCATTGTGACCTTTAATTCTCTGCCTACTTTGCAGGGAGTATTATACTTAAGAGATTTGTAATCAGCTACAACACAGCATTTCTCTCATCTGCTTCACTTCTCTATGCCAGACAAAGTAATCATCACTCTCTTTCTGGATTGAATTTGCAGTCTCAGTTCAACTGCACAGAAAGACACTATATAGCTCTAAATTACTCCTGTTCATTGTTCCATTGAGGCATTAAAATACTGGAAGCTCTACTATATGTTACAACTGATGCCAAAGTCACACTGAAGTGAGCTTGATTTTCCTTCATGAAGCAAATAAAACTGGATCAAAACCCATTGGAAATTCTACTTCATAATTTGTATCAGAAACAAAATACAGGCCTTAAATTCAGCCTCAAAGTGCTGAAATAGCTTAATGTGTGAAATCAGTTTGAAGACTAGTTCAGTTTATAATCAATATTTCGAAGAGGCTGAGACAAAGTTTACTGGAACATTTGTCAATTATTCTAAGCAAAGCTTTACCTTTGGATTTCTGAACAAATGTTTCTTCAAGGATTTTCCTGAACGTTTGCATGCAGAGATAATTGCTGTGCAATTATCCCTCTCTTCTCGAGTGCCTTCTCTAATAACACAGGGGAAACGTAACCCCGTTATGTAATAACATTGCTTGTTTCATTTGGAACTAAATCACAGAGGCAATTAATATGACAGTGTTTTGGCAGCCAAAAAAAGTTGACAGAATGATAGTGGAATAATCAAAAATAATTAAAAGTAGCATTGTAAGAGCTTCTGAAAGTTCATCTTAATAACAAACAAACAAAACTTAGGAGGCCTTGAAAGATCTTCATTAAAATGCATATAAATTTATCTGTAATGAAATACTTATAAACTCCTTTTTTTTTTCCTAATACATATCATTTGAGAACTAGCTCATCTATTTTTTATAGCAAGAAAATATACTGTGCCCAGAAAATGTTCTAAGAAAGGGAAGCTATTGCATAGATACAAAAAGCATTTTTTGCAAGCATCAATGCTGTTCACTATGGACTTATAAAGTTTTTTAATTTTATGGAAATAGTGAGTTTTTTGTTTACATGAAAAATCTAGCAGACTAAACAAAAAACCATGTATATGCAAAAAGATACAGAAAACTGCAAAATGCAAAAAGATCTGAACAGTTCTATACAAATTTTTTAATTTACTTTGTTTTTCAGCTCAGCTGGATGCAGCGTTCACACTTTAAAGAGCTCTATTTCATTTCAACAGTTTCAGCTTAACAGAAATAATGGTGTACCTAAGGAAGTGAGAAATATAAGCCTCTGTTTCAAGAGAAAGAGGTAACTATTCTTCAGGTAACTATTCCAAATCCAATTTAGTAGCTGAATGCTAATAATTTGTGTGGTCTCCAGGGCAGTTCCCACTGGACACATATTCAAGCCAGAAGAAAAACACCATATCCTAACCAGCACTCTTCTTTCAGAAAAGTGTACAGGATTGAACAGGTCCAGGAAATTCTTTGAATTCAAACTCCATTCTCACAAATAGTTTCTGTACTGGGGCAATGCTGGGCATATTGCATTATTGCTGATGAGCTGTAGCTTCTCTGCCTCAAAAATTGGCTCTTTACAAAATTCACGCTCAAATTTTAAATGACTTGTGCATGGCCCTGAAGAATCAGTATTCCTCGAGATAAGACTAATTTTTTCAGAGACAGCGTATCAGCAATAGCAAAAGTTTCTGCTAGAGTTTTAGGTACAGCATGTACAGCATCAGTAATCTCCTACTTACCTCTTTTTTCCACCATGTTTTAAGACTGTGAAATAAGCCTCAGTTTACTTTTCTCTCATGAATGGCAAGAATCACATATTGACATGATAAACCTTTAACTGCTCTGAGGAGACAAAGACTTTAAAGTGTCTGTTTTGTAACATCAGCAGTCTGGAAACAGAATTGTGATAGGTTTGTGAGTGTCAGTAGCAACTCTTGGGGGTGACATCACTGGAAACAGGAGAGTTAAACTCCTGGGAGCTCTGAAGTCACCTCCTAAAATACACAGTTACTTCTTTTGCTGCAAAGTAGATGTTCACATTACCGAGACAGGAAGAGGACGGTTATTTGTATTTCTGGCCTTAATACATTTTAGCTGCATAAAGATAAATAAACAGAGGCCTTAAGCCTCTTTTTAATTAAGAGGCCTTAAGGAGGTTTTAAAACTACTCTTTATATTTGCATCAATTTCTGTGAACTTCGGCTGACCTTCGCCAAGAAGGCCTGGCTTAAAAAATTACCTTAAATTTCAGTTTAAGTTAGGAGGGAAAAAACAAAACAAAACCAAAAAACCCCGAGGAGACCATCCACTTTAAAATGTATTGGCAGCTGTATGTAAAATAAAACAAATCTCTCTTCCTGTACAGGATGTTTCCTTAGGAATGCATTGGGAACAGCTCCACTTCCCAGTCAACAATAAACCAGTCCCAAAAAACAAACTTGAAAAGAAAGGAAATGTGCAGCACAGTACATGACGCAAGCCTGGGTGTAAATGAGAAACTATGAATCACCGATGCATTTTGCCATTCTTGCTGCTGTTGTTGACAGACCAATGCGTAAGCGCAGTTAAATCCCCCAAACCACTCTAAACTTGCAGTGCCTCAGGTTTCATTATGAATACAAAATGTAGAAGGTCATGGCTAAGCATCTCAAATCTTCCACGTGTGTTTTCAAAGCTAAAGAAAATGCTTGTAGAAATCCTGGTCTGCTAAAGCTAAAGACTCTCATCGATGTCTGAGTTTGCTACCCAGGACTGGCCCTGCTGCAATAGGACAAAAAAACTTCAGAGATATACCCTGTCTTCAGGTGCACATCTGAATTTGGACAAAGGAAATCCCTCACCCTTCCAGCACTTTTCTATATACTTTCTCTTCTTTCTTATATATACTGCTCTCTTTAAAATGAAAATAAGCACACATTTCAATGGGAAAAGAGAAACACCTATTCATAGCTTTCACAGGAATAATTTTCCATTACATGGTACAAAATTAATGTGGGAAGGCAACCTCATGATTCCTGACAACCAAGTACTGCCATATTTTTCCGGAGATAGGTTCAAAACAGCGCAACTGAACAGAAGGTTTATCATTGACTTGCATATTGTTTTCTGAAATGATCCAGTGCCTGGAGGGCAAGTAACTTGGGACACCAGTATGTTGGATAAATGTAGTGTTACTAGTAAACTAAATTTTGTTTTAAAAAAAAAGGGTGTGAATTCCAAAATATTTACAATCTAAAAATATTTAAATATTGTCCCCAGTATTTAAGCTTCTAATATGCCATCATCTTAAGATTCAGTTTCTAGTAGCAAAGGCAATTGGCTAATTTGTTGAATACAGTATATTTCACTCAATTGGTGGTATTTTAAAACGTGGACAGATACATCAGGGATTAACTCACTTCAGTCAAAGCACACATTAATATTATGCATTTAATTAGATTCAAACGAATTCCTCATTTTCTTTACCTTTGTCTAATCTGAATAATCTATCCTCTGAAAATTGCCTACTGTGTTTCTCAAACAAGTATATTACAGTTATTTATGTGTTTTCTGGTAAGAAGCATTTTGAATATTTCTTATGGTCTGGAAGTTCTCTGTAAGAAACTGAAGGTTGGAAAATTTTATTTACTTTGGTCGTTATTCTTCCAGAGAACTAATTGTTTAAATGCTCACATAGACCTCCATCGATTTCAAATGCAGTCAGTATTATGTGACTGATTCTATACTATCAAGAAAGCACATCATAAAAATTCTGCCCAGCTCCCACTCCTGATGATATGGTGTTGTGTTCTGCTAACTTCATACTGAATTCTTTATGCAGGTTTTTTTGCTATGGGAATCATAGCTAGCAACCTTTCTGTCTTCCCACCACATCCTTAGCAACAAATGACTATAAAGCGTGAGTGCCCCTATGGCACTATCAACCTAAAAAGCAAACTATCAAGCAGCCTAAATCTCTTGCCAGATCTTTAATCACAAAAGAATCATAATACTGTTAATACTTGACTGTGCCACACCATATGCCCAAAAGGCTGGAAAACACTGCATTTAATGCTTATGAATCATCATAAATTATGATATGCCAATAAAATAATGGGAGGATTTTTGGATTTGGTATTTTTGCTCGTTACAAGAAAGTCAAGTGTGTCAGCAGGGGATTTAAAATGTATAAACTCACACAAATGGATAGAATTTTGCTACTTCTTAGTATCTAGAAGATAACACAGAGTCAAATAGTCTAACAGGAAAGCATACTTGAAAAAGTTTTACTGTTGAATAAAATACAGATTATTTGGTTAAAACCCAAACTCTAAATTTTCTAAAGCATCAAAATCACCAGATAAATGAGGAATACTACCAGGCCCTATTTATTATAACAGTCAATAACCTGCAGATATTTTTTAGAAACAAGCATAGAAGATTGTTGTGTACGATTCACACCTACCTCCATATAAGAACTGAATGGAATTTTTGACCATTTAGGCATTTGAATGATTTCAGAGTAGTAGGGTTACCATGCCTTCTGGTTTAAAATATCTCTAAGTGTAGTTAAGGAAACTATTGGTTATTAGTGAAGTACATATACAGCTTCATCTACAAGTATATAATTTTGGTTCCTGTTTGCCTGGGAATTGTGATTCTCCTCTCTCATCTGAAAGGCACATCACTTGTCAACCAGCCTATGGGATTCTGAAACTACTGTCTCCGGTTCTTTTGCCACAGACCTCACATGGGGAGCCTTGCTGAAAAGTCTTGAATCATAGCAGTGAGATTACACATCTGAGCAAGCAAAATTAGGCTGCCAATGACCACAGCTCACTTCATTACATTTCGCTTCTCGTTTAAATCACAACTTAATATATTTACTTACAGATTTTACAGATTTAGTGATGGTATAACAGGAGAAAAAAACCAAAAACTGCATAAAGCATGGCACTCTGAACTGATTGCAGCTGAGTCTTGAAAAGTCTAGGATATGAAAATGGGAAGAGCTGGATTTCCTTAAGGGGCTGAGCTCTTCATCTCCGAATACATGAGAGGTATACAGCAACTCCTGTATGTAACACAAGCTCTACACAGAAAGGGATAGAGCCTAAGCAAGCCCTTACTAAAACTGGTAACGTCCAGCCTTGACTGTGCCTTCTCCAAGAACCTGAAACGGTCTGTTTTGTCCTTATTTGGCTACCACTTCTTTAAGGATGTAATTCTTTCTAATGTTGAAAGCAAAGGGCCTGCTATAACTTTCCTGATATAACTTTATGAGAAATAAAATAAAATTCCTATTAGGCATTTTGCACCAAGTCTTTTAGAAAACAAGAAATTGGAGGCAAGAGCAGGCCTGAGGTAACATTTTTACTCTCAGTCACATTAACGTCATATGGAGTTTCTAGATCTTCCTGTTTGCTTTTTGTAAAGACTTGAACTTTTCCTACGTAGGCTGGTGCTGGCAGGAGAGAGAGCTGTGGAGTGTGAGCTCAGAACTTACCCTCACAGCTGGTGACACCCTCTGCCACGGGAACAACGAGCCTTTTGAACCCTGGCATATTCTTGAATAAGGGTGGGCTCCTGCATCAAAACATGGCATTGCAAACCTCAAAAAAATAACAAAAAATCAGTAATCAAGATACAACTACTACCGATATTTATTCCATAAGAGAAGTATTTTTCACAGGCAGCAAGTTTCAACATAGTGACTATGTCTGTGTGCTAGTTACATTTACTCAAATTATATAAACAAATGAAATGTAACAATTTCTGTCTGACAACAGGAAGCAGTTAATTTCGTAACAGATACACTACAGTATCTTTCATCTGAAGACCTCAATGTAATGTGGAGTAATTAAACAAGGCTCACATTGGATCCTTGTGAATATTATTTCCTCCCAGGTCAGTACGAGTTAAGCACCTAATTGCTTTGCATCTTGGGAAATCTTTCTCAAAAGAGTTAAATAATGAATTTAACACGTCTGAGAGATAATGTTGAACCTGCTTTGCACAGGTGGCCATTAGAAGATGAAATCTGACAAATTCTGTCAGAAAAATTTCTTGTTTTCCTGTGACAAGAAGGACAGAGTTAAAAAGAAAATAAACTACAGATTTCCATGAGTCCAAGTCTGTTTTAGGAGCAAATTAAAGTCTTTGAATGAGTTCAGCACCCACTGAAAATGTGAGCTGCTGCGGATTCGTGCCTAATTCATGCCTAATAAATACTAATACCACTTTAAAAGCAGTACCAGTATTGAAGAAGCCATGTTCTGAATTTGATTGCAATTTATACAAAATTTAAAGATCTTTTACATAGGCACATTAGGTTAATGGGGTCTGACAAAAAATTTGAATCACAAAATTAGAATGTTTATTTATAAAGACATTCAGATAATGGGAAGAAAAAAGTCTCAAATGGAACTGAACTTTTCTGAATGTTCATTGGGAAGATCTCGGTTCAGGTAAGGTTTCTGATTTCTCTGTGATGATTTATTAAAGTCTGTAAAATCACCAGAGTGATTAATGAATACAGTTAATGTTTTTTTTATAAAACCACTAATAAAATCTAGACTTCAGTATCTTTTAAGTAAATTATGCTCATCTTAGGTACTCAGGACTTGTAAATATATGCTTCACTGCTCCTGTGATCTTTTTGCTTTAATTTTTATTTCTACTAAAACATAGTAATAAAATATTTTCGAAATGAATTTTATAGGTTCAAATGTAACTTGATAATCCTCATCTTTTTCTACACCCAGTAAAACTGGGTAGTGACAGTTTTCTGTATTGACCCATCAGCCTGAAAATAATGATACAGAATATGATGGTGGACTGGTTGTGCAAATTCTCCATATCCCAGTTTTCTGGAACTCTGGCCATGAACTACAGAAAAAAACCCAGCTGGCTTTTATGTTGTAATTGTCTCTGTGTGAAAATATAAGGAACTCAATGCCTTCTGATACAAAGGAGTTGGCAGAAGCCACCCAGCACCTCAGACCAAACTAAGACTATTTGTGTTAATAGCATGGGAGACGTTTTTGGATGACCTTTGGGTTTCATACTGTAAAAAAAAGCCAATCCCTCATATAACTTATCATTGAACATATTTCATTTTTTCAGCACAAAGAAAGATATTTTTGTTACTGTTTGTTCTTACATGCCATTATGTGAAGCTAGATGATGAAACTCCTATTCACATATCTCCCTGGTGCCTGAATCACTTACAAATTTTTAGCTGATTAGAGGCCACAAAATGTTTATGCTAACTTTGCTCTGTATTCTTCCCTCGTGCATATTAGACTGAAGGAACTGAGGCAGCAGTATAGATTTGTTTTCTGAGAGTTTTCTAATTTGTTTTTGTTAAAGTGATATATACGAGGCCTTCCTTATTTTGGTAAGACTCCTTTAGGGGATCAAACACACTTCTCCATCTTTCTGCAGGGCTTTGAAGTGGGTGAGGTGAATCTTGGCCATATCCTCATTGCCTCTTCAACTGTGAAAGTGCCTCAGCCTGGATGAGGAACTAGGCTGCACCTTTCCTCCAAGGGCAGCGAGGTTACTGTTCTGGAGTGCCCACTCCTAGAGGATACAATCTGATTAATCCTAAACTGCTCCCCAGGGCCTTTGGACATTAGCATCCTTTCCATGAAATTGCAAAAATTTCGTTAGGCTTTGCTAAGGGAATATTTCCCACAGTGGCCAGTGCCATGTTTATGGCACTCTCAATTGGAAGTGAGAGTTGGTAAATTGCTTAAAGAGCTGACAACCAACATTGTTCTTGTTCTAATATCCATTTTTAATGCAGAAGAGAAAACAATTCGAAGAGATAAAGAACTAATATGCATATACAAACAGCTAGCATCACATTGGATATTCCTCATTCATGAACAAATTTACAATAGAGTTACAGTCGGGAAAAATGTAAATGCAGGAAGACAAAAGGAGAGGAAAGACAGGCAAAGTCAGAGCAAATGAAACATAAATAACACATTTAGAACTTATAGGAAAACACAGATAATATTTTGCTAAGGTAAAACCAAAACAAATAGGCTAAATAATCTATAATTGCATATCCTTAATACCAAAGTGCTTGCTTAACTGCAAGAACTGGTAAATTGGCTGGGAATATTTTGCATTTTACATTGTTGAGCCCTTGCAGTGTGATAAACACAAATACACATCTATTTCAGTCTCTTGTCAGTCATTCATTCTGACATTTATGCCAGTGTTTTTATCTCCCATTTCTCCCACAGACTCTCCATGTCTCTATTGTCATTCTGGTGCACCACCTCACTTCAACTTCTGCCTTGCAAAATCTCTCAGTATGAGTTATTCACATAACTCATAGCACGCACTTCTTAAACTAATGTGCAAGTTGACTCAACCATAAACACCCCACCAATCTGAAATCAAGTCATTGTGTCTCTAGGTGCCAAAACCAAATCACTGCCTGAACATGATCTCTGAACAGTTTATTATCTTCATTCATCATGCCATATCTAAAATTGGAAGGTAAACTCTTTTAGATATGGCTTATATATATGGCTTATAGGTCTCCCTATTCCATAAAGGGCATACAATAGTTTTGAGAAGTGTTAAAAATGTAATTAATACAGCAAATGCTATTAAATAGTGAAAAATAAACAGCCCTGGTAACTATTTAGTTTTGTGCTAATTCTTCCTACTCAATTCTGTCACCTTTCAAATAAAAAAATCCCACTTCTCTGTGAATAAACTAAGGTTTTAAGTTTAGTCTGCTCATATTATTGTTACCTTCCTATCTAAGCTATTTTTTTTCCAGTTGTTTGTTTTATATACAAGAAGATATTGCTTCATTTGTCATTAAAAAGATTAATCTATTGGGATGAGAATCTTTCAGTCGTAGAAAACACTGAATATATGTGATTCCTACTTTGGCTGTTACAGTTTGAAAATCTTCAGTCTATGAAGCAAATCACAGTACTGTCAGATTTTTGGTCCAACAATACTTTTGAAGAGTAGAATATGCACAGAAATCATAAAAATGCCAAAGTTAGGAGACCATTTTTTAAGCCTGAGTGATTCTAAATACTCCAGCCTTCCTTATGACTGGTTTAAAATTAATAAATACATAAATAAAGATATAAACAAAGTAAGATATAAGTTATGGAGGCAACTTTAGCATGGAATAATTTTGCTAAAATCAAGGCAATCACTTCATACTAAAACATTCTGCTGTGTTAGGAGATATTTTCAAACTATGTAATCTATAACATATTCGTTGCTGTAATCTAGTTAAGAGGAGGAGTTGCCAGACTGATATTAGTACATCAAAGGTAGAGCAATACCGTCAGGTGAGCTGAAACTAATCAGCATAATTCACATTATAGAATATCACTAGAACAATATGTTGAATACTTTCATATCTGCACATATTTTCTCAGGCATCAGTGTTTTTGCATTAGACCCCAAACATTTCACATCGATCAGTTAAAGAACCTTTCTGTTTCTGAAAGGTTAGAGTGCTGTGCATTGAATGTATATTTCTTTTCATTGCTACAACTGGAATTTACCTATAGCCTATAAAAAATAATTGTCCTTAGGATGTGACCACAAAGTTTCTGAATAAGTGAGCAGAAACCCCAGAAAATAATAGTTTATGTTGAAAATACTGACTCAGCCTTTAACTATAGAGACATGAACTGTTACCTCTGTAATTACCAGTCAACCTCAATCTTTCCTAATTAAAGTTTTCCTCTTCTGGCATATACTTAAGGCTAACCTTTACTGTTTATTCTAAAATATGTGATTACAATGAACCCAGTGTAAGTAAAATGATATAGTAATGTCCGGCCACATACAGCAATTTGACAGAACTTGGTAAATAATCAAACCAACCTCTCCCCAAAACCTATCACGTATAGCAACTTGATACTTCCTCATTGCCAACACACTATTGTAACAAAAAAATGTATTTAAAATTCATCAAAGTAGCAAATAAAATCTGTATCTTACCTGAACAAGAGTCTCCTGCATTCTAGGCCAATTCCAAAGTATTTTCCTTTTTTCTGTAAGAGATTTCAGAATTCTATTATATTAAAGAGTTAAATCAGTTAATAACATAAACATCATCAAACAAAAAATAATCATTTCACACTTACCGATTAAAGTCTTCTGAGAATTATAAACCAAAATCTTTCAGATTAGCATTGCAATGAAGCCTACCATAGCTAGAGGTAGCACCATCTATTATGATTGCTCTCAAATTTACATCATTTATAACAGGTTTTTTCAGATATTTATAACTATAATATAATATTTATAAATATTTATCAACTGAGTTGGAATTTCCCTGTCTCAAGATGAATTTTTCAACTAGATTGGTTCAGTCATTTCCAATAACAATAGTGTAATTTGTCCTTGGTAGTGCATACGCAGGAAGATAAAATCATTACTTGCATGAGCACATACGATTTACCACTAAGGATTCACTCGGGGTACAAGAACGGTTGGTACTTCTTAGGGGAGAAGTTATTTCTTTTTATCCTCTTTATTATTAAATACAACTCCAGATGTTATTTACTGAACCCTGGAACTGGAAGAGAACATTTCAGTCTAAGAGAACTCCTCTTAGAGATTTTATACAGAGTCTTGATATAACAGCTGAGTGCTTCTCCAAAATTAATCTTTTGAACTTCTGCAGTGAATGAAGACACTGTTATTCTCATTTTACTAATGCACAGGGACTGAGATTTAAAAAAACACATATAATCCAGTAATTGTATGCCCAAATTAAGATGTCTACAGTACGTTTCTTCAAAGCATTAGCACTATGGAACACTGCATCTTCACAATTCAGTTCACATTGGCTTTTCTTGCAGCTGACTTTTCATTACCAGTTGCTTCCACGTATCTTGATGACACTGTGATGCAGAGTGAAATACATGCAAAACACAGATTTTTAGTCAATAGCTGAAAATTAGGACAAACTAGCTAACTACTGTTAATTTTCTGAATCCAGGCTTTGAAACTCACAGAAGAACCTGTTACAGAACAGTCACCACCATGAAGTATGTGCAACCTATATAGATATATATATATGCTCCCATATATATGCAGTTATGCAAACTAATATTAATTATAGGAGTATTTATTACACATAAATGTATAATTTGTAATATCTTTAGGGAAAGGTTTAGTGATTCCAATTAAAAAAGTTTCTCCTGCCCAGCCAGCTGCTTAATATGGTCAGCAATTACTATAAATACTACTATGGGGGAACATCAAGCACAGCATGGTTAACTGATCAAGGGAAGTTATTATTCCACTCTACACTGCACTGATGCAACC
>JAOXNG010000012.1:57616368-57643690 GCA_028566535.1 Scolopax minor
CCCTGGAGGGTTTCAAGGCCAGGCTGGATGGGGCTTGGAGCAACGTGGTGTGGTGGGAGGTGTCCCTGCCCATGGTAGAGGGGTTGGAACTTGATGATCTTGAATGTCCCTTCCAACTCTAACCATTCTATGATTCTATGATTATTTGGCTACATTCCATTTTATCAAATCTTTCATTATTTAACATACTTGGAGCCCTGCAGTATGCAAAACCTGTCAATAGTCTTCTAATTGACATGATTCTGCCAGGCAATGTTTCATTTTCTCTCCTATTTAGTGCTCAAAAAATAGAATCATGCGCCTGTAACATTTATTTGCACAAGTTTTTTGTTGTGCTTCAAAGATGTACATGTAGCAAAAGTTTTAAAGTACAATTTATGATTAGAAAGGAACAGAAGTTGGGCTACAGATCTAACATTTATAAAACTATGTGAAAATATTTCCAAAAATATGAAAAATGGGTGAACAAAAAAATCTCAACTTCCTCACTAAGTAAAATTTTTCAGTACTTAAGCGATCTTTGGCATAATTTCCACTACTGGAAACATTCTGTTTGGGATTCAAGGTGGAATTATAACCACCATTCCACTTCTGCATCCAGAAATGAAAGAAACCTCTCTTCAATATCCTTCCTGATTATATAAGATACTGTTACTGAATTGGGTCCACTGAAAAACAGAAAGCACGTTCAAAGGCTGGTACCCATGTACCCATCGATTTGTATTATGAATCATGGAACGTTACCTCAAACAGTGAAAGTTTTTAGACAATCTGTGTGGTATCAACAAAGCAAAATCTTTATCCAGCTAATAAAGTTAATAGCTAAACCAAGAATGTTGCTTTAAGCTTTGCAAAAAGCAGCATGATGGCAAATAAATTAAAAATGAAGTGATCTTTTTTCAGGCAATTGGAACATTCTGTTTTGATTCAACTTGCTTTTGTCCCATTTTCTCCTGTCGGGGAGACAATCATATGGACATGTGTTTTGAGACATTCTCAGACTTCATTTGCTAGTAGGAGTGGCATGTGGTTTATAGAAAAAAGAAGATCAAATATTTTTCAGATGTTGTTCTTACAATACTAAAAGTAAAGGACATTTTTTTTGTCTTTGGTCCCCATGTCCACTCTTTGTAAAATATCAGCATATATGTTGAAGCCAGCTATATGTCCCCAGCATTATTTTTCCCTCAGATTTAGCCAAAGATTAAGCAGAAGTCCATGCATCATATGAAAGATACGGAACAGGTAGTAACTTCTGTAGAATGAACTGGAGTTAAAAGAAAAGGTTTTATCTTGTTTGTTTTGGGGTTTTTTTTAGATTTTTTTTTCATATATATAAAATAAAAAAGTAATCCTCTACGTATGTCCAGACATTATTAAATAAAAAGTTTCTAATGTTCTAATATCTAAAGGAACTAATGTTCCCTTTCAGAACTTACTAGGCAATTCCACTCACACAGCTTCTTCAAATTTTACCCATGAATTTCAAAATACCTACATTCAAATAATGTAGGTATCTTCCCCAGATTTTCTCCTTCTCCAATTCCTCAAAATTCTTTGCCATTACACTACAAGGTAGATCTGGTTTCTCAATAAGTATCTTCTTATAATGTTAACACACTTCTCAGAAAGTGTGTCTCACTTTCTTCTATTTGATCACTCAGTACCAGGCCTTGAAAAATACCTTGAGACGTCATTCAATCCAGTGGTTGAAAACTGCAGTCTCCTGAGAATTTTCCAGTATCAGTATGGAGCTTGATATACTGAACTCAAATCTTCTGGCATTAAGGTTACTGCTGGCATGCTCAGTTCTTCCTGTGGAATGAACAAATGAAAATGATAATTTAGTGCAGGTAAGCAGTCCCCTAAGTCAAAAGGTATGATTATGACGTTTGATGCAAACAATGTTAATGTTCATCTTCTTTATTACATGGAAAATTTACACATCCCATTACCTAAAACATGACATGCCATAGTAATTTTGTTTTTAAAATAGTGTAACACAACATCACAAAATTTGTGACAAATCTTAGGATTCCTGACTTATATAGATATTTTTATAGATATTTTTATATAGATATTTATATAGATATTTACTTCAAACAAAATTTGCTTTTCATCTGTGATTGGAATCAGTAATTAAGATATCACGCAAGTAACATATAGCCTTTGAAACAAAATTACCACTGCCTTACCAATGGTAGCAGTTTTTCCAGTGAACTAAAGCTCTTTTTGCTAACCACACTCACACTTTTAACATGAAACAATGCACAAAGTTTCTGCTGTAAAATTTATGACTGAAGCATGTAGCACTATAAAATGTGCAAATGTTATCTACAATGCGCTCTGCTGACAATTTTCCTTTTAAACACAAAGAATAAAGTTCAAAGTGAGAACAGCTTTCAAAACGTGACATGTCATGAACTCAGTTAAACCAATTGTTCGTCCACTTTACAATGTGTGCATGTCTTAGACTGCTACTGCAAAGGATTACCCAGAAAAACACAGTCAAATAATAAAATGCATTGACCTAATTCTTGTGGGAGAGACATGGTGTTTAAATATTAGCTTGAGTCAACAGGAAAGCTGAGGCTTGCAAAATTTAGCAGTAGATGACACAAAATGCCCAAATTTAGGAAGATGTTGCTCAACTTTCTATGTGTTTCATACACTACATCATCTCCAACCTTAGCCACTTCATACATCCTACAGGATATTTGATAGGAAGATTTGTATTCATATATTGTGAAAAGCTATTCTTGTTGTCAAATAAGCAGACAAAAAGCATGCCATTAAGAAAAAAGAAAAAAAAAAAACAAAACAAAAAAGACGACACAAGGACTGTTCGCACAGTCTATCCCTATGGTGACTAATATGTAAAATATGTGACAAAACCAAAGAACACTCATATTACTTCCCTCTTTTGCCTTTATTTGCAAACAAAGTCCCCTGTCCGTGACCTTCTGGTACACTGGCACATCATCAAGAACTTTGCATGTCATTTTGTCAGTCTGTCATGCTCACATGTTGCAATATCAGAACCAAATGTTCTTTAAGATTTGCTGAATTTGTTCGTTTACCATAGTCCCACATCTTTAACACTAGATATTGATCTTGTTTTATCACCAGATCTTGTTTTCCTGGCTCCTTGTTAAAGTCTATTCTATTTGAATCTCATTCAGCTTGTATGCAAAGATATGCCTGTGTAGGAAAAAAAAAAAGGGTGTCCAAAAATTGGACAGGGTATTCCAGAAATAGTCTAATGAATGGTGAGTTAAGAGGAATAATCCCTTCCCTCGATCTATGGAGGATGATGAAAAAATGCAGGAAGTTTTTTGTCTTCACTGCTGCCAAAATTCATGGCTGAGTTGGTTTGGTCTAATGTCCACCAGGTCCTTTCCAGCAGAGCTATGATCGAGCCAGTCAGTTATTATCACCACAGAGTTTCATAGAGTTTCAGAGTTTCCATTTTGACATTTGCATGTACATGCAGATATAATGCTTTCCAGAAAACTGCCTCAACAGTCAAAAAACCAAACCAAACCAAACAAAACCCCAATATTTTACGGCCCTGACTTAGGATACTTTTCAACTAATTACTTAAGATTAATATTTTTTTGAAATTATTACTTTACGATAATTTAATGACTATATCACAAATCATATCTGGTCCGTTTTAGTTTTCAGTAAAATATGTATCCGTCTACTCCAGTAGTTATCATCCTTGAATGCAATGCTGGAATATTTTCTTCCTACAAGCGGTCTTTCTTTTAAAAAGAGGGTTTTTTCCTTTCTGTTCTATAATCTTATTTTGACCAGATATGATTTGTGATATAGGCTAGAACTTTTTTTAATACCTCTGTATTAAATTTTTTTTTATTTCTGTGAAATCAGTTTAGTCTTTATTTTTTAAGACAGTGACTGAGATTTCAAAATTGGTCAATGCAGAAACAACAACATAACAAAATGTAAGGTCTTTTTCCTTGTTTTGCAACATTTTCCCAATTTCTTACTATTTAATTGATAATATTTAAATATATTAAAATGCTTTATAAAACAAACAAACCCCCAAAACCCCAAAAAAACCCCAAAAACTCATAAAAACCCAGGATAAAAATCATAAGCTGATGTTATGATTTGAGAAAACACGTAACAATTTAGTGTTGTTTAGATAATTATTCTATCACCAGATGACCCCTCCCCATACAGGAAGGGGAACTGGGGAAAATAAGGCAGAACAAAGGTTAAAATATAAATATGTCTAATAGAATAAGACTAAATAGTTAACAATAACACTAAAGATTCAGTATTAATCTCAATACTAATATAAGATATACAAGAATTATACTCATCCCATTCTGTCAGCAGGAAGCTGTGCCCTCCCAGCAGGGACAGCAAATGGCGGACACTGAGAGCTCAATGGCTCAGGGGTCCAGCACTGGGGCAAGGAGTTCTCTGGACCAGTGCCATCAAGGGAGAGAGAGCTCTGCAGTAAAATTTCTTCTTTATATAAAATATGACGTTCATTATATGAAATAATCCTGTTGGCCAGCCAGGGTCAATGCCCAGGCCTTGCTCCTCCTCCTTGTCCCTGCAACTGAGGGGTGAAAACACTCTTGAAAACACTGAGACATTGAATCTCACATAGCCTAGCTGGATGTAAAGTAAATATTTTCATTAATTCAGACACTAGAGTCTTCTAAAAGTGAAGTTTTCACAGCATTAGTAGAGAAGTTAGTCCTGTGTTTCTCAACCCAGGACAGCTGATCAAAATTGGATTGCGTAGTGGAAATGCATTGTTTTCTTTATACTGGAGAAAAAAATGAAGAATAATTCTGAAGAAAAATAAAACATTATTTGTTTAACAGTGTACAACACAGAAATTTTTTTATCTCTGTTATCTCTGAATGTTTTAAAATCCCAGCTTGATCAATGAGATCAGATAAAGTTTATCTGTAAAAAACTCACAATTTAAGTAATCATAACTACCAACTGTAGCCATAGACTGACTTTAAAAACCCACAAATATTTGGCTTAAATCTCATTTAGGCTTATTGAATAATTACAGCAAACAAACAACAACAGACTTATTAAAAATGGCAACACACTAAATCATTAATAAATCCTGACGAAAGTCAGATTATTTTACTTTTTGCACATTCTTCAGAAGACTAAGATCAGTAAGAATATGCTTCTTAAGAACCAAAAAGTTATTTTCCATGCCATCAACAACATAGGATTAAAATTAATTACAAAAGCATTCATTGTCTCAGAAAATACAGAGACTCAAAGAAAAGATAGTCAACTTTTCACAGCCATAGGATGGAAAAAGCATAACAGGAAAACTAATTTGGTAAGTTTTTCTGGTGTAAAGAGAGTGAGAAAATTTACATTCTCACTGAATGTATCTCTACAAAACTAGTTTAAAAAAAAAAAAAAGAGGGAAAGTAAAACGAAAAGTAAGGAGAAACCACTCAGGCAAAAGTGGAGCCTCCAACACTGTCCTCCTTTGACTAGCTTCCCATTCTTAGAGCTGTCACAGGATTTTGTAGACAGTTCTAAATCTCAGTCCCTAATTACAAGAAACAAGATGATCTAGACCCACAATACATAAGACTACCTGTGTCTCCAAAATGAAGACCAATTATACCCAGAACTGATGATCCCCTAGACAAACTGGGTGGCAGGTTAGTGGGGCAACTTTTCTAGCACAGCTTTCTATCTGTTTTCTACGGTGGATGCTTGCATGAATCTATGAAAGTGAAAGAACAAACCCACCAGTGTGTCTTTCAAGTCTCATGGGAAAGATGCAAATATTTTGAGTTACACACATCTTAAAAAACTGAACATGTAAAATGTTAGTGACCAGTTCAAAACTGACATATTTTAAGAGTCAGTTTTCAGAGCACAACTGCATTCAAAGGAGGAGTTAATCAATTTTGTTCATGGGTTGTTCCATGTACTCATTTGTACCACACAAAGCAGCTATTGCTGTTGGTGTGGCCATATTGTCCCTTGTTATTCATGCTGGTGAAATTCATTCCAGCATACGGGCTCCCCACAAGGACACATACACCATTTGAAGCACTATGTAAGACTTTAGTTTGTGGTTTAGAAGGACAAGAGAGAGCCTTTGTGGGCCCCATGCAAGATGATTAATTTCATCCTGGATGGTAAACACATTTTTGAACAGAAAGCATCCACATTTTATACTGAACTAGTGACAGAGTTTCTGCTAACTGCTTCAAAATATAGAACTGGCTTTGGCAGGGAAAATACAGAAGCCATAATGAAAACTTGAGTATGTGGACAAAAGACAGAAATAATTTTAAATGTAATTGATAGCTGTTCCACTTTATCAGCATCTAGTATTGATTAATAGTTACACCCTTGCCCCAATGTAGAGATTTTTAAATTATCCTCAAGGTAACATAAAACTTCTCTGTATGAACACTATATCCATCAAGCAGGAAGAAGATCCACAGTAAGCCTGCACAAATCATCAGATTTTTTTACTAAGTACATTTTTGACATACTGAAGATACTGAGTAAATGAACTACAGTTGAAAAGCACTTGATCATGTCAGTCTTGCACTGTATATTAGTTCATTCAGTGCATTCACAGAAATTAAGACGGAAAATGCATTACAAGATAATATTTTATTCTGCAAGATATCATGACCATGCAGGCAATTCCAAATGATACATTAAGGTACAGACTCATGGCAAATTACTGTTACACCATTTTCCCAAAATAATTTGTTGATTCCAAGACAGTGTTTTCTTTTAGCTATGATGAAGAGAAAGATGGTTTGCAAGTCAGAAGGGACACAATGATTTTTCCATTCTTACATGTCTTCACATTAGCAAACTAAAAAGCATACCAGGACACAAATGACACAAAGGGTTGCAGTCAACAGCTCAATGTCCAAGTGGCGGCCAGTGACAAGTGGTGTTCCTCAGGGGTCGGTAGTGGGACTAGTACTATTTAACATCTTTGTTGGTGACAAAGTCCAGCCTTGAGAAGAGAAGGCTCCGGGGAGACCTTATGGCAGCCTTTCAATATCTGAAGGGGCTACAGGAGAGCTGGGGAGGGACTCTTTACGAGGAAATGTAGCGACAGGACAAGGGGTGATGGTTTTAAATTGGAAAAGGGGAGATTTAGATTAGATCTTAGGAACAAATTGCTTACACTGAGGGTGGTGAGACAATGGAACAGGTTGCCCAGGGAAGTCGTGGCTGCCTCATCCCTGGAGAGGGGTTCAAGGCCAGGCTGGATGGGGCTTGGAGCAACCTGGTGTGGTGGGAGGTGTCCCTGCCCAGGGCAGGGCCGTTGGAACTCAATGTTCTTTAATGTCCCTTCCAACTCAAATGATTCTATGATTCCATGACACTCGGCTTAGAGAAAAAGTGTAGCCCAATTGTAACACCACCGTCTCAGTAGCAGGGGTGGTTGTCTGTTTGTGTTCTTCATATTTATAACCACCATAAGTATGTTCTTCATATTTATAACCAATTTATAATTGTAAAAGTCAATGTTAGCAATTTTATGGGGACATAAAACTCTTTAATACTCTTTAAAGGAAATATTTGAAAGAAGGTCTTAGGAAAATTAAATAGCTGGAATATGCTCATCACATGATTCAAGATCTAAAAAGGCAGACAGAAAAAGGACAGGGGAAATACTAATTGTGTATCTCATGTAGTGGTTTTAGCACATTCAATTCAGATTCTCTTTCAAAGGCCCACTACTGAAAATTCAGTCCTATTTTCATTTAAGTCTGTGACATATTTAATTGACTTCAGATGCAAACAAAGCTGAGCCTACGGTAAAAACATTAGGAAGAAATGAAGTGAGATGAAAAATCTGTTTCCACAGAGCATCTCCCACCAAAGAAGATCTTTCTTCTCAGCAGACATAGACATTGTGTTTAAAAGAGACATATGGTCATATCAAACAAACATTCTAAATATAGTCTTACAGGGCAAAAGAAACAGGACCATTACATATTTGTGATATTTTGTTTTGATGTACTTTTTTCCTCTTTGTGGGGAAGGTTTTAAGAAAGAGTATAATGTTTCCTGTAATATCTTTGCAAGTGGTGTGTGCTGTCTTCCGTTGCACATAACTCTGTCATCTGCAGCTGCAGTGTTAAGGAAAAGGCAATAGTCACCAAGGCAAACACATATAGCCTTGGAAGCAACACCTACTTGGAACATCTGTTTTATAAACAACAACAATGCTAACTTCAAAAACTTAGTTGCTCACTTCAAGATAAAATACACCTAAACACAGTGCAACCTTTGCTTCAACCCAAATACTTCGGTGCTAGATGCTGTACCACTCCTAGCTCCACACATGCTCCAAAGCATCAGCCTCCTAATACGAACTCTGTGCCTTTCTTTTCCTTCCTGTAAATAAGGCCTCACGTGACTTATGGATCTATAATTTGTAGAAGTGTAAATAGTTTGAAAGGCTGCAATTAGATGGGAGCCTTGGTCACATCATCTGGATACAGAATTTCCCTTTACCCAGCGAACGGGGAGAAATAGGATCCAAGGCTTTGGGTTTGGTTTGTCCTGGGGCTAATGACAACATTCAGATCAGTTTCCTTATAGCTCAGGTTTGATGACGTTCAGGAATTCGGTTTAGTTGGGAACTGTAAAGTAGGAGAAACCAGAACATAACAGTCACAGCCTATCAAACACCCATCTGCCCTGGCAAACAGCTTGCTAATTATCACAAATGATATTTGAGAGTGCCTTCAAGCGGCAAGGCAAACTTGATGCTCCCCTCTTTCATGAGAGCGCTCTAGCAGCCAGACTGCCATAGGAAACTCCAAAATTTTTGGACTGAAACATGCTGCCACCATTTGCACTAAGCCTGACTATGGGTGCAAGGGTGACCACCACACTGAGGCTCTCTAAGCACACTGACCAAGCAATGAAGCTTGAATGCACGTAAACATAAGATAAACACAATGCTGGTCATCAATGCTGAGAAAAAAACAGGTCTAGCACAATCTTGCATGACTGAGGAGCTCTGAGGTAAACAGCAGTTGTGTGAACATCAGAATAAATGAAGCATGACTTTCAATGAAGTTGTCAAATAACTTTTTAACAGCTCTGGACTAAGTGTTGACCCTACCCATAGTTATAGTTCAAAGAATTCATGAGGGGAAGAAGCCTTGTTAAGTCCCACCCACATGAAAAGCTGTTCCATGTGAATTCTCCCATGTCTGATAAGCAGGGAGCTTCTGATGGAGTCTTTCCTTCAGAAAAGGAATTGCCTCCCACTTCCACAAACATCCTGAATTTGTTCATGCAGGGAGGAGTGTACAGGAAGAAAAGACTAGGAAAAGAATATATCACATAAACTTTGTTTCCATAGGAAAACAAACTAAAAGCTGAGGCTCTAATGCAGATGAGACTTCTTCAGCGTTAGGTGGTGCTGGAGCAGGCCTATGCCATGAAAGAGCTCCAGATACATTTTCAAGTACAAAAGACACTCCTTCCTCAGAATTTTTGCAGAAAAAGATGGTGCTATAGTTAATAGAAGTTACAATACTAGGCCATCTGATTCCTAACAGATCTGAGAATTCCTTGGTCAGTTAAAAGAACCAAAATAAATTAATAAAAGGGCAATAAACAGAAAAACAACAAAACTCACCATAGAAAAGTAGAGCTTTCAAGAAACTTCAATTTAAACTCTGTGAAGTAAAACACTCTATAAGCCATCAGGTGCTGCCAAAATCTCATTGTAGGAAAGAACAAAAGAGACACTGGATTTCATCTGAATATTTTTGAAAAATATTTTCTAAATTATCTCAGTTTTCTCTAAGAGCTCCATAATAAAATGACATACTCCTTGTGTTCAAAGCAATTCCACAACATTGTGATTTCACTTATATAGCTACATTTTCATAGTATAAGCACCGAAGTTAAATGATTATAAGTGCTGGGATCTTCCTCCTAGTTAAGTCAATTTCTGTGAATGCCAAGCATAATTTTGGACCAAAAACTCTTGATGTTCTTTAAAGGTCTATAAATTCACTGTGACATTTTTGATTTCCTGGTATCAATTTCCCAAGAAATTAAAAATTATTTTTAAAAAAACAAAAGAAGAAAACACCACCATCTTTTTGTCAGACAACCAAAATAAGAGATAAACTCTTAAAATAAAATTTACTGTATGGATCAGTGTCCAAACAGTAAATTGGTTCATATGTAGAGAGTCTGCTCTGGAAATCTGATTTACAGTGCCAGTCCTGAGTTGTCTGAAGTGGTTTTACTTCAGGCCAACAATTATGGATTGAGATGTGAAAAACAAAGCTTCTGAAAGAGTTTCACTTCCTGGCTTACTTCATCAAGTATTATGAGTAAACATAAACAAGGCCTGTGATGCTTCAACTTCCAAAACAGAGCCAAGCCAAAAGTTGTATTACCTATTCAGCAGCCACAGTTGAACAAACAAAATTCTTCAGTCAGTCATTCCCAAAAATGACACTTGTGTAGTCTCATTCCTATTCTCATTTTGATGTACTGCTAAGTAATCATGCTCACCTCTCTTTTCTCACTCAGTGTTATCTACTCTTGCCCCTTACTTAGTCTTTTTAGAGAACAGTTAAACTTTCTTCTATTACTTTTCACAATATACATTTTTTAAGAGTCACAAACAATGTTAGATTATAGGACGTACAGGCAAGGAATTGATAGCAGCTGCAATCCTTATCCAGGCAGATTAATTGTGCTGGTGACTACGTTGCCACTGATAAAGACACCTTCCCACATGACAGCTGCATGGGGGATCCTCAGAAAGAGATTGACGATGGGTGTTTCCCCATATGCTCTCTCATACATCTCCATAGAAACACTTCTGTGGCAGGATGCAAAGATGCCCTTGGTGCCTGGGGTGGTAAGAGAAATAAAGCCATCGCTAGTTCTACTAAAAAAAGCTTCCTAGAGTACACACTGAACAGAGCATAAGAAATAATTTGTCCACAGCATTTTTTTACTTTCTCCATGGGTTTTGTGGCTTAATCTCTATGCAGACCTCACAGTAGCGCTCAGGGCAGTTTTTCAGTGCCAGCCAGATCTCCACTATAGAAATTTTTTACTCTTGCTGTGCTAAAATATAGTCAATTGAATATGGCAAGCAGGGAGTAAACTTGTTTGAAGACCATGTTTACAGGCCCCTCATATTGTCTCGTGTTAAGTTAGAACCCGGTGCTGAGGATTTAGTGATTAATATTTAAAGCAATAACAACAAAAATAATTTGTGAAGTATTTGTTCAGGATGACTATGATCTACCAGCCCTGCTATGCTTCACTGTAGGATTCAAAATCTATAACTTCAGGAACATGTTGTAACCATTTACAATTCTGCCAACGAGCAGCCAGGACTGATGGATGAAATGTCTTGCTGTAGATGTCTGAGGCTTTGAGACCCCATCTCTTTACTGGCAGTACAGGATATTTCAAAGTGTCATTCCAGACTCTTTAAGGGGCATTTCTTTGGGATGTGTGGTGGCCTTTTATAAGTTGGTCTGTTTTGTGGGAAACTTCAATATATATTTTTTTCATTGATATTAAACTACTTAGGTGTAATCAAGTCACTTATTGTTGTTTTAAAATAATCTCTATTCCATTGAGAATGTAAGAAACTCAGGCAGAAACTTATCTTCTGTATTTACAGTTCCAGAAAGAAAAAAAAAAAAAAAACACAAACCACCTTCAAATGAAATAACTTTTGTCTTTACATTAAGTTTTGTACTGCAAAGCGAATACAATTATTTTCTGTCTTAGAGAAAACACCCATAACTTTTAAGTAGCATATCAGATGGCATTAGAAATGTGCCTTTGAAAAAGAGATATCAATGTAGAAAACATAACAATTTAAATGTATTTGAAATCAACATCCAAATCTCTCTTCATTCTGTAATCTGACCCTAAAACTCAGCTGGAAATGACACTGCCTTTGACCAAAACTGGTCAAAGGTGGATAATGAAGAGATTCATTCTTCTCTCTCCATGAGAGCAGTAGCAGCTGAGGAATGGCTTTAGGCCACTCAACCTCACTTGCATCTCAGCGAACAGCTGTGCAAACCACAGAATTTTTGCTTCCCTGGGGTTTATTAAAATGTTTTTTCTCTTTTGATGCGTTGTTTATATAAACTCATATGACTTACACTTTGAATGAATCTCAAAACTCGAGAATATCTTTTGCTCGTTTTACCTAGATGGTGAATAATGAGCTTTGTACAAGTTTCATCTTAAAAGAAATAAAAAGGATTATCCCTAAAAAACTATTTTAAGAGATAATATAGCTGATTGTTCTGTAAGTCTTAGTGGTTGTAAGTCCTAAGTGTTAGGACTTGCCAGGAACACCATTGCTTGGTGCTGATGTTCATCAGTCAAGAACACAAGACTGTTCCTCACAAAATCAGAATAATACCTTGAACTGAAGTCCTAACAACAGGCCATTTTAGAAATAACTTCTGCCAATCACTAAGTTTTACTTAGAAAACACCTCTGCCATGATAATATTATTTTTTAAGATCTGAACACTTAGCAAATTAATTCTCTTCACATTTTACATACATAAACAGAGTTTAAATCATATTTTTTGACTTGTAAAGGCATAAAACAGTGAATCAACAAAGACTAATCTGCTGAAAAACTTATCTCACATGCTTTACTGATGTTTTCTGCATAAGTTTGTGATCCAAACAGGAACAATCTTCCTTAAAGTTCAGTGCATTAATGAGGAACAAGAACCATGCTTTCATACGTGCTTAAGCAGCATCTAACCCAGTCAGCTACAATTCAATCCAAGATACTAATATACAAACACTCTTAGTAAGTGCAGGTCCAACTTAAACAATCCAAGGACCTTGCATCTGAATACCCTCTGAGATAACAATGAGTAAGCCTTCAAACCCATTTGGCCTGGTTGGCTGTTACCACACTCTGTCCTAAATAAGTAAGTCCTACATCCAGGGCCTGGTTTAGAAAACCCACAAACCCTCTGCCTTTGCCTCTGAAGTAAGACTAAAGCTCTCCATCATATTCAGCTGCTGAAACAGCATCCCACCGTGCAATGCAATTACCTCTTTGGAGTCCAGGCTTCTCCAGGCCATTTGTTGAGGATGTCAGGAAGGTAGTTGCTTCACAACTGTCTGTGGAGCCTTGTTTACAGTTGAGATTAGCTGCAAACATAAGACAGCTGGTGCCACTCTTGTCCATCCCTGCAGTCTCAACTAGGGGATGTTGTGGTTTGGATGGAAGATAAATTCCCAATTAAGTCTGGACTCTGACCCAGGTTTAAATTATAAAAGAGGAATGTGCTCAGCCTTCTTGTTTTGCAGCTTATTGCCAGCAGGTGGTGGACACATTAACAGAGTGACTTAAATCAAAATAAATAGAAAAAGGAAGGAGACCATAAATGAATGGATGTGAAGGCAAGAGGATGTATAAATTATGAATGCTTAGCTCATGTGCTAGTGTGTGAGAATGAATGCAGAAAAGTCAACCAACATGCAGAATTAAGTCAGACAAAGAAATGTAATTCTAGCTGTGAATAGAAATAAATGAAGAAAGATGATAAATGGCGAATAGATATGTGGCACACAATGACACAAGAAGAAAGACTATGAATGCCATGTTGTCTGTCAGAAGCAGGGCAGGAAAAAAGAAAAAGAGAAGTGAGTAGATATGCCAAGGATCAAGACAAATAATGGAATGTGCTGAAAAGCTCAGGTAACGTGGTCAGGATTGGGACAATAGGAGCATGGGGATCCACCCCCAAACTTTGTTTCAGCTTCTCAGAAAAAAATAAATAGAACTGAATGTGCTTTTTGCATGTTTTTTTCAAAACTAAAAAATTAATTAACTACTGCCAAATATACAGCAAAGTCCATTTTCACTCTTTTTATCTACATATTTACAGAATCTGATATTTTTATAAGAGTAATTCTAAAAATGTAAAGACTCTTATGGATTAAGCTGTCTGATTTAAAAAGTGCATAATGCCTGTGCCTATGGAGAAAGATGTGGCCTTCTTCTGTACCCAAGGAAGGAAAAATAATAACAATATTAAAAGATACTGTTAAATACCACCCTAAAGTATCTCTGAGACAGAAGGACCTATAATTCTACCTGTATTCTTTATAGTGCCTGTATATTTAGAATTCAAACTGCTTTTCAAAGCAATAAATTTCACTCTTATTTTTCTAACCCGTGGTTGATCTAAATGCCATGGAGAATCTTATTTTTCATTTCATCTTTTTGTGTTATTTTTTTCAAAACAATTTTTTAAAGAAACTTTAGTTAATCAAAGATGAATTTACACTATTTCCTTGTAAATTAGATGTATTAAACATGACCATGAGTAAGAAGTAAGAATGAATAGGAGTATAATAACACTATGAGATATTTTGTTTACCAATACAGTACATTTCAGAATGTAGGCTGTAGAGATGCAGGAGTACACAAATTTATTTATACATTGTATTTAAAAAAAAAATTTTTAAAAAAGTCAAAACACAAGAGGGAAAAAATGGTAGCCCAATTGTCTGGAATCTAGTTACTCTGTCAGTACTCCCATTACAGCAGTTTTATCAGGTTTATAATTATGGCCTTCAAAATGATTTTTTCCCCTCCAGTTTCAAGCCTATGAGCTTTTTCATATTTGCTTACACAACTGACACTAGGGTGTCGCCTCTAAAGTCACGGACTCGATGTGCTGCTGGGCAGCACTGCTCTCTATTGAATGCCATTGCACACACTGCAGTTCTGTTTTGCCATGGGGCTGGAATTACTAAGGGCTTTCATTGTCTCGAGATCAACAGGTGCAGAACGCTCTCGGATTTGAATGCTGTAGTTATCAGAGGAGCAATCAATGGTCTTATGTTATAGCATTCATATTAAAATGCTAATTGCCATTAATGCCTTCCACTAATGCATTCAATTCAATTGTGTTCTTTTAGTCCCAGAAATGTGGATATGTGAGACTATCCCATTAATTTCAATAGAGCACAGACATATACCATCCATAGGAGCACTGAAGCAGTTAAACAAAGCCTTATAATCTGATTGGATTTTGCTTGCACTGATATCTGCCTTCATTTATAAAATTGCACTGAACTCTGAAGAATAGATTAAGATATTGCTACTATACATGAAAACATTTAATGCATTTCAACCTCACAGTAATTCACAATCATAGTAAATACATAGTCCCCTTGACTCACATCAGTTCTAAGACTTCGTGACAGCAAGGTTCCATGGAGCATCAGAAACAAGTCTGTTAACTGGCAGAGGGCTGTGTTGCCACACAGATTATTAGACCATAAGTTTCAGGAGGTTTCAAAATAGGACGCCAAATTCCAATGTTCAGATCTAGTTTTAAAAGCTTGGATGTGAAGGTTTATTTCAGAGCCATCTCCAATAAAAATCTTTAGTTCTACTGTATCCACCAGACTTGTCTGGATTTAAGAGAATTAAGAGAATATTTCTACCTGTATTTAATATCTTAAACTGCCATAGAAACAGGAGTTAAGAGGTAAAAATGCATAATTGCTTGTGGCATTTAATTGTTTGAATTTTGGAGATTCTGCTCACCTCTAGGCTCTCCAGACTGGGTCAAGTACCACTTGCTCTCTGCCTTGTTGCTTGGCAACCGTCACTTCAAGTCCCTGCCAACAGGCATAGCACTTTCCCTTCATATCCAAAATTTATACTAGCTCTTCAATCCCAACGAGTCTCCAAAAAGATCTGATGCCTTGGGCAGCTGCTTGCTTCACATCTACCAGACTCTCAGGGCTTCCCATGAGCCCACACTCTGGACAGGAGCAAAGGCTGCATGGCAAGCTTTGGGCCTTGGGAAATCCCAAATAAATAAATTTAGAAGCAGCTGCCCATCCAGCACAGACCTGCTAAAAACCCAAGCTAAGACTTTGAAGATATCAGTATGGCAGGCAAGGTAGAGAACCTTGGAAGTGCAGTGCAGATCACTTAGTACAAAATCTTAAGGAATTCAATTTCAGATAATAAACACCTAGCAGATGTCGATAGACTCAAATATGAGGAAAAACTTATTCCCCGTGAGGGTGGCAGAGCCCTGGAACAGGCTGCCGAGAGAGGGCGAGGAGTCCCCTTCTCTGGAGATTTTCAAGACCCACCTGGATGCTCCTGAGTGATGTGCTCTGGGCTGCCCTGCTTTGGGTTTTACTAGATGATCTCTAGAGGTCCCTTCCAACTCTGTCAAATCCATGAATCCGTGAATTTCATATACCACGAATCTTCTCACAAGTTGTTATCTTAATTTTACTCTATTAATGAGGTTCGGTTTTGTGATAAAATAGTTATCCTTCAAGTGTTTGTATTTCTGCCATCTTGTAAGGATGATATGTCTCATTTCTGCTGTATCTCCCATGCCTCATTTTTGGAAGTTCACAGTACTTTTTATACATTTGAATGCAATCATTTGTGTTCACAAGTGACTTAACTCCAACACTCAAACTGAGAATAACTGAATCGGGGAGCTAAATTGAGTGTGGGTAAATTTTCTTGTTGTCAGTCATGTATAGGAAAGAGAACCAGACTGTGCTGGTTTTTAGTACAGTCAAGTAAAGCAAATATTCTCAGAATTGTTTTAAGTTCTTCAGTATAGAACCTGGCATCAGACTTTGATAGCCACTGTGGAAGAAAAATAGAAGGAAAAGAAAAGTAGGAGAAAGCACTCGTGAAACAATTATGTTGATCAAACAGAATTTTCTATTTAAAGGATTTTATTTTAATTTAAAAGTGACCTATATGAATGTTTCTAATACTATCAGGTACACTATCAGGTGTACTTATTAAGGATATTGAATATGGTATAATTGAAAAAGAAACCCAGATTTTCCATGAACAAAAACATAGCTAAGTATAAAGTGTTCAGAACTTCTCAGAGGCAGGGAGCTAAGAAGAGAAATTCTGCTAGAAAGGCTCACTGTGTAGGTTGGTCATATCATTTTTAATTTGGCTTTCCCTGAATTATGGGGGTTTGGGTTTTGCTAGGAAAGGAAAAACAAAAAAGAAAGCAATGTTTTAATACCAGTTCTGAAAGCAGGGATTATCTTTACACCCCAAATTAGGATGTTGTAGATGTTATTGCATATTTGGTGTAAGAGTTATGGGAAGTCCAGTAAGTGAGTAAGTGTAGTCCCCTTAATTATTTCCAATGACACTGTGTGATACAACAAGAAGGGGTTTGCAGGATGGGTTAAAACAAGTTTTTTTCCCTCTCTTCAAACTCTCTTTAAACTCTTATCAAACTGGTAAGCGGCCTTTCATACAGGAAAGTGATTGATTGATATTTTCCAACTTTTCTCTTAGCACAATTAACTTTTCTTCTCTTTCTGCTCCTTTCATTTATTTACTATGTAATTAAGTAAATCTCTGTTCTCCATGTGATCTACATTTTTTATTTTGTGGAGATGAATTCTTCGTGATGATAAAAATTCGTAATGATAGTTCTCTCATAATTGATATTCTCTCTTACATGAACAAAAATACCATGAAGCAAGAAATGCCAGAATTAAGAAAGTACGTTTTTTGCTCTGCTGAAATTTGAAGTTTACACAAGATGCAATGGATTTCCCCAACCCCTGTTTTGCTCTTCAACTCCTCCTTCTTCCTTCTCACACAGTGTTCTTTCTATTCTTCACAGTTTCAATGGCAACAATGAACAAAGATGTCTTGAGAGAGCCACGAATAATATGCTGTTGTTGATCTGTATGCATAAGTCTCACTTGATGACTTTTTTTTTCCTTTTGCTTACTCAAAAAGTTGAAAACTCATGCTTCACTAGTGCCATCTGTGGAGTTCTTTGTTCGGGAATTTGAGAAGAAGCCAAAGCTTCTTTGAGACCGTCTTTGAGACTCAAATCCCAGAGGTATTGCAGGAGTTCAGCTAGAGCTCAGACAAGCGTAAAGTCACTTTTCACAAGACACTCAACTCTGTTTGAAAAATAAATGGCTAACAATGCTTAGCTGAAGACACTGCTCCTGAAGAAGCTGTATAACCTATTGTATACCTGCAAACTGAGTCTGGCAAGCTAGTTAATGCAATCAGTTAGAGATGTTCAGATATTTCTCTGTCAAAGAGTTTGAAAGGCTGGCTCCAGAGCCTGAAGTTAAACTGTCTGCGCTAGCAATGATGTCACCCTTGTGACAGGCTTTAACTGGAGCAATGAAAGGAGCTGTTATGTCTCTCCTAGCTCAGCAGGTGTGAAGGCAACACAAAGGACATTCACAAAGGAATTCCCTTACATGAAACTTAATCAGAGTCATTCTGAGTGTTGCACACCACTGATTGCACTGCCTGAGGAATGAATGGTGAACAAATGCTGATTCATTGTATTTTACAAATGCTTCTGAAGAAAGCTACGTAATTTTGAAAGGTTAGCCATTCTTAATGTCACTTTTATTTCATCTCAATTTCATTGTTGCTTTTCTTTCTCCTTCTGCTTGTTTTCTGATTAGTTTGCTGACCCTTCCTTCATCCAAGTCCTAAAGTCCAATTCATTTTAATATGTTTAAGACTGAATGGCAATTGAGCATTTTTGCTTTCCTTTCCATTTACTGTAGCTAACTTCATAGAGAGAAAGTTCAGAGGAAGTGGCAACACAGGCCCAAAGCCTGTTCAGATTCAGATCAAGACCTTCAGTTCATTAATATTTTGATGCAGCTCAACAGCAATCATCTCTAGTTAAAAGCTGTCACTGCGACTGTCATGAACTGTAGTTTCTGTTCCTTTTTGCTTGTCTAAACTAACCATGTTAGTTAAGGTATGCAATATAAAAATAAATGAATTAAAAATTAAATTAAACATATACATTTTATTGCAATTTTTTTAATGTTGAACTATAATTTTCATTTGAGGAAATGCTTGAACAAATACCCAAATTAAAGAAGGCAATCCTTGCTCCAAAAGTCAGACACTCTGTATAGATTTATTGCTGTTATATTACATTTTCAGACAAAGTCACGTTTGCTAGCACTGCCACGATTTTAGAAGTGCACAGCCTCACAAGATTAAATGTTGAATTCTGTTTCTAAGAGTTATTATTTCTGCCTTCATGCTCAAAGACACGGCCACATCATGAGCTTGATTACATTTTCAGAATTTGCTTTACTAAAAGTGTTTTCTAATTAAGTGCTGACAGTTTCATAGAATCATGTATAACTGTGATGATACTAACAAAGCTGGGCTTAGTGAATGGTTTTGCTTGTTTCATCTTCTCATGAAATAGCAATTGCAAATCAGACAGCTAATGCAATGTAATGTTGATGAACTCACAGTAAGGTCTCAAGCAAGAACAGGAAAAAATATTTACATTTTATATGTCAGCTGCCTATTCCCTAATTTACCACATAAATTTAGAAAACTAAAGCAACTTCAAACTCATTAGCAGTTCTTTTCTAGAACCCATCAAAGAGGAAAGGAAATAATTATGCAGTGCTAAAATTTTAACTGGGAAAGAAGGTGGCAGTTTCAACCTTCAAGAAGATGACCAAGGCAAAGAAAAACACACTTTGTAAGACCTAAAAAAACCCAAGGAGACATGCGGAGCCAACTGCATTTTGTGAAGAACAGTAAATGTGAAATCTATCTATTCCCCCAGTAATACATGCTGTCAAGCTGCATGAATAGAGAAGAGGCAACTACAGTTAGAAGACTTAATTTTTGCAAGACTGATTGACACTATTTTTCATTATGTGCTCGTGAGCAAGTTGAGAAAAGCCATCTGTTGTAAATGGTTCATATCTGTATTCAGAGAAATAAGTATTACTTCCCAACGAAAGGGCTTCTCCAGGTTTTAGTTTAGGTACTTTACTATTCTCATTAATGAAACAAATAATAAAATGCTGAGTTTGTGCTTAGCATTAATACCCTCAGGGTTAAAAGAAGTGCAAGTAAGCTACAGATGAGAATAGAATTCAAAATTACTTGGGCTAACTTGAGACATAATCTGAAAAATAGTGGAATACAATTCAGAGGAGATAGATAAGAAGCACTGAAGTCAGAAATTCTGAGGTATAAGGAAAGAAAACATTTTAAGGTAGGAAGGGCTGGTTTTATAATGCTCACAGGCAGAAAGAAAGCACGAGAAATCATCTCACTTTGAGCAACATGTCTAATTTGTGTAGCACGCTTAAAGAAAGATACAAATGATACTAAGAGTCCAAGGCTGAGTTTCACAAAAATATGGCATACAAGTTAAGACTGAAAGAAGTTTAGAGAAGGCTGAGTAGATGCATGACAATCATTTTCAAATCTAGAAAAGGCTGCTATAAAAAGTAAGAAATGTGATATTTTTTATTTCTGGTGTATGAAGTACAAACAGTAATGGGTTTAAGTTGCAGAAAGAAAGATTTGGGTTAGATTTTTGGGGGTAAAAATCCTTAAGAAATGTGAAGGGCTGGAGCATATTGGCTTGAGTAGCTATGCTGTTCAACACGCGGGGCCTTCAAGAATACATTAAGATAAACTCTGTTTGTTTGGACTACATCACCCAGCAGAATAAATGTTTTTACACTAAATTAGAAATAATAAGCAAATGTGATTTCTATACAGGCCGTGAGGGTAAATCTGACATTTTGTCTCATCTTTTATATAGTATTTATGATAGTTCTGAATTCTAAAGCTCATTTTCCCCAAGTTTATTCTGGGGGGATGATGTACCCACAAAATTATCAGATTATTTCCAGTCAGAAAGGTTCTTACACTGTGGAAAATGGTGTGGAAAACAGCACCATGACAACATCATCTACCTCTTGTAACTAAAGCACATGCACATAAAAATACATCACACACAGCTATGATCTTTTCACAATCGTTGCCATTCAGATCTGCTGTTTGCTGATAATATTTATAGAGAGAAGAAAGGTTGATAGACAAGAATCTGAATTCAGATGTGGTAATATAAATCTCTGAGCCTGGATAACTCCCTTTCTGCCACTCTTTCTCTTCTGACAGGTAAATTAGAAAAATAAAAGTGAATTAATACACATTAATCAAAGCCACTGCCTCCAAAATATTTTTCAGAAGCCTTCATACAATTTATGGTATCCCTATGCTATGAACCAGACTTTAGATCAAATTAGTACAGTAAATTGAAAAAAGTAATTTTATTCCGTAGATGATAGGGTTTTTTTCCTAATATAGTCAGGAAAAATATCCTACATAAGTCAAAATAGCTTTAAGCATAGTTTATTCTGTCCCACTGTTCCGCTGTCTTTATTGTATAAACTGAAGCCTACACTAGGTATTAAAGAAGGTATTTTAGACTGCACAAGATGGAAAGAATGTTTCCTTGTGTATAGTTACAGGAGCACAGTATGATTTGAAAGATTTTCGTCACTAAAGGAGGGCCCTCTTTATGCACTGATGTCTTGCAAAATTTTCCTCTCTGAATTAACTGTCTCCTTTCCTGTACATTTCCTGTAGCAAACAGAAAGAGCTGCCAAATTTCATTCTCTGCTGTTTGACTTGATATCCAGCAGAGGCAAACTCTGAAGATGTGGCAGGTGCCAACTTGAAAACCACGAGGCCTCTCTCATTTGCACATTCTGATGTTTCAGAAAGCAAAGTTGAGAAATCTGAAGTGAGAAATCTGATGAACTGAAAACATTAGGATTATTTTTTGGTTTACTAGCAAATTAAGGGATAGTTTGAAATGACTAAAAGCGTAAAACTCTCCCACATGTGGACCTTACATGTGAGCACAAAGAAGCATAAATGAAAAACAAAACAAAACATGAATTCAAAACCTATGAATATTTCTGAAGCCAAATCTATTATTCTCTCCAAGACATTTTGAGAAATGCAGGTTCAGCCTTGTCTCTGTTTCTCCTCCACTGTTTCTTCCCTTTGAAACAGGCAAAGCTTACAAAGCTTACATCCCTTGTAGATCCATGCTTTAATGTTGTTTTTAATTTGATTTGCTTTCAACAAAACTTTAGTCCCAGTTTCAGTATCTATCCTAGACTTAGGAGACTCCAAACCAAAAGTTTGAATGGGAGATATTAATGGTTTTCCCCTTGCGCAAGCAGTAAGCGTCCTGGATACGTTAAGCATTTAATTTTGGATGTGGCTAAGAGTATTTAATGGTGGATCAGAAAAGCTTAATTCCATGACAGCTGCAATTCTATAGAACCACTGGCTAAAGTGGTTATGTCTTTAGATGCTCTTCTCCTTCTCCCAGGATTTCAACAGGCTTTCTCCCAGACATGTCTGGGTTAAAATCAGGTAAGAACAGCAGAACAAAAATTAAATTGCTCTTTATGCAACAGGCAGCAGACTTGTACATTTGTACCTACATCTAGAAAGGTGTACACTACAATATTCCTCTTAATTTCTATTTGTAAAACATTGAGATGAAAGCAATGCAATACTGTTACAGAAATGGTAAATGTATTAGTACATTTCAAGTAACAGAAGATGAAATTTGGCTTTTAGAATATAGTCACAGAATTTGCGTGATATAATTTCACAACATATTAAAATACAGCTAACAATTGAAAACAGTAAGACTGATTAGTTAGTGATTTTAGTGCAGCTTTCCTTTCTCTTGCTCCCTCATGAAAAAAACCACTGCCAGCATCACAGTGCTCATCAACCCTGTCTGCTTGTTCTCCACACAGCTTTGATTCTTGACAGCGCTCGTTTATCTGACCCCCTATCCTGAATCACCCTCCTTGAATGTGAGATGTTTCACAGTCATTTCACACTGCATGTGTGATGAAGATGATTCATAATTCGTTAATCCCACAGCCTGCTCCTACCCAAACTAAGTCAGTCCCTGTATCTGATTCCTACTCTCATCAGGAAAAGATACTCAGGATACATTTTCCTGTAAGCATTCATTGAGAAGGAAGGGCTTTTTCTTTCTGTACAATCATAAAGCATGTTTCACCTCCAAAAACTTAACACAAAAACTAGAAATTAGTCATCATGCAAATAGGCTCTAGCTGCATGCCTATGTCACTAGAATAATTAAATCCTCCTAGTTTCCAGAAAGGAGGTAGCAATTAGGCTGGAAAGAGGAGAGAGATGAACAAGGACAGGACAAAACAAAACGTCAAAACAAAGGCTATGTAGCTGTGACTAACAAAACTGAGCAAAAAGAGAAATAATGGACACATTTTCTTTTAGTATCTAATGAAACTAGCAGTAGTGGGAGAACAAAACATTAAACATTGTTAATTCTTCACTCCTAAAATGTGATGACAACCGTTCTGGGTTAGGTTCAAAGTGCCACCAGAAATATTGAAAACAAGGCGAGGCAAGGATAACAGTATATTATGCCAAAATGCCAAATCATCACATGATGAAAAAACTCCTTGCTTGACACCAAAAAAATTTATCAAAACTATAGGGAAAGAGTGAAGTGCTGTATTGTGTGATCTTTTAATGTTTACCACAAACAACCGTATCATTATTGCAGTTACACCATGGCATAAGCACAGCACACAGTCAGACCATCGAGAGAGCACGCACAGATTTGGAGGGCATGCTGGAGCAAGGACGAATCTGAAGCTGCATGAGCTGTAGGCAAAGATATGCAAAGCACAGCCAAACTATGTATTCTACTATTTCTGTGATGATAGGAAGGGTTTGAATTTACACTGTTTGGCTACCGTGACCTGTATATCAAAAAGCTGAGTTCCCTACTTCTCATAAAATTAAACTGTGCAAGAGACAGTACAGGTACCAATCTTGCTTTAAGAGAATATCATAAAATAAACAGCTAGAAAAACCAAAAGATTCCCAAGGAATTCATAATCAGTGAACAGTGAATCTCAGTTCATATATGGAAGAAGATATGCATAATCCTGATGGACAAGAATTTATCTTTCCAGATTAATGGAGGTTCAAAATTATGAGCCTAAATTCCATTAATTTTGTTTCTAATAGCATCTTTTAGATGAGGTGCTTCTCACATTACTAGTTAAGTTTTGCTTGTTGGATTGTGATCAGGGAAAGATTTTTTTTTGGCAAAGGGTGGTTCTACTTTTGAAGAATAAAGAACATAGCAGTAGTATTAAATGCTATTAAGAAATACTCAGCAGCTGAAAATGCCTCAGAGCAGAAGCCAAAGCAGCAGAAAAGGCAACTTGATAGAAGAAACTCAACAGTTTCTCTTCCTTCCTGCTTTTTTTTTCCTGGCCATGTTTCAAAAATTGAGACTTGGAGATTAATACATTCCATCGTGGCAAAAAACAACACACAAGAAGGTTCTCTGACATGTCTAGATTATAGCTGTCAAGTGTCCATAGAACACCAGGCTGAAAAGCCCACCAGGGACATGCACTATTCAGCTTACCTAGTTTCTCCTTGATTTTCCAGTAGCACAGATGTGACAAGGAGGCAGATAAGGCAGTTCTCCCACTGCTCTTCTGGGCTCAAATCAGTCCCGAGGCCTGTCATGGGAGTATCTGCAACCACTCTAGCAGTGGCTCGCTGAGTTTTAAAGGTTAAAAAAACTTCCCATGTAATAATAGCAACAACAAACTGAATATGGCCCTGGTTATATGGGTACATTGTTCTCACCAGACTGTTCTTAATCCATCAATGATCCTTCCTCTCTGAGAACATGTAGAGCACCAGCTTGAATGAACAAAGTTAGAGGCTAGAACTGGGCAGGAAATGGGTTTGCCAGTCTACAAAAACGGGAACATTTCAACATTACTCCATTCCGCATCAGAACAGGACCAACATTGTTAACAGGAAGCAAGTCCCAGAAGACTTAGAGAAAGGAGAGTTGAAGTTCTTTCCTACAAGTCTGAAAACATAACTTAAAATCCCTGGAGAAAATGTGTTTCTCAGTCCTGGGATGACAGGACTGAGAGTGATAACATAGAGATGTTGGTTACCACAGTCTCTATTATCTCTTTGCTTTTTAAAGGTGTATATAAATAAATAAATAAATAAACATTTATTGCTGCCCTGAAAAACTTGATAGACAAGAGTGTGAAAAACCAAGGCATTTTCCTTACCAAAAAAAAAAAAAAAAGATCAGAGAACCTATCAAACATAGTGAGGTCCCCTACCCAGCTCATACCCAGCCCCATGCCTAATGGCTGTGTGGGAGGTGTATATTCACAGTAGCTGTACTCACAGTACCACAAAAATACAAAGAAAACCCACCCGATTAAAAGTTAGGCTATGTAATAACTCAGTCTGTTTTCAATAAAAAATATTTTCAAGTATAATTTGTTCCTCATGGTAGTTATTGTTTCTTATAGCTTTTCTTCACAAATAAATGACGACTTAAAAAAATCAGCACCATAAAATGCTCTCTACCATAAGAGAACCTGCCACTAAGACAGCTGGAGTATGAAATGTTAAACTCATCTAAACTCATCTGCATATTTCATTTTAAAACCACTATTAGAATTGCATTTAGTTCCTATGACATTAAGCATTCATGCCTAATTTGCAGGCCTAGTGTCTGCTTATGGGTGAAATTTTACAAAGCTTAGCCATGAAAATGTCAGTCTCTTGGGTCAAACATCATTCCCTTTCAAATATTCAGTTTATGATCCACCTGCCACTTTTCATTTCATTCATACTATTGTCAAGTACAGTATTAGCCAGCTTGATTTGAGGTACAAAACTAAATCTATTGGATAAAAAGACAGTGGGAGGAAACAAGCATCATAAGAAATACGAAGTCATTCAACAGCACACACACCCCAAAAAACCCCTGTTGATACTAAAGTTACACAGGTAACAGCCCAGCATAAGGAACTAAAGTTATACAGGTAACAGCCCAGCATAAGGAACTGTAAAGCTTAAAACTCATCTGTTACAAGTTCTGCTAAAATTGGAAAAAAGAAAAGAAATCCGTTTACAAACAGGGACTTCTAACATCATAGTGAGATATAAGTTGAAGACAATTTCCCTGTGTTATGCTGTTTCATTGGATCGTTTGAAAGGAAAGGAAGTTGAGATCTACCAAGCAGAGAGGACTCCTTATCTCCTCTGGGACAAGAGTAACTTGGAGGAACACAGTGGGACTAGAGTGGGAGCAGATTTGTATGGTTCTCTCACCAGGAGACAGGCTACATCAGTATCTTTTATAGGATAACCCCTCAACTCATTTTGCTATACCACAAAACCCAAAAGAATAATCTAGGTTTGAATGTGTATTACTAAATATAGCTTTTCCCATCCTGGTCTAAACTTGGTACAAAGTTCATTACATTCAGTGTGTAACTGTTTAATGGAAAGAGATAAAAATTAAAGGAGCAGAGATTATCTGAATTTCCAAGTTCCATCTGAAGATTTCCTGCGGAAAGCTACGGATCCTCAGATGCACAGGAAAAAAGTGAAGACAACTAGAATAATTGTATACGGTACAGAACCCACTTTAATTATCAGCAATAGATTTCTATTTATGGATTTGGGAAGAAACATAACACAGATGCCTCTCACAAGTTAACTATGTGGGCATGATCCACAACCAACATCAACTTTGCTGAGGCCTTCTTCAGGCTTACAGTCTATGTGTAGTCGACTTTACGAAGTCCTGTCCTGCTGCTACTCTCTGAGAGCTATTAAGAAATTCTAATACATGTACAGAAATCCAAGTTCCTCGGGATCATAACTGACTAGCAGATATTGTTAATGACATCATGGCAGCATCGAAGGCCTTTTACTTAACTTCCACGAGTCTATGTTGTGGACGGAGTGATTGACTCCAGTAGATAGAGTGAAGTAGGGAAATGTTTATTAAGGTGAAACAGTGATTTAACAAAATCAGTAGTAAGTGCAAAAAAACCAGTAGTAAATGCAATAGTGTTTTGCAAGATTCAATGTCAAGGCACGCTCTATTATTTAGTGCAGAGAGGACAGGGGCAAACTGTCAGGGAGACCCTCTCCTTGAGTCAGGAGGTTCAGAAAGGACCACCTTACTTTCTAAACTCCTTCTCCGAGAGGAGTCTGAGGGCAGCTGGATCCAGTCCTAGTCCCAGACTTGGTCAGGGGTTGATGTCTAAAGGATTAGATCTGCACAATCAGCCCTCTATATTACTTAGCTAAGATTTCAAAGTTCAGTGTGCCATTAGTCACTTACCCAGAATCTGTTGCGGCGAGGAGTCTCTCAAACTCGAGGAGCAGAACCTTAAGCGAGCGCCCTCACTGAAGGGAAGATCCTGGCGTGCAGCCACTGCCCTGCAGGAGGGCTCACAGGGCTCTGGGGCTGTCCCCTATTAATACAGTAAGATAATTGACCTAGAGTCATATTCTCATGGGAACAAAATTTCTAAGT
>JAOXNG010000012.1:57675518-57690611 GCA_028566535.1 Scolopax minor
ACTCCTCCCCGGGTTCAGGACTCAAACAACTGGGAAAGACTCAAACAAAACAGTAAAAACCCTCAAACAGCTGAGAAGCAGTGATTACTAAATCAAAAACTGGTTGACTACCTGAGACCCTAAAATAAATACGTTCCCACCTTAACTTTGGGCCTTAACTTTGGCCCAACTGCAGTAGGTCAGGTGGCTCTTCAGGGATTAGGGTCATAAACCCATGTTGAGCTCATTTCAACTCACACAGGCTGTAACAGGCACACTTGCCATCAACTGCTAATACAAGATTATTGTCCTACTGATACCATGTTTTAAAGTTTAAAAATCAGGATAATTTAGGCAGTTCCAAATGCTGCTGCTATTCCAACAGCAGTTCTATTTGACTAGCTTGCCTCAAAAAAAATATAGTGCAGCATATGACTTACCCTTTGAGCTTTGTCTTTTAACTCCTGATCTTGAGCTAAGAAAGCTTGCAACCTCTTCTGGATGTCTGTCAGTTTTTCAGGATTAATTCTAATTTAAAAAAGTCAAAAAGAAGAAAGTTAGATTTAATTAGTAGAACATGCAAAAATAAGCACCTATTAAGTCCTCAGGAGTATCTTCACATTTTTTTTTATTGCTTTCATATGTATAAGGCTATTACAACTCCGAACAAGCTCAGAATTGAACCATATTAAGGATGAGGCACACACTCCTCAAATGAATAATACAGGAAAAAAAAAATATTGAAGTTCAGACTTTTTATCCAGAGACAGCTTCCAGGGAAGAAGGTGAAACTTCTTCTAAAGCAAAGTCAAAATCAGCAGTAAGGAACTTTTTGAATTTATAAAAATGCTGAGGAAAAAAATATAGAAGCAGCATAACGCACTATAGTACTTCTTTATACCGAGATAGCAGTCTTTACAAGGAAATTCTCAGTATTTTTGAAAGCTTAAATAAGATCCTTTGCCCTGGGAATACTGAAATTCAAGAACTTCTTTCTTATAGTTAGAAGAGCAAAAATAAAAGACATTGAAATTAAACAGACTGAAGAGCTCCCCAAGATATTGATCAAGTGAATAAAGAACAGTGACTGTATTATATAAGGTGCCATTGAACCAAGTAAGAAGTTACATAAGTCCTTCCCCGGACTCCGGATTTTTACACTTATTTCAACGATACCTACACTATTACAGGTTTATTTGCCCAGATCTTTTCATATTAACTTTAGTTTAGATCTGCAAGTGCCACCACGTGTATCATACAACCTACCAACATGGCAGGAGGGTAGCCCTCAAACAGAGGTCAAGAGATACACAACTATCACATTTCTTAATCTGGTTCTTGCTGCTGTGTGCCATTTCATCCCATACTGTACAAAAAAGCATAGCCTTTGCTGAAGGAAATCAAGAACAAAAAGGTCAAAATCACGCTTCTTCACACAGCAATGAGCCAGTCTAGAAAACATGACTGATTAAAAAACATTTTATAGTCATTTTTTGTAACATAAGCCACTATGCTCATCAATTATTCTCACTAAATATGAAAGCAGCAATTAAGCAAGGGGTTGGATGGTATTACCAAAGAATACTTTATTTCATAAAGACATCAAATTTTATTTCCTCATAATATTCCTTATTTCTTATCTCTGTCAGATACAGCCAGTGGAAGGCTCTAGTGCACACAAAAGCTATTTAGCTACAGTTTTAGTGAAAGATCAAAAAGATGAGTTCCAGTTTCAAGCCAGCAAATAATTTACTCTGAAAGTATAAAGACATAAGAGAGAAAAGAAGAGGCATGAAAAATTCAGTGGGACACAAACTGAACGAAAAGTCTTTGAAATGCAATGCAGGATGGAATGTATACAATATACCAAAGACAGAATAAGTAAGTAGAGAGACAGCTCTTCTAGATTTTATTCTATAAAACAAGATGGAGAAGGTGACAATGAAAATATTTATGATCCTAAAAAAGGAAACTCAGTAGAACAACAAAATAAAAGCAGTGGTTTGCTTCACACTGAATTGTAGTAGAAGGTACAAACATAAAAGTATACTAGGTCACTGCAGAGGAAAAATAGGAAGAAGAGTAAAAAGGCTGTCTGGATGAAATCAACATGTTTACAATGACCTGAAACTCAAGAAGATGGCTTAAAGTAGTATCGAAGACACATAAAAAAAAGCACAAATACACTGGGATAAAGTAAGAATTACAAGCACAAAATGAGATACAAAAAGCAGAGAGGGGATAGCCCAAATAACAACAACAACAACAAAAAAAATTTAACCTGAACATGAGTAGCAAAACATCCCAGAGAAGCATTGGATTGCTTAAGTTATGGGAAAGGTATTAAGGGATGACCTCGAGGCACTTAAATTAGCCAATTTTTTTTTTCCCTTGTCTTCACACAAAGTAGCAGCTGCAATCAGACAGCGAACAAGAGCTACAGCACAGTCCAAGCTCAGAATTGCAAATAACAGGTACTTCAAAGTCAGCTGGGTCAAAAGACATTTGCTCCATAGCAACTAGAGAGAAAGTCAGACCACCTTAAGGCATAGTTGTAACTATTCTTGAGAGGTCATCTCAGATAAAAATCTATGGGACAGAGCAGTACTCATCTTCAAAGGGGGAAAAAAAAAAAAAAGTGAAGTTAGTTAACTTTTTTCTTGATGCCTAAAAAACAATTTGTAAGCATCTAAAGAAGATAAGCAAACATGCAATGGCCAGCATAGCTTAGTCACAAACAAACCTTAACTCATTAGTTTTGATATCCTTCATAGCAGCATTAGCAAGCTTTAAGAATAGGATAGAAACAGATGTCATCTTTGATGACAGCAAAGCATCTGGCAGTTGCAGAGTCTCACAAGCTAGGGAAACATGGCAAGAAATCTTTAAGCAAATGCCAAGCTGGCCTTGGAGCTACACTTCAAGAGTAGTTGGGACTGTCAACTTCTTACTGCAGTCACTGTCAAACTCAAAATGCATACCGAGTTCCAATTCTCTCCTGGGCCCACTATTACTCATTATTTTCTACAACTTGATTATTGTAGGAATATGATCCATTATGTAGAGGAGACAGTACATCACTGGGGCTCCAAGCAAAATGGACAATCTTAGACAAGAAGTAACCACATTTTTTTGACTACACATGAATTTCAGTTTGAGTAATAGGGGGAAAAGTGTGAGGAGGAAGGAGCTGTAGAGGAGCTATGGACTGACTGCAGCCATCCCCATCCTCCTGTGCCACTTGAGGTGGGATGGTAGTGGGAGACCAGAGCGAAGGAGTGAAGTTGAGTCAAGGAAAGTTGGAAGGAAAGGTGTAATTTACTATTAGTTTTTGTTTCCCACTACTGAAATTAGTGATTGCATTTCTACTTTAGTTGTTAATCAATTAAGTTAATTTTCCCCAGGACAAGTCTGTTTTGCCTGCAGCAGCAGCTGGTAAGAAATCTCCCTATCTCAATCCACAAGCTTTCTGGTTCCTACTCTTCCTATTTTCTTCCCCCATCCTGGGGGAGGGGGAGGTGAGCGAGCAGACGGGTGGAAGTTTTGCTGTTAGCTGAGGCTAAATCATGACATTAAGTCATAAACATGATTAGCTTCACTGTGATACTTACATTTTCTTCTGCTACCAGTAAGAGGGAGCTACGCTGGGCCATTCACCGAGCCTTCCATCCTTAGTCATCATTATAGTAACATCTCTGAAATATAAATAACTAAATAAATACCAAATAAATTAGCAAGTAATACAGCACAACGTGGGCAGGTTTGTACGGCACAGTCCGTAGTGCTGAGTGTTCCATCCCCTTGCCACGTGCATTTGCAGGCCTTACTTTGGAGTAGCTTTAGTCTGACCACTAGACTGAGTGCCCGTTAGAGTACATTATCTGCATTGCTGAAGCACATTTTCTGATACAGCTTTGCAGGAAAGGGGTGGAAGTAGTTCATATACTCCCAGACTGTTGCAGCATATGAACCAATGTAAGCGGTAGCAATTGGGAAATAAAGTGCATTCTTGATGCTGTCTTAATATGGATGTTAGTTATTCAAAGAAATTGAAAAGGAATTCCAAGAAGACAAAAAATACCCGCAACAAAATAGGAATGCTGCTCTGTTTCTATTTCTTTATATGCAATTCCACCAAAGTTAACTTTATAAAATATGTAAGATCAAATACATTAACAAATCCTTTCCCTTTCATTCTGTACCACACACACTACATCTTACTTGATGCCTGAAGTCACAAAGCCCAGTGTATTCTGTAATTTGGGTCCCTTCTATTTTGTAGCATATCCAAGCTCCCATTAAAATGGGTAAGTAGTTATTTGAGTGAGATGGTGTCTGAAAATCACTATTTTTCTAAATAGGAAATTAATTAAATTGTTAAAATATTATATCTATTATTTAAGTAATTATGATACATTCTGAGAGATAGAAAAGATTTGCCTTTGGGTTCCTTTCTAGATGGCTTATTCCTCCTATAGACTGGTATTACTGGTTTCACTAAATATTTTCCAACCACAGTCATTCAGGCAAAGAAAAAATAAATACCTGTATTATGCACAAGCTGAAATAATGGACATCCTGTACTCAAAATAAAGGGGACACTTAAAAGCACAGCTGTTTCTTCTTTCATAAAAAAATCACCACTTCACTGCTTACAGAAGATTAGTATAGCCATTATACACCAAAATATACTATAGTATCCATAATTTGCATGTGTCAACAGATGTGTCACACAAAAGCCTGGAAAGATAATTAGTCTATTTCTGAAAACATTTTACCTTGGAGTCACTGGCAGGCCTGGGAACCATAGCTTTAAACAAACGTGAACTACATTTCTGGAGTTTAAATAACAAATTGATTTATTTTTGGCTTTTACAACATAGCCACTAAGTAAAATTTAGCATCTGTAAATGGCCTCTGTGTCCTAGTGAATGGACTCAAGTTAAGGAGGGGAGCTTTATGGTTGGCCCCTCTCCAGAGTCTGAGGCTTCAGGCTACATTCTTGGGATTTGCTGTCCATGGACTCTTTTTTGCCGTGATTAGGTAGTTCTCTGTTAGAACTCATGGCAGCAAATCAATGTCCTTTTCATATTACTTGCTCTGCTTTCTTAACCTCTTAGAGCTCAAAACCCAGAGAGGCCATAATTCATTTCAGCTATATATCATACTGGTAATTTCCTGTTGATTAACAAATATGCTACGAATGTTTACCAGTGGTCCTACCCTAATCTTTATAGGCATCCACCACTTCCTGCCTGGCAGAGATGGCAACTTGATTTGTTCAGGGAGTAGACCAGACATGTGCTCCTGGGTCAGCTAACTTGGCAACTGTAAGACATAAATACAAGAAGTTAAAAATAGCATCATGTTGGGAAAACTCAAAGAAAAATGTTCTAATGCACCTTCTTTAGGAATTAGTGGGAGAAAAGGTGAAAGCAGAAGAACTATAATCCTTTCCTTTTTCTCCTCAGTGGTTCCACATTTCATCCTCTAAAAAACACACACACACGTGTGACGGTCCCCGAGAACAAGCTGTACTGATGTCAGTAATGCAGCTTGATTCTTGGTTAGGAAACTGCAGGCTTTGGAAGTGTTGGGACCTGATCCTAATGAGTGCGTTAGAAACCCTCCATGCCTTAGTCATATATATATATATAGGGGAGAGAGATAGATCCTAAAAAGCTCACTCACCATGCAGAAGCTCATACTCTTGCTCCAGCAGTCCCAGTTCCCAGTAGGCCGACCAAGGTGGCAGTCACACACACACGTCTTTCTGAGCACCCGTGCACTGTTTCTTATCACAGAACATCATAAAGATCACTGAAGAATCAGGGGTTTATCTTCCTATTGCAGAATTAGAATTAGAAATATGCAGCCACAAAACAACTTTTAAACATTTAAACAAAACTGACTAAAAGCAGGAATGAACGGTAGAACAAAAAACCAAAGCAGAATTTAGGCCACGACTAAGGACAGCCTCCTAAAATTAGGCAGAATCTTGTCACTCTTTATAACTTTACACACCTCGAGTCATTCTAAACTAAGACCATGGCTCAGATTACTTATGTGGGAAACGATTGCAATTTGAGCCAATTTGAAACACCAGGGACAATTATAAAAATTCCAAGTAGCTGGTAACATAAGATTCTCCTGGCTGATAGCAAGGAAAAAGGGTCTAACTCCTCACTCACATGAAAATGATAGGGCTGGCTCTTGACATATAACAAACTACAGAGCTTTCATAAAACGTGTGTATGTGTGAAAATATAAGGGCTAGAATAATCCAAGGAAATTTAGACTACGTTGTCCTGTGAGCTATTGTTTCTACTTTGCATCTAGAGTCCAAGTTAAGAAAAGCACATAGTAACTGTCTTTACACCCTTTTGAGTAGATCACTATTCTTCTAAAAGTATTTGTAGAAACCATAGCTTCCTACAACTCATAAACCCTTATAGCTCAGTACAGTCATCATGGCATTTATTTATTTGTGTTATTGCAGTTATTTTTCCTTCCTCCTGCACTTAAAGTAAAAAAAGTATAGCTTTTAACTTCAGAAAGGAAAAAACAGTTGCAAAGACAACTTTGCACTTGCACTTCACACTTGCACTTGCACAAGCATAACTACTTTGTCCATACACTAACATTTTTGCCATAAGCACAGCTCCCAATATCATCTAGCCAAAGACATATTGCCTCTGTTTCTGATGCTGCCAAACCTTCACCCAACTTCTCCAGCACCACGTGAAAATGTTAAAGTTGGCCGAGCTAAAAGAAAGAGCAGTTTTTCTGTAGGGCACCAAGCAGACAAGGGGTTTGTTTACAAATCAGGAGGGTGTTTAAAAATCAAAGGAAGTCTACACAAAAATATTTTAAAAGCTACACAAAAGTATTTTAAAAGCTGTTTTTAAAATAAAAAAATATTTTAAAACCACAGTGGTTTCAGAGTAAGAACTGCCTGTTCTTGCTGCAATGCTTTCCATTGGTTTTGTTCAGACTGAACGAGAGTCAGAATGGGGGTTACTACTTGTCAATTTTCCTTCATTTCAAAGTTGAGTCATATGTGGCAGAGTAATCTGTGCCTTCTTTTAAACAGGGGCATATAAGTGACAAGGCAGCTAATTGTTTCTGAAGGCTTTGTCTTTGCTTATCTAAGGCACTGGAAAAAGCCTTGTAAGATTCTTTATGAATGAGTGACACCTGCTGGACAAATGGCCTTTAAAAAATACCTCCCTGTAGCTCCGTAAACTTATTACACTAGAAAAATTATATTAACAGCCACAGCTTCCTTAGGAGAAAAAGCATCGTTTCTGCCTTCAAAATCCAAAGTCAAATCAAGGTGAAGTCTGTACTAAAAACAAAGGAGCTGTCACAACATTAATCTCCTAATTTTTCTTTCTGGAAGTTCAAAGTCTTCAAATATAGTTTCATTTCAGTTTCTTTTTTTTTTTTTTTTCCCCCAAAGTTCTCTTGGGAAGAGAAAGCAGCCTCACCTCCAGTGCTTGTTGCCTGGTAGGGTGCTGTGGAACAGAGGCAGTAGTGGGCTTCAGGCAGAATTATTTTAATGGAAATGCATGTATCTCACTAGGGGGAAAAAAACCCAAACAAACAAACAAAAAAAACCACCACCACCCAAAACAAACAGAAAGATAAAAAAGAAGAAGAAATAAAAAGGCAGCAGTCCAGTTCTGCAAAGAAACCGCCAGACAGCTAATCCTGAGGTGGTGCAAAGTTAGAAAGTCTTTCTGAACTCTGCCTCGTTCATAGAACCACCCTCAAATCAGTCTAAACTGTTTTCTGGAGATAACTGACAGAATTAGCATGTTCCAACAGCAAGAACACATAGCAAAAAGAGGGCTTTATTAACAGGTCATTCATACGTATAGCCCAAAGCAGTAAATGTACCCACTGTATAAGTCTCATTAGTAGACACTAGTAGTGACACTACAACTGGTAAGTAACAAAGGTATCGTCTAGTAATTTTAGATAAATGCTAAAAATAAAATAAAAAAGGAAAAAACATACTACGTGAAAAAGGCAAGAACTTGTGAGGCTTAAGCCAAATTGTCCTTTCAAGGCCACCTAGAGTTGAGTGAGAACATAGATTCACCACACAGTGCAGAGACAGAAAGAGACAAACTTGCTGTACCTTTGTGTCCAGGATCAAAGTAAATACGTACTATACAAAAGGGAACATCTGGAAAAACACAGTCTCTAACAGGTGTCATCTATATTGTTCAGTCCATCTCCCCTACGTCGTGCAGCCAAAGGTCAGTTCCTGCCCCTGGATGTGACGCGGGAGCAGTCTAAGCACTGGAGCTGGGAACATCTCTACCAAAGAACTATACCCGAGTGCCATTTTCACTAAGAGGCAAACAGCAACCAATTCTGAAGATGCTAACTGTAACTATACTTTAAAAATGAAATTCTTCTCTAAACAGTTGGAAATAAAGCTATATAAAACCTTCTCTCTCTGTACTTTTCTTTCTCAGTAGAAAGATGTGCTGGAACTAAATTGGTTACAATCACAGAAGAGTTATTCATGGAAACAAGCCACAAAGAACAGTCTCTTTCTCAGCAAACAGCCTTCCCCTGTGAGCCAGTAGGGTCTTTTCATCTGGCCCCTTCTCTGTGGTCTCCCTCCATCACAAGAGCCAGGTTGATACCCAGGAGTTCGGTGCTCCATCTTGTGGCCACCTGCATTCCCTACATCTCACCCCCTCGGCCGATGCCAGTGAAGAATTCAGCAGTCTCCTAACAATTTAAATACAACGTCTTCTACCAGTAGCTGCACTCTAGATGAAGATCTAGAGCTTTTCCTTCTCAACAAAATCGGTTACTCCTACCTTGAGTCAACTGATATGAACGCTTGGGAATGCTGTCACGTTCATTTCAATGCATGTCGTGTTCATTTCTTTTTCTCATAGCAGAAAATAGTGTTTTAAATTAAAATGATGCTATAGTAAGTAAAGGAGATACTTAAATAATAGTTAGATGTGCCCCTCATTCAAAACTAAAAAGGTGGCTTTTCTAGTCTTTCCAAGGGTACTGGAAAAACTACTCACAGCAGAAAGATGGGTTAGCATGTTCTCACACACATTCCATAAACTGCATTTATTAGGTAAAGAAAAAGCCACAACATGCAGAACCACGTCACAACACTTTCTACTGACCATAAAACCAGGTTAGATCTCAGGCTTGAATACCCCACAGATGCCAAGTCATCTCTGTTAAATACCATAAGTGGGATGAAACTCGGTCACAGCCCAACAACCAGCTTTCAGGGACCAGAGAAAAAATCAATAATAATTAAAAAGAAATCTGACAAAGCAAAACTGCTCCTTCCCCAGGCTGTTTCTGGGCTTTGCTGGCCAATCAGCACATGTGTGAATGCTCCCCTTCTTTATCAACCTAATATCAGAGCTCAGAAGAGCAAGAGAAGAAGACAGATCTTCGGGGGCCTCACCAAACAAGGCTGTTGGGCAGCAGCTCAGAGATGACACAGCTCCTGGCAGCCCAGCACCTCCAGGTACCTTGCCTTGACCACAGGGGCTCCTCAGCATGAACGTGTGGCCAAATGATATGCTGCTAGAGAAGTGATGGTGTCCCTATGCTCTGAGCAATGAAATGCAAAGGCATCTCTTTTCACTTTTCTGTCCCATGAACCATTTCAAGTAGAAATATACACATGAAGAAATTAAGAGAATCTATTCTACATCCCAAAACTGAATCAAACCTTTTGGTCTCCATTATTCTAAGATTCTAAACGGTGACACTAGGATGGATCCATCCTGTTAGTTATTCACTTCTGCCAGTCGATGTACTTCTAACTCCAGCTGTAACATAAGTAAAGCAAGAATGTATTAAAGGATATTTCAAGAAAAATCCTTATTTTCATACGATTTGCAATATGTATAGTCACTTGCAGAGTTGAAGCTGCATAAAAGGTATTTGAAGGTTCATACACAGCATGTCAGACTTTCAGGGGGATTAATAATTCTCACAGTTATTAATAATTATTAATCAAGTACTGAAACTTTCTTATCAGACATCAATAAAATTGTTGTTAATAATGAAGATTTTATGAAATTCACTCACTACAAGTTACTATTAAGTAACTTGATTCAGAATACCTTAAACCACCTATTTTTAATACTAAGTCTTATTTGTTTCACCTATTTTTAAAATTACAGACCTCTAATTAGTCTTATTAAATTAGAGCTTATTTATTTTGTTTGCAGATACTTACTAAAATTAAACTTTATGCATTTCTTTGAAAGAAAGCCCCTCACAACATCAGTTCTAAGCCAAACAGACAAACAAAAAAGTTCTTTGGTGGAGTTTTTTGGAAAAAAAATACTAATTAAACTTTTAAGTCCACACTTAGGCATACAGCTGGGAATTCCTGCTCAGTGCTGTCTGGATGATGGCTGCAAAAGTTATCTCTCTGCAGGGTATCAAGTATATTTTTAATGCATAAATTATTCATACAGAACATTGCACGTCTTCACTGATTATACTATTGAGTACAACTAGCAGATACTGTTTATACAGAATCAAAAGCCCATTTTCCTTTTTTAAAATGAGTAATTAAACTGTTGAATTTACTGCCTCTTCCAATTATAAGCCATAGGCATTTAAAGATGGTTAAAAACAAAAAGAAATTAAAAATAAATTTGCCATTAAACCTACCAAAGAGCATTGGGCACAAAGGTAGGGATGGAAGCTGTAGCCCTGAGATGGCCTCAGGCACAGTGTGAAGAGCTGACCGGCCGCTCATGGGAGAACCACTGTGTGCTCTCCCAGCACCTCCTCCTAGTCACACTCAGAGGCAGAACCCTGGACTATACAGACATTTCTTCCGAGCCCACATTTTTTATTTTTATTCTTTTTACATATAATGTTTCCTCCACCTTTTAGAAAAGCTGAAATAACTGGTTACTCTTTACCCAATTTGGGGTGGTTTTTTCCCTTCCTTTCCTACGTTCAGAGTTATTCAATTTAAGTAATTTCATTGCAACAGAACTTTGTTTTTCAGAACAGATATATAATTCCTAATAAACGCATGGTGGTCTTAAAAGTCAACCAAGGAGTTCTGTCTGCTCAGCAGTTCCGAGACATTTTAGGAACAATCCCAGCCTATTCACTGTGAATGTCAAAGCTGATGCAGTAACAGCTTTACACACACCACAGTTGAAAATCCTGACTTTAGAGATGTCAGATTTCAACAGCCTCCATGACATTTCTGATGACAAACTTCAAAGGCTCAGTGATGTGGGAGGAATAGAAAATATATCAAATCAGCTGACTCTTCTTGCTCTTTCTGCTGTTACTTCTCTTCTCATTCATCTCAGTGCTTAGAAGTCAGAAAAGGTGACCCAATCTAGGCATGGTTTGTGGTTTGTTTGAAGCCACCAAAAGAAGGTGTGGACTCCTTGTTCCCCAAATATAGCAGAGATCATAACAATTATTTCTATTTCAAATATTTCATGTCAGACAATAAACTAAAATATTACTCATCGTATGTAAAAGAATTCCTAAAGAATGTGAAATGGCAGTTCCTATGATTTTAAGAAAACAGCATTGAATACAGAGGTAAATTTTACTGCTGCAGGTTTTTTCAATTATTTTTACAAAAACCAGTGTTGTGGCCTTGTTGAACCTCATCCCATTGGCCTCATCCCATTGATCCAGCCTGTCCAGATCCCTGTGTAAAGCCTCTCTATCCTCCAGCAGCTCGACACTGTCTAACTGAGGAACCTGTGTTAGAAAGCAAAGTCATTCTTTTATAGCCATGCTCCGCAGAGACACATGTGCAATTAAATTCACACTTATTCAGATTAAAAGAAGAATGCCTCGTGTGATGCTAATGTCTTCCAGGCCTCTGACAACACAGCTGTTAGGTCTACACTTCCAGAACTGTGATCAGCAAGAATATATGTATAAGACTCTAGACAAAAAAGGTGGTGTAACAAAGAATACCCGATTTTCTTTTAAAATTAAATATCTGGGCAACATCACGCTGTGTAACCCAAGATTGGCTTGGATACAAATACTAGCTACCAAATACATTGCAAACTAACTGAAGCAAAGCAAGGAAGCTCTTTGTTTGCAGAATGAAATCCAGTAGAGAGGTAGCTAATAGCTAGCCCTATTGTACTTGTACTGTACTTGTTCTGCAATAACCAGGAGGAAGAGTTCGTTGTTATTTTCTTAAACGAAGCTGCTGTAAAGGCAGGCAAATGTTTCAAAACTAGAATGAAGAAAATACCTGTGGTAAAAATGGACACAAAATAATCCAATTATATGGAATCATAAATTACTTCTAGGAAATGAAACAGTTTGAATTAGGAAGAAGAAACCCAGAAAGGGACATGAAGGGGAAATATCCAGAAAAACACAGAGATAAATTACATGAAGAACATTTCTAAGCCTCTGGTCAAAAGTGACAAGTGGAACGTCCTAGATGCTAGACAGACACACCACAGACACACAGTCCAAACCTCAGGAGATTTGCAATTGCCTTGTCAGGCAGGCAGAGCAGCTTAAACAAAGAAATGTGAGTTGGGAAAACAGGGTAAAAAAAAAAGAAAATTTTAGCATAAACACAGCTAATCTGTATTAGATGCATTTGGTAGTAGAAACATGAAACACCCAGCAATAAACAAACTATCAATTTTGGGGATTCCTACTCTACTTCAGGTCACAGAGCAGGATGGCAGAGTCTTACCGTATATCTCAGCTGAGAAAGCAATTTGTCAAACAATTGGAAAGGAAGAGTAAGAGTACCTAAAATGCTTTCATTTCCTATCATTGGGGAAGGAAAGACTAAACATCCCCTTGGCTGAGATTTATAGCAAGACACCTCATAAGCTATTAAAAAAGAAATATGATTCATTCTTCACTGGCAACACGCTGGATGGGAAGTCATAGAGCAATTAATATTAACTCTATGGTCTATTTTCCCTTTTTTATAGTGGAAATGGTATCCACTATTTACACTTTTATTCTCTTCCGCTAGTAGTTTTTAATTTACTATTTTACTGGAGGTACCACTAATTAAAAATGGAAAACACATTAGTCTCTCTATAATCTAATAAGTTTTCCTTACACCTTCAAAAACACCAGAAACTTCTTCACAGTTAGTTCTTTTAATGACTCTAAATTATTTGGTCATGACTTTCCTGGAGCCTGTTGACACCTCATTTAATCCCTGTAAATAAGGTTGCCGGGGTTCCATCCCAGAGATAGGGATGCAGCTACTGACCCTTCCCTGCGAGGTGAAATCTCAGACTCATGTATGAAAAACAAGCCACTGTTGGCCTTCTCTCACCCTTATTTTTGCAACAAGAGATCACTGACTTCTGACTCATCAGCTGTTGAAGATTTGTTTGTTTGTTTTTCCCTTTATTATACCAAATGCTTCTTAGACATCTGCAAACTTTGTTTTCACTTTGTTTATGCTTTTCTGGAACTGTATTTTCCTACATAGGTTTCTGAAGCAGTTGTCATCTCTTCTTTCTAAGATCTTGGGACACAAAATTCAACTAGTGACCTGTGTACTGCCAGATGGAGGATATCACATTATATGTAGCACAGGGGAAAAGTATGCCCAGAACCACAGATTTCTAAGAAGTTCAGTCACTTATTCCAAGAATAATGTTCCTGGTGTACACCACACTGACTGCTGGGGGCTTGGTCACATACATATGCTCCCAGCACGGACAGCAGTTCCACAAGCTGTACCCTATTAGATCCAGCCAGTTTGCCAACTTGCTAAGTCATATTTTATGGTTTGTGCCTGGCTTAACTACTTCTTGAAAAACATTTGTTTCAGTAAAATCATTTTCTGTGATTACCTTTGCTGGTGTATTGTAACTAATTTCACTAAATGAACAGTATTTATCTCAATCCTTAACATTTTCCAAAAATTTTGTACAAATAAAGTACTTCATTTTCATGCCTTACCCTCCCGATATGTTTTCTCTTGAAAGAAAGGGTTTAATAAAAATGATACTCACAGGTTGATACCATTTCTAAGCTGAAATGGACAGTTACAGAATCATAGAATGGTTGGAGTTGGAAGGGACTTTAAAGATCATCTAATTCCAAACCCCTGCCATGGGCAGGGACGCCTCCACTAGAGGTTGGTTTGAGATTCTTAGATCTTAACTTTTAAGCAAAATAGGAAGAGAATAATACTTTATTAACTATAAAAAACAGTTTAGGGTTCTTGATGCAGCTTGTAATTTATCTTTTATGCCAAGTCCTCACAAAGAAATGGCCATGCTGCTGCCAAAAAACATATTTAATAGCTTCAAAGCCATATATTTTGAAGAACAAACTTTCCTTAGGTCTCAAAAGAAAGAACTATTAAAGTCAGTTCAATTAGTCATCTTCTACTTCAAAACAATCTATAAACCTTGATCTCTTAAAAAGTAGCGTAGTATAGACAGGTGCCCCACCACGACCTTCTCGATGAGCAAGTGACATCAAGGAATTTACTTAATGCACCTGAAACAAGAGAAGAGCGAGGCTCAGTGACAACATCAGAAACCTTTGACACCAGAAGTTTCCTGAAAATGCAGCCTTTTGGTTAATGTCTAAGGTCTGATCCACTGTCCCCTGAAAAGGCTCTGGGGCAGGCCCAGCCGCAGACTGTGCGGCCTGGCTCTCACAGAAACACCCACTGGTTCTGTCGCCCCCGGGGAAGCTTTCTGGGGCAGAAACAACAGGGCCATTCAAACAGCACTGGATGCACGTCTCTCTAGATGGGAAGGGATAAAATCTCTGGGGTGGCAGTTGGCCAAATCGCCTTTTGGATCCTAACACTTGTTCCTATGCTGCTTCTGGAAGAACAAGCAAGGCATTTAGGGATGAGCCTATGCAGAATACAAAGTAAATCTTAGAATCGTGAGTTTGATCCTCATTGGAAATATAAAAAGCACAAAAAACAGTAAAGTTGGCCACTGACAGGTAAATGTCCTTTTCTGGTCTGTAAGTCTGAACACCACCTAGCACCAGCAAGGATGGATGCATGGAGAAAAGGGTCCCACCAACCCCCTGCAGCGCTCCAGGCTGAGTTTTAATGTTATTTAGCTCTTTAAGAAATGAGAG
>JAOXNG010000012.1:57749691-57763425 GCA_028566535.1 Scolopax minor
GTGGCTGAATTGATGAAATGTGTTTTGATGTTTTACTGGAAAATACCATTTACTGGTAACATTATTACAAAAATGATACTGTACTGAAGATTATCTGTTCAACATGCTTTTTTAAAAGACAGAGCAAGAGAAATACTGTTGAAATGAGCTGATGATCAAATCTGCTCGCTTTTAAAAGCCAGAATAATACCAAATGGTAATAATAATAATAATGGTAATACTAATACCAATGGTAATATCAAATCCAAACACTATAAAGATTTTTTCCATAAGACAGTAAAAGATCTTCCTGAAGATTTTGTAGAATTAAGCTCTTCTAAAAGAAATTTCACTTCTAGTAATTAAAAATACATGGCTAAAGTCTTTCTTTTTTATTTAATTTAGCCATGTAAGCCCCTTTCACGAGGGTCACTGAAGACAGCAACCCCACAGGAGCAAGTGGAAATTAAGAGTAAGAACCTTTTTAAAATTCACATTGAGTTACACTGTAAGCAGTCATTTTAGACATGTGTTTTGCTCTAGATGCTTAGTTCTGAAATAATTCCATTTTTTCAGGACTTTGTACTCTGCAGCACCTTAAACACCCAATAGCTACTGCAACAGGTACTGAAAAATTTAGCACTCCATTTCAGCAAATGGTACTTCACAAAACCTGATTTCAAAGGTTAATTTGGAAATAACTTGGGGGGGGAAACCTTCTGAAAGTCAAACCTGAGCAATGAATAAGCTATCCATTAAAATAATTCTTAACTATGACATGACTATAGGTACCTGACACTGGCAGGTCATATAAAGTAAAGACTGTTCTTTTAAACTGTTCACCAAGAAGCCTTATATATCCCACCTTCGCTAGTTTTCACTATCTGAGAAAAATGATAAGCCTTTAGCCAACTGCATAATCACATCTACACAAGAAAAATATATTTACTACCTACCCAAATAATTAAGTTTATGCCAGTAAGACATTTTTCTTTTGCATGGAAAAGTTAAAGGCAAATAGCATCCCCCAAACTCCAAAACAGCCATTTCTTCCCAACTATCTAACCTTTATTAAAAAATAATTTAAAAACTCCACAATATTTGTTACATTACTACTCCTAAACCATGTAGTCAATCCTATGTTTTTTAGCACTTAATTTCAGTTTACTTCTGCGGAAAGAAAATCTTGGTGCAGGCTACAAGCTCCAAAGCTGTGTCTGTGTTGGGAAAACAAAGAAACACAGAGCATAAAGCTGAAGCTCAGGAACACTCTCTGCCAGTAATCAGGACAAAATTGAAGAATACTGCTTTAAAAACAAATTCCTTACTTATCTGTTTGTTTATAATGAGGAATAGGAGGTGGAGGCCTGCTGTGCATTTCTTTATCTAGCACAGAAGTTAAAGTATTGCTTGGACAAATGGATTTCCCTCTAGAAAAATAAAAGAAAGGTTATTTAATTCCATAGAAAATTAGATTTTTAAAGAAGTTAGGGCAAAAAAGTTACATTTGTAACTTTTTCCATTCCAGTGTCAGAATGCATACTTACATATTTAAACCACCTATTCAAATATTTAATTTTCCAACCATGGAGACCAATAGAGTTCAAAGTCCTTTTTATTACCAACAAGATACCCAGTATTCTACATGTCTCTTGATCACCTCGACTCCTCCCTTTCTGCATATGAAGCACACAACTCATTTCTACTGTGAAGTGCACCACATGATCAACTGTTAAAATACCAAAAATGCAGCACTTGCATTCCAGGACAACATATATCTCTTGTTTCACAGAACAGGTATTAGCATAACTCAGCATCATGGGAACACAGGTCACTGCATCTTCACAATGTGTTATCTAACGTTTCAGAAACACGTTCTTAGACCCTGGCACTAAGTCACATGAAAGTGCTCCCTCAGGAACAGCACTCTCTCAGGAACACAGCAGCAACACTGCCTGTTCCTTGGCACAGGCCACCCAGATCAGGACAATAACATGATGCCTTGTACCATCTGCAGCACAAGGGCCACCCTGTGGCTATGGTGCAGGGCAGTACATTTTAGCATGTATATTTATATGCTGTAGGCATATACTGGCTGCAAATCACACTCAACTTCAGCATGGCACTCCATGGCCAAAGGCTGCACTGGCTGGAGAAAGAGGAAGGATTTTAAACCAAAACAAAACCACAAAAAACCTGTTGCTATCTGAATATTTTATATTGAATATTAGGAAAAATTTATCACTGAAAGAGTTGTCAAGCTTTGGAACAGGCTGCCCAGGGAAGTGGTTCAGTCACCATCCCCGAGACATTTAAATGATGTGTAGACATGATGCTCAGGGATATGGTTTAGTGGTAGATTTGGTAGAGTTAGATTGATGGGCAGATCCCTTCATGATCTTAAGGGTCTTTCCCAGCCCAAACAATTCTACAATTATACGTCAATCACTAAATGTTTCCTCCTTGTTCATTTTATTAATGAATTTTTAAATAAACTCCTCACAGAGGAGAGTCCTCTAGGCTATGAGATTCTGCCATCACCTTGCTTTTCCCAGCTACACTCCCTTCATCTCCTTCTCTAATACAAACTGCCTTCTGTGGGTCTTCTCTGAGGATTTCCAGTTTTGCTTAGAAATCTCTTAAATTTGCAGAAATTCCAGGAGTATACTCTGTGGCAGGTTCAGACAGATGGAGAACAAGCAAGTTCCAATATTAGAATTTTTAAAAAAGATGTAAATTTATAACTTCTCAACCCAGCTATTAATTTACCTAAATTTTATTATATTTATTATCTTTGATACTTTTATCAAATTTAGCTGATGGCAAAAAGACCAAAACAGCCTTGCAAAAATCTTTTCTTAGCTTTTGTATTTCTAAATGGGTTTTCTTCTCTGAAGATTTACTTGACTCATGAAAATAGAAGCCTATGAAATTATCAATTTAAAAACTTTTAATTTAAAAAACTTTAAAAAAATTTCTACTGTATGTTGCAAATCACGTTATAAACAAACTCATTTGAACACTCGATTATTTCAACTCTAGTTAATAGATTTGAAAACCATAATGAATGACATACTTCACTGCAGTGATAACAACATTACGCTTTGGTTCGTTGTCGTAGCTCACACTTTCAATGCCATAAACCTGAGCTAATTCGTGGATGATTCTGCGGTGATCTCTGTTCATTGGTGGGTAACAATGGCTCTTCTTTGTATGCTTGCCCTGAATTCAAGAGAAAAGATTTTAAAAAAAGAAAAAAAAAAAGGTAAAAAAAGGTGAAGTTTTCCTTTGGGGGGAGAAGGGGGATGGGAAAGAAAAAAAGAAAAAAGTGCTTCTACCTTTAAAATTTTCCACTACAACAAAATTAGTACCACAAATTGCTAGTACCTCAGTATCCCCAGATAACTCATCTAAAAATGTTCACTTCCCCAAAGTTGGATTGTGTGTTTTCTATTGTTTCCATCACTTCAAAGTACACACATACACACGTATCTCTTAAGTTTGAAATACAAATCCTGAATTTATCCATTCTATTTGTATCCCAACAAAGCAGCATAGAATCTTTCTAAATTTTTCTAAATCTTTATTTTACAAATTTGCCAATTTTCAACTACATCTAATTTTATTTTTCAGACGACCTTTACAGTGCAGGTATTGCAGAAAGCTTCTTTGGTAGAGGGAAGTGATTAAATAAGTGTAGCTCCTCTGTAATGGCATCAATATGATTTTGATTAAATTAAAACAAAGCTATAGTTTTCATTTCAGTTAAAGACTAATAATGCTTGTGATTCTACACTGATTGCTATATAAACAGTAAAAGAACAAACAAAAAGCAGGTCCCTATGAGTCCCGTCCTAATGGGTTGGGTGACTTTGTAACAGCAAGAGCAGGTGAGGATGAGACACTCAGAGCTTCACTCTGCTTCAGGGACACAAGATGCCACTTCAGCTTTTGCCTTGGGTGTCACCAAAAAGGCTTCTAGGTCTTTGGCTCTACAGACAGGGTTGAAGGGGAAAAAACAACCACTACCAGAGTAAGTCTGAGACAAGGATTTCTAGAGAAATCCCAACCTACACAACTTCCTGGCATTGCATTTACAGGCTCTAGGAAACCAGGACAATCTCTGAAAGACTGTAGAGAATGGGGTAAGAACCCAGTGAACTACAGAAAGGTAACATTTGCAACTATCTTAAAAAAAAAATTTAAAAAATTAAAACAAAAAACCCCCAAAAACGCAACACAAGGAACAACAGGTTGATCAGCTACACTTCAAAGCCTGGGGAAAAAAAATAAAATCATAAAGCAAGTCCTTTTAGAAGGTATTTTTAGGTACATGAAGGGGAATGTTCCTCAGAGTAGTAAATCTAGATTTACAAAAGGTCAGTTTCCTAAATAAATGTAAAAATCAGATATAATGGAGCAAGATATACATCAGAGGTACACTGTACCCACCCTGTAATAAAGGGCTAAATCTGTCTTCTCTTAGACTGTAAAACAGCTAACACGGATCCTAACTGGTCCAGAGACTGTGGCCAACCATTTCTGTAAGTCCTCCGGGTAATCACATGCTGTCAGCATATACTTTACTCAGCAATGAATATAATAAGCCTCCCATCTATTGCAACACTTCCCGTACAGAGACAAGTGCTTCAACGAAGAAAACTCTACTGATTCTGTCTCTAATCACAATGACCAGTAACGCCTGCTTTAAAAATGTGGTGATGATTCCACCCTTAAAAAAACATCCGAATATCTGTCCACATACAGAGCTGGGTAATATAAATGTTTCCTGTCTTGTCTGCTTACATATTTCAGTGATGAGAGCTCTGCTCTGCTAGATGAGTACATGCTGAGGAGTCTAGAGGAACAGATGGTCACGAGGGAAAGTCATAAAATGATAGCATTAATATGGTTCAGCTGTACCTAAAACTTTAAAGAGTCAAAATCTTTTTTATTACTAATTTATTTAATTAAGCTGAAGTTGCTATCTCCAAAGGCACAGTGCAAAAAAAAAAAAAAAAACCCAATCAAAGTGCAATGTGTAAGCCTAAGCAATCACTGTGAAAGACACAGCACTGACTCACCCACTGGCAAATGCAGGAAGGCATCCACAAATTTGTAAGCAAGTTCCACAACAGAGATAAGAAAAACCTAGGCTTTCCTCCTCAAAGCCTGAAGCTTTAAATACCATCTTTGCTGATTAATGGTGATCAAAAAATTAATCATAATCCATTGATGCATTAAAGCCTAGCACTAGCTGAATCTTTAAACAAAGCTTAGCTGTCACCAAAGTGATGATCCTAAAAAAGATCCACCAAAATAAACTACATCCTCTAAAAATTTTGTTCTATTTATTGATAAATTGTGCACTCCATTGGAGCCCAAACAGATCTAGTGTCAGCTCATAACTATTAGTATTAATAAAGTTTAGCAATATCAAACTTCCCCCAAACTAAACAAAACTGTTTCTTCCAGTAAGTAATACAGACTATCTGAATACTGACCTTATTCACAGCTTCCACAAGCATTCTCATTTCCTTCTCAATGTCACTCACAAATTTTAAATCCTTCCTGCAAGAACAGCATTCTAGGTAAATGAGGCAAGAGAGCGTACAGCGATACAGTATCTTCATCTTTCATAATATTATTTTCAACAAGAACAAAATTTAATAACTCAATTGAGTGAACCAGAAGCAGGAGTGATAGGACATTTCCATTTACATATTACAATATTTACATAAAAAAAATGTTAGTACGTCATCACTGTCACAAAAATCACTAATTATTTTCCCTTCAATCCTTGGTATCCAGCATAAAATTCTATGATAGAACTCTACTGTGTGATAATCTAATTCTACATTTTCAAATGCATAATGTAGATGTTAATGTTACCACAATAAAACAGTACCTTCATAATGAAAACATTCAGCTTTTTTTTTTTTGCAGTAGGCAAAAATCAGTTGGAAGTAAAGCAAGAGATGATTTACTCTTAAATACTGTGTAGTAAAATTTTCACTTGTCTCAGCACATCAGCAAATTAAAGATTTACAAGCAGAAAACATTCTCACAAAAATATGAAATTCATGTATCATTAGGATAGCAAAGCAAGCCCAAAACAGATTCAGCTGTTATTAAACCTCAGAGCTGCTGAAAACTAGTGTCATGCTTAGAAACACACACGAGTAAAAACTTGTTAACCGACAGTTATCATTTAAGCATCTTTTTAAAGACGCCAATCTTTAAAAATGTCATCTAAAGGTGTCTGATCTCTGTGATTCCAGATTGCACAGCATTTATTAGTGGGATGTTTTGATAATACCTTGACTTTGTTTTGCCTCATTTTCAGACGTTTCAGTACAGCAGCCCCCTTTGCAGTCAGAACTGTTATAGGCTTAGCTCTGCATCAATAAACTGCTTTATGAATTTCTTTATTTTTAAAATAAAGGCAGTAAGGAAAATGAACAAATGAGACTGGTGGTGGGAAATAACATCAGGCTACAAGAGCATTTACTTAGCTATCACTTTTGGTTTTGTCTTGAAAAGTTTACAAGGAGCACCAAGACAGGCTGGTTGCGTATGAACGCAGTGGATATGTGAGAAGTACAGGTACTGATTTGAATTGAGAAGAATGGTGGAAAATGGTGTTCCCATTCCAAATCTGGTTCTGTTACAGAACAAAGCAACCTGTCAGGCACTTTTTAATTTGAAGGTTCTCATTTTGGCAGTCTTGAGATGTGCAAATCACCTCCCTTGCCTCAATTATCACCCAAGGCCAGAGAGAAGAGTAAACACAGGCATTCTTACAAGAGTAAATAGAACTATTTTGCATTTCCCACCTTGCTGTCAACATTGTTTACTTATGACACCTCTCATCATCAGAACACATACCTTGCATCTTCTTTTAAAAGGTCACTGTACTTTGGTCCAGAAGAACGGATATTAAAAGGATCAGAATTATCATCTATTTCAAGAGCCTCAGCAAGACGCCTGAATTTGAGGGTAGAAGGAAAAAAAAGTGTAACAAAAACACAACCAAAGGAAAATAAACAAACAAATCCCTCCAGCCTCCCAAACATATTGTCACTGAGGATATGGGTTACTAACAGATAGATTTGAAACCGCTCATTTAGGACTTTTCACTAGAATATTCTTCTAGAAGGTTTCAGATCACTCAATATACATCCCCATAACACAGGGATCATCTCCACTTTTATCAGTTCTTTTGGTCATGCAGGAAAGAATTTTTTTCCCATAGCATTAACTTCCTGAACCTGTAATTCCTCTGGAAAAAAAAGCAAGCAAGTTAATTGCCCACCTGTTCCTCTGAAGAGCTAAGCATTCTTCATCACATTGCAACCTGAATTATGAAAAAAAAAATACAATTACTCATACTGCTCATGCTACTCATACTTTCCAAATTGTAGCTTTCTTGGTGTCATATCATTATCATAGCCTAAAAAATTAAAGAGAGTATGTGAGCATAATTTATTGTATTGATCAGATAACAACTACAACCAACCAAAGAATCTTAGACCACACAAGCTCTTCTCTAGATCTCAAACAGAAGCAGCAACTACCAAAGCCATACAGCAGCTGAGAAAAACAGCTTCTGAATCAAGATTTTATTATATTGGCAAATTTGATCATTTGAGAAAAAACCCACAGTTGGTATTGGCATTGATGTGATGGCAGAAAGGATGCAAAATTAGCAAAGAAAGATGTAACACGGTCACTTGCATCACAAAATATTATCAGGCAGGGAAAACAGGAAAGTTAGCTACGCTTACGGAGGATTATGATGCACCATAAAAATCAGTATTTCAACTGAGCCCATACCTTCCTCAGTTTCTGTCTTATCTTTGAAAGGTATCATTTTATTTTAAGGGACTAAAACGTCAGAGAAGGATCAAAAGTACAAACAGGAACAAAGCAGTCGAGGCTCAATGTGGGTAAAAAAAAAGATTATTGTATAGTCATTCTAGAGACAAATTAATGCTTATATTGCACATTTGTGAGTATTCAATTAATAGAAACAATAGGGTAGGCTAACAAAAAGACTTTATTACTGTTTTCTGTTTGTGTGTTTCTTATACTGTGCTTACACAGTACTGTCTTTAAAGCTGTACACAGGAGTCAGTACAGGTCTCTTTCTTTCACCTTGTTTTTTCCCACAACTTTCTTCTGAAGTAGGAAGCTGGCCCAAGTAGAACCCTATCTGCTATCCTGGGTAGAAAAATTCTGAAATCACAATTATATTGCTGCATACATAATTGTAACAACAAATCAGCCAATGACAGTAAACCTCTATATGAAAGCAAAAACATGAACCACTAAGGAATTGCAAAATACTCTTTTAGCAGTATTGTTACAGTAGAGTCAGGCTATTTGAAATCTTCCCATTTTAGCTGGAATTTTGCTCACAGTATTATGTATTTTCCATATCGGCTGTGTTTCAGGTATGCACAAGGGTTTCAAATATGTTTCTACGTGCATCTCCTTACCTGGCCTGAGTCATTTCTTTTTTTGTAATAAGTCTACTGATTTCCACTGAATCTCCAAGCTGTAAATCTGTTAATTTAGTGGCTATAGATATAGCAGCTATTCTGAAAAAGAAGAGTGTTAGATTTCATTTAAGGATAACACATAGACATTTGTACAAGTTGTATAAAGCTGCAGATTTAAACATCCAGGTGAAGGAGTAAGACAGGCTGACCATTTCCCCATCAGGTTACAAAATGGGACTCTAGTTCCACATCACCTACTTTCAGGAATCTAACCTAGCTACGTAAACCAAGAGGTTACTCTCTCTTCTCTCCTTCAAGCAACTAGAAGCAAGACTAACAAGTGGACATGCTTCTTGAAGGAACTTTTCAGAGAACCAATTCTAAGTTTAAACTAGGCAATGCAAATATTCTTTCTTCTCACCTACTAAATATTCAAACTACAGCTGACTGTAGAGCTTTAATTGTCCTTTTAACTTCTATGTGATTCTTTCTTAACTGTGTGCAACTAAAACCTGTAAAGTGAATTTATAGAGTATTTAGAAATTTGCCTAGAAAATATACATGATACAAGCAGTAAGGAAAGAGCAAAATACCTATTGAGACTGTTACAATTTTCTTTATAAAGATTATTCATCATTCCCTTCAATAACACCCCTCCCAGTCTGATTTTCTTGCTAAAGTTTCTGTAACTAAAACATACAGCAAGTTTTTAGTGAAATAACCCACACCATTCTCAAACAATATCCTGAAAATGGAACATTCTATCCTCTGAACCACCTTTTCTGTTAAATTCAGATAAAAGGATATGTTTGTCTCTCTCTGTTTTGCATCAGGTGCAGAGAACTAATCACGTACCAGGAAGCAGGATAATCGTATTAGATAAAACCACACCGCCCTCAGGGGCACCGACAGCATCCTCTTTATCTGGTGGTAACAGGGTCTAGGTAACAGCCACGAGATGAGATGATCATTGGTATCACCTGTACTGATACAGCAGCACACTCCTTTCCTGCTCCCTTAGGCATTCTTTCAGTGACACAGCTCAAACCTGCTCCATTACTCCTACAAAGTTCTCGAGAAACCTTGCTGACCTTCCCACAGTAGTACTACCCCAGTTTGTTGCAGTACTAGTACAACATTTTGTGTTGGTTTTTGTTTGGGATTTCTTTTTGTTGTTTTTTCTTTTCCCCCTCTGCAAGTGCAGAGATGATTGGTGAAAAATCCAAACTTAACTGCCACAAAATTATACTACTTTTATCTTTCAGCAACCTGACCAGTTATCACACAAACTTAGCTGGCATTAAATGCTGCTTTTGTTAATATCCCATGGGCCAAGAGTAATTTGTAAACATACACGAACACATTTCACAAACAGATACAAACACTTGCTTTAAGCTGATTGTTTCTTTCCCTTCCTCTTGACTTGGGCTCTCTTAGATAAATAAATACATATATGTGTTCAGCTTATGCACCCAAGGACTCTCACACAAAGAACCATCTTCCTTGTATGAGCACTTTAGCAGTGCCTGAGCTATAGAAACAGCCTTCAAAAACATAGACTTCTAATCACATTACCTTCCCTGTTTATCACTAATGAGAAGCATATTCAATTTAAACTGGTATTTCAAAGTTGAGTCAGCCTTCTGATTTGTCTCATAGTCTTTGATCTATCTGATAGTGAGATAGATCTTAACAAAAAAACCCCCCAACTCCCTTTTTTTTAAAAAAAGAAAAATTATCACCACTCCTATAAGTCTGTCTTGCATTCAACTTACTAGTGACTACAACTGCTCTTAAGTGTTTCTGATTAGTGCATTTTTTTCCTCATTTTCATTAGGTAGCATTAAGCACCTATTACACAGATGCTAAGCCATCTTCTGTCAGAATTTGAATCTGGGCAGTGCTCAGTAGGAACAAAGAGGCATCCCCTAAGCTGGGCTAGCATCATGTCATCAAATGGCAGTTGCAAATAAAACAATCATTAAGAAACTTTCTTTGAAAGACAGGAAGAACCTGTGACTGTGCTCTCCTATTAACTGGGATGCAGAGCAGAACTCTGCTTGTGTATCAACTCTCTAGATCACCCTCCCAATCACAGCCTCAGAGTAACATTTCTTAAATTATTATTAGTGTTTGCTATTTCAATTTCAAAAGCCCTACCTTTCCTCTTTTGCCTTGCCCCTTTCTTGCCCTTTCTCATAAGAGAGAAGGATAAATAAGTTTAGAAATAGGATCTGGAGGCAAATCTGCTGTAATAAATGGAATCGGGTAGGACTCAGTCCACGTATTATGAACCAAGATTTAGATGCCAAAACTCTCCTGCCTAAATTTAGCTATTTCAGTATGACTTTAAATCACTCTTAAGCTTCTATCACCTGTACTGACTAGGTTCCATCACACACTAAGGGCAACTTAGATAGCAACTCACATGGAGACGTAATCACCCGCATTTAGGACCCTGAATCCGGACCCAATTAGTCCCTATCTGATTGCCCTATGGAATTAGAACAGAGTTCCCCAGGTGGGACATTCAACCTTTGACACCCCACCACAGTTAGAGTAGCAGCTGTGAAGAGAGGAATGTTCTAGTACAGCATTGCTGGTACAAAAGCTCAGTGGAATACAAAAAAGAAACAAAAGTATAAAGAGAAAAAGTGTGAAAAAATTTATGAGTTAAATATATGTAGTCAAGCCCAAAATTTAATCAAACTGTAAAGAAATAAGACCAGTAAAGAATCAAAGTAATCATTACAGTACAAACCTTTGATATGTATTAGATGCTTCTGAGCAAATCATACTCTCCTTTTTTCTTCCACATTCACACTGAAGATCAACCTACCAGAGAAGAGCAGCTCTTTTAAACTTTTGTCTTTTTGTGGCCACGGAGGGCTGTGAAGAGGTAAATTTATCCCTTTAAGAGTCCTATTTCAGTGGAATAATGAATAATTAAAAGTAACAAATAGGGTTTGTTTAAAAAAGTTCAATATTATACATTTATAGAAAAAATGTCATGCTATGAATATACAAAATGTCATTTTGTTGTCACTACTGTTACTGGCTGATAATTAAACCATACAATTCACCTGTGAATTTTCTTTGGTTATCTAACCTTGGCAGAGCAGGATGTTGTCGGGCAGGGTGAAGAAGGGTGACAGGGAGCCATACAGGGGTGATTACAATACAGCCTTGGAATAACACATGGCTGTTTACACTCTTCATCTATAAGGCATTCTCCTTTATGACAGATTCTTTTACATTTGTGCATTCCACATTTTAACATTTGATTGCAGCGAAGTCCGCAGGAGATGTCAGTAAGATGACAAGGAATATTACTTCGCAGCTGGAAGAGGGGAAGAAAAAGATGACAGCTAATAATGAAAAATTATAAATGCAAAATTCAAAGTACTTTTACTGCTCACACCTTTATTTGGCACTGTCCACACAAGAATCATAATAGTAAAATATTTTAGGATAAAGACTTTTTTCTTTACGTCGTAGTCTGATATAGCAATTGGTCTGAATGCATATGGCATAAAAGACATACTTTTCTAATTTAATCACATTAAACTCAAATTCCAGTAATACATAAATTCCAAATAGGCCACAAAAATTTAAGCCTACAGTCCTAGAAAATTATTTAGTATTCAAAAACATTAAGCATCCAGACTTACTTCATGCTTCCCCATACACCACTTCTGAGTGAGATAGGTACAGGGAGGACATTTTTCCTCGCTGTGACATGAATGGTACACTGCAGCCAAAGAAATATAAAAACCAGCACAGTTTTATCACCATACTTCAGTCAAATGCAAAGACTATTAAACATGAGTTTGCATTTCAGAAAAACACAATTTATGGGAAATACGATTCTTCCTGCAAGGTTTAATGTGTTCTTTAAAGTATTCTTTAAAAATAATGATGGCAGGGTTTTATGTGAATATTCTTCCGTATTTTTTGAATTAAACAGCAGAGAATTTTGTAACATCTAAGCAGGATTATACTATCAGACAGAATTTTTCAGAAATCATATCTGTTTGATCTGCAGTATATTTTCTGCTATCAACCAATGTAATTCCAAGAAATGTAGAAACTAACTGTTCACTAGATTATCCTACTGTTTCAATAGAGCTCTTAATCTTTGGAATAAAACATTTAAAAGTGTTGTGACTATTAGTAATGATCAGAAAAAAATCCAAGTTTTTAGTTGGTTGGCTTCCAAGTGTAGACTTTTGGAAATATTCATAACTACAGAAAGGGCACATAATAAAAAAAAAGCAAATATATTTTAAAAGACACCTATGTACATATTTCTGCATTTTGATTAAAAAAGAAAAAAAACCAAGACAAAAACCCTAAGCAAAACTGGACAGCCTGACTTACCTGGATGATTGCAGTCATGTGGCCTCGTGCATGTTTTTTTACACTCTGGTGGCTGAGTGCCACAGGGGACAGGGGGGTAAATCACAGATTCACCACAATAACAAGTTAACTCATCAAAACCTGAAAAAATAAATCAAATATATCCCAATGGCTACATAAATATATATATGCACTTCCCCACTGTGAGAAATCTTTAAATAACAAGCAAATGCTTTACTCCAGCTTCACTGGAGTGTTTAAGCACCGTTGTTGTGCTAAACAGAAGCTTATTAGCTTCTGTGGTTCCCACAAGAAAACTGAACTATGATCACTTTATTAGGAATTTTGCTTGCTTTTAGAGAGTGGTTCTTTAGCAGCAACGCATAGAACCAACAGCAGCACAGAATCATAGAATGTTTGGAGTTAAAAGGGACCTTAAAGATCATCCAGTTCCAACGCCCCTGCCCTGGGCAGGGACACCTCCCACCACACCAGGTTGCTCAAAGCCCCATCCAGCCTGGCCTTGAACAATTCCAGGAATGGGGTAGCCACAGCTTCTCTGGGCAACCTGTTCCAGTGTCTCACCACCCTCAGAGGAAATAATTTCTTTCTGGTGTCTAATCTAAATCTTCCCTCTTCCAATTTAAAACCATTGCCCCTTGTCCTGTCATTGCACTTCCTGACAAAGAGTCCCTGTTCAGCCCTTCAGATATTGGAAGTCTTCTCTAAGGTCTCCCTGGAGCCTTCCCTTCTCCAGGCTGAATAACCCCAGCTCTCTCAGCCCGTCTTCATAGCAGAAGTGCTCCATCCCTCTGATCATCCTTGTGGCCCTCCGCTGGACCCGTTCCCGTCCTTCCTGTGTTGAGGACTCCAAAGCTGGACACAGTGCTCC
>JAOXNG010000012.1:58024945-58036503 GCA_028566535.1 Scolopax minor
ACCTGTTATGGTCAGTATCATGGGTGATTCCAGAAGCTTATGCAGCTTCAAACAGCAGATGCTGTACCTTGTTAGTGTGGGGATTTCTTTCTCTGGGTGAGTTTCTTGTTCAAAGAGTGTTCTTTTTACTAAAGATGGTATAATGCCTTCCTACTTTGCTGTGTCCATGATGACGTTGCACAAAAAAATTAAAGTACCTCATCAGCAGCCATCAGCTTCTAGAAGCAAAATGGTGTAGATCCTTCAGCCTGTTTACTTCTTGGCTTTTTTACTGAGCCTGCTGCTGGGAGTGCTGATTAATGCCAGGTGGGATGATAGAATTTAGAAAAGAGGCTTTTAGATTACCTTTGGGTATAGTGAACTGTATAATGGACTTATCTCTGATATTTACTGTGTCTGATGTTTATGGTCTGTTTATCCTATCCTGGCAGACTTTTAAAATGATTATGAATGTCATTTTTACTTAAATCATCGGGATGTGAAATAGATACAGTATTGAAGAGAGTCTGCCTCAGGAGCATTGTTTCGGTTGTTGAGTACTGATATTTCAGTTTTTTTGTTATTGATTGATGCTGATTTAAAGTAATTCCTAATGAAAGTCAGATATACTTGTCTACACTGCTTTATTTTTCTTTATGTTTATTTATTTTTGTGTTCATTTATGAAGTCTTGATGGTTGATTTTTTTTTTTTCTTTCTTTCCGAACAGGTGCTAAACCTCTCTGAAAAGAGATATGACCTTGCCAAGCTTAACCCAAAGGTACTGCTGTCTTCCATAACGTTGTTCTCTTTCCAGTGCTAAATCCTACTTAAATGGCCTGAGAAGCCCTGAAGCTACGCAAGCCTTTTATAAGAAGAATTTATTATAAGAACAACCTCCAGAACTTCTGGAAGATGATTAAAAAAAAAAAAAAACTTTTAAAAAGGGATTTTTTTTCCCTGCAGATTAAATAAAAACAATCATAAAATACTGGACCAGGCCAGTTAATTTCTGTGTTCTAATTTTGACCTTCTAAATATTTTACCATTATAAAATACCTGAATTTCTAATGGAAAATTCTTTAAGAAATCAAGATCTGCAGAAGTGGTGTCACTTGTGAATGGATGGTGGGGTTTGGGGGGAGATTTTTGCTGTTTGTTTGGGTTTTGTATCTTACAAAAAACCCCACAAAATCACAAACAAATCCCCTTCTTCCCTTAAGAGCATAATTCAGTTTATATCATGGCATTCAAATGACATGGTTATCTGATGTTGGGAAAAAATGTGGAGACTCTTCACTATCGCGATTCTTTGAAGACAGAATTTAATTTGTAGTATTAGTGTATTTAATTTATTAGTGTATTTAATTAAATAGTAGTATTTAATTTGTAGTCTCTTGTGAATGTTACTTGTTTAACTGCAGATTATGGATGTGGGGTGGCCTGATCTCCATGCTCCGCCGCTTGATAAGGTGTGCACCGTCTGCAAGGCCATGGAGTCGTGGCTGAACAATGATCCTCAGCACGTGGTGGTGATCCACTGCAGGGTAAGGGAGCTGTGTGCATACACATCGCCTGCCAGTTTATATTAGTTGTCAAAAACCTTGTCCTTTATTCTTATTTTTAAAAAAAATTACAAAAAGAAGTTTGATCTAGTTTTGATGCTGGGAACTGTATGCCAACTCTTCATTTAAGTAAGCTTAAATCTGCTGACCTTGCATGCTTATTCTATATTGCTTTTTATGATAAATAAGATTCTGCCTTCTGTTCTGGGTTGCATGCAGTGATGTTGGTTTGCTTCCTTCAGGGGTCAGTGATGCTTCTGTGCTTTGAAGCTCAAGGCCTTTCCAGCTCAATGGTAAACTCTTTAGATATTCTTCACGCTCTGTGATGTTCATGGATTTTGTTGCATAATAAGGATAGGCAACATATCACAGATCATCCCTTTAAACTGCCATGAGGTTATAGGAAATGACAGCATTGAGTACCTCCTGGGGGCTTCCAGCTGCCAGGACCATTGCAGTGCCTTCGAGCAAAGCTACCATTACGCAGCGTTACTTCTTACTTGGTCGCAATGAAGAGAAATAAAGAGAAGCCTTAATTAAATACAGATAGAATTAATTCAGAGCTAAGCTGGTAGTGGTGCTGGTGACACTTTAGGCAACTCTGTCGCTGTATCACTGGGAGATGTTACTCTAAACAGAATGAGGGGGACAGTGGAACCAAAACTCTTCAAGTCAGGTTGTTTTGAATTGCTTGGGGACAGAATGCCATGGGTGAGCGACACGCTCCTGAATTCCTGCTAGTTGCAGCCAGGAGCATGGCCTGTATGGGGGACAAAAGACAAGGGGCAAAGTATTCCTAGGGATTTTATACACAAATTGGTGATGTTGTAGTGGGTAACACATGCTGTTGATTAATGCCTTTCAGTAACGACTTGAAAGGTTCCAGCCATGAAGACTATTTATCTACTTGTATCAGCTGAGAGACTGAGATTGTTTTGAAATCTGTGAGAATTACTGCTCGATAAATTGTACTGAGTTTATGTCATGTAAATTATTAAATAATCCCTTGCAACATTTTAAAATTATCCATAGAAAAATAAGTAGTAGCTCTTACAAATCTCAGGTGCTGGGGAGGTCAAAAAGCCCAAAGCTGTCAGAAACCAAAATAGGTTTTCAAAATAGGTATTTCATTGCGTTCCATGCCAAAAATCACAACATTGCCTGGACTTGTCTTGAATAATATCTGGAAAGAGTAACACAAAATTGGAACATTTGATGTACTTTTTCTACTACTGGTCAAGACTTTTTTCTTTAAAATAATTTCCTCTCAGTTAGGAGACACTTGACAGTCAAACACACAGGAATCCCACTTAGTGCTTTTCATGTCACTTGTCAGCCAGCTTCATGGGGGGACAGGCTGCCCCCCATCGTTGCCATCTCTCCAGCAACACAGGAAGATGTACGAGCAAAAGGACTCTCTGAATCTCCTGTCTCAAAGTTTTGTTTGGGTGGGTCTTAAATAAAAGTGATACCTAAATGTTATCGTTCCCTTTCTCTTAATACAGGGAGGAAAAGGGAGGATAGGCGTTGTCATATCATCATACATGCACTTCACCAATGTTTCTGCGAGGTATGTTGTCTATAATGCATATCGCGTGTTTTTTACAATTACGGAAACATCAGAAAAAAGATGCCTTTTAATTGTAGCAGTGTTTGTCAGCTTACTGTGTGTCAGTTAAATTTTGTTAGGTTTTCTTCTTGAAGAGCCTTGGAGCATGTCTTAAAACAAAGACAAGCTTAAAAGCCTGCTTGCATGACAGAGTTTTCTTGTGGCCCTGCTTCCAGCAGGAGGTTGGGTGAGGTGACACTCTAAGGTCCCCTCTAATCTGAGATACTCAATGATTCTGTGGGAAAATTCTCTATGGGTCTTGAGATGAAGGAAGAAATGTGCAAGAAACCATTTAAATATAACAATATCATCTTTATGTTATTAAGCCCATCCATTTGGGTGTCTCTTTTGAATCAATGAGAAACTATTCCTGCTTTTTTATGTTCTGATATAGCACTGTCAGCTACGTTTGTAAGAGATACATTATTTTCATCTGGTTTAGATACAAGAGAACCAGCGTAGCATTTTAATTGGCCTTTGTGATTAATGGCATTCTTAGTAACTTTTGGCACTTCTTTTTTCTATACCCTCTTGCCTTTTTCCACACAGATGCAGAAGACCCACATAAGAGCCATTCTAGGCAGAGAACAGAAGGAAATGTATTTTCTGAATGCATTGCTCCTTAATTGTGCATGCATTTGAAGAGTTTGTGTTTGTCTGATGTAAAACTTTTCTTGTTCAAAGATTGACACGTTTATTTTAAACATTCTTTCCCTTGGTGACTCAGGGCACAGGAAACAAAGACTGAATGAGTTATTTGACTGCTTGAATGATCCTCTAGCCCGGGATCCTTTGTACCTCTTGTACTGTACTGCGGTCAGTGGTTTTCATCTCCATAATGTTGTTTCTGCCTCTTTAAAAAGAGAATAAATTTGCATTTCGCAGAGCACACTCCCCAGTGGCAATCTCAGGGAATTATGGCAAGTGTCTTGCTTTTGCAGCCTGAGCTGCTGGCCTTTGCTAAAGTTTATTCTGTTATGACTTTTAACATATCCATGTTGGAAATATGCATTCTGGTTAATTGAATGGGGGAGTAAGTGCTTTGCACCTCAAGGCAGGAAACTGCCTTAAGGTATGGAACGAGAAGGTGTCAGTGGAAAAAAAACATTCTTGTCTGAGCTGTGAGTTGCCAAAGATGCTAGTAAGGTGCTTTTTTGTTTTTCCTTCCTTTCCTTTCCAAATATTTTGGCATATTTCAAGCAGTGATCTGCTGAATTTCCGAGATAACCCCAAACTGGAGTAACGTGTTGTTTGTGTCTCTGTTTTGGCAGTGCTGATCAGGCTCTAGACAGATTTGCTATGAAGAAATTCTTTGATGATAAAGTTTCAGCTTTAATGCAGCCATCCCAAAGAAGGTATTTAATTTGTTTCTGTGTCATACAAATAAGAAATGTCATTATTATCTTCTGCCCCCATCCCTTACTCCCTCCCCAGCTCTACAAAGGCTGTTTCCACAAGATCCTCCAGTGATTCCTGAATTCCAAGCGCTTTATCTTGTGGTGTTATTCCTTGATGGATGAGATCTCTCCTTCAGTTCCTGCACGTAGCCCAAGATAGATAAGACCTTTTGTACCACACTGTTATCTCCATGGGTTCTTACTGCAAAGCTTGTTAACAAAAAGAGATGTCACAATCTATTGCTTGCAGATAATAATAAATTCATTTTTCTGTGGCATAAATGATGTATATGAAATGTGTATTGATTAGTGTGCAATCTAAGAGCCATGGATTTAGTGAAGTGGTAAATTAAAGTGTCTCTTCATGCTGTTCTGTGAAGATTATTCTTCTGGAGTTCTGTGTAATGTGACAATGCTATTCACTACCCATAGCTTAGAAATACTAATGTGTAAAGAATGTATTTCCCTGCTGTGGTTGCATTTATTTAATTCAGATAAATTTTGTCTTTTTAGATACGTGCAGTTCTTAAGTGGCCTTTTATCTGGATCTGTGAAAATGAATGCAGCTCCTCTTTTCCTGCACTATGTTATCCTTCATGGCATCCCAAGCTTCGATGCTGGGGGAGGTAAATTACCTAACTTCCTATCCAGGAGTAGGCTGAAAGTCTTGTTTCATTTTGGAGCTTTCTAGAAAGCTTGCAGGAATTTCGGAGTTGATGCTCCTTTAGTTGAATCTAGATTTTCCCAATGAAGGAACCGGGAGAAGAGAAATATCCTAAGAGTAAAAATTACAGCAGGTGAAATAAACTTCTTGTCACTATTAAATTAAGAGTTGATGCTATTCATGTCTACCTGGTTTCTGAACAGTTCTGATCCCATTCCCTGCAAAAATGCTGAGAACCTGGTCAGGTTTCACAGTAATTTCCTCCTTGTTTAGCGAATAAGCATAGCGCGAAATATAATCTCTGTTTTGAGAGTGGATTTTCTGTAGAAAAGCCGTTTGGATATGGTATGTTTCTAAGGTGGCCTGCTATAATAAGTGGCTTTAAAATGAAAATCCTAAACCAAAATATTGTGCTAAAGCACAGTAAAACAGTGTAACTATTTTTATCATCTGAGAGTTAAATAGCACCTGTAATTTGAAATGCTGGCAGCATGAATTTGCAGTGCTTGATTGTCGTTGTTGTTTAGTCTGGTTTTTTTTCTAAAATAACTATTTCAATAAAGGCAACGTGTTGTTTGTTGTAGTAAGACATTTAAGGGACTTCTACTTTGGAAACAAAACTGTAGATCAAATATTTGTTTAATTTTGAAAACACTTTTTATTTTCTTTTGGGGGGTGGTTTTGGGGTTTTTTTTGGCCATTCCCTTTCTTCCCTTTAATAATTCTATTTTCCTGCAGAAAAAGTGGGAAGGAAGGAAGATAAACATCTATCACTCTTTCTTTCCTTACTGGAATCCTTTTAAATCCCCTCCTTTGTAATTCAGAACTAGTCTGAAGTCAGGAAAAAGTGGATTTTTTTCATAAAATGTAAAGAAATAGCTTTGGGGGAGAAGATTAATCTGTCAAAGCCAATTTTTCTTTGAAAGAGATTTTGACAGTCAGCATTGTGCCACTTTGCTCAATCTGGATGTGCATGAAGTTTCCTAGCAGTAATATTTACATAAAGGAAAATAATTCAAAGTAATCTTTTCTGTTAACTTCTTTTCAGCTTGCCGGCCTTTTCTGAAGTTGTACCAGGCTATGCAACCAGTTTATACATCTGGAATATAGTAAGTCATAAGCATTTTCCTTTGTGTTTGGGTCCAGGCTTTAATTCTCACAATCACATAATTATATAGTCTTTTTCTGTTGTTTGTTTTTTTTGTTGTTGTTGTTTGTTTGTTGGGTTTTTTGTTTGTTTTCATTTCTTCAATTCATAATTTTTCTTTTCTCTCCTGTAAAGCAGCCTAGGGCCAGAGAGTCAGAGCCGAATCTGCATCGCTATAGACCCTGCCCAGCTTTTGAAGGGAGATATTATGGTGAGTTATTTGTATAGGATGGAAATCCACTGAACTGCCACTTAGTTCACAGTTTCTGACCTGTGAAAAAAAAGTAACTGAGCCAAATAAGTTGCAGACATACTACAAAATAGGTTAATTTAATTTAGTCATCATCGTTGAGTCTTACAAGAAAAAAATTTTCTATAAAACTCAAACTAGGAGCTGAAACAATCACTCCCATCATTCCCATTCCATAGCATCACCAAGTGCAGTAAAGCCTGTGTCACTATTTTCTTCATAAAAATTGCTTTGGGGAGCGTTTGTAACTTGGCATTAAAATACCTTTGTCCTATAACTTGGCAGGCAACATGCTCAATTGTAAAATTGTATGCTGCAAAGAAAATACCTAGATATGACACCAAATAAGAGCTTTCTGATTCTACAAGCACGTGGTGGTGTTTAAAAAGGAATTTATGTGCACTAGTGCAGTGCACGTGCAAAGCAGAACTATGGTTGAATCCACCACTATAGTTTTCAAACTCTCTGCTTTCTCTCCCGCTGGCCGTACACAGTTATGCACAGAGCAAGCAGAGAGTTGCCTTTCAATTTGTTAAACTAAGAGAACAGGAGAACACGAGGAATGAATGGGGGGAAGAATTGTCAGAAAGCATTTCTGCTCTGCTGGCAGTTTGAATGCTTTGTTGGGCTAAAAAGAAATAGATCCCTTCATGAGCTGGGGGTTCCTGTGCTCTGTTACCTTTAGTGGGTGTAAACACTGTTTAAAAGAAGAAGCAGATACTGTTATACCTGGTGCTACCACTGTCCTGTAGGGGATTCTCTTTTAAAAAACCAAGAAACAAACAACCCTAAATCCTCACTTTCAGAAAATATAATGCTTACTTGTATAGAGAATCTCAGAGCCATTAGAAAGGGTTAGGAAAATGTGATTTGCGTAGAGAACACCTGAAAAAACCCTTCTCTTGTTCACGAGGTGAGATATTCAGAAGTTATCAAATGCACCATGTATATGGTCAGCACTGATTAACTTCTGGAATTTAAGGTATTATGGGATTACTATAGTGAAGGGAAGAGACCAAGAGCTTCTGCTAGATTTTTCAAATCCTGTAGTGACGAGAATTTCATGTTTTAATCCCAACTTTCAGAAGCATCCACCTGAAGTCCCTACATCTTCTTGTGTTACTTAATAACTGCTCTTAAGTTATTCAGTATTTTCTGAATTTCTGAAGTATACACAGTATTTCTGAATACAGATAGTATTTCTGTCTATAATACTTTTTTGAATGTCTTAAAAAAAAGAAAAGGTGATTTTTTTTTTTCTTACTGAAATACTTCAGTATTTCATCATGCTATGCTGATGCTTCATCACGCTATCCTGATAGCATCAGGATAATACAATAAAATTTTCAGTTCTGTGACTAAGGTTACCAAAATCTTCACATATTCCTGTAAGAAGGCTGAGTGGCTCTGGGTTAGAGTTGGCTCAGAGAATTAGTAGGTAAAATACCCCTAGTTCTAGTCTAGGGAAGGTGGATTTAGAGAGTAAGTGTATTGTGTTCACCTTTAGCTGCCGAAATCCATACTGTTATTTTTACAGAGTTATGTGTTGTTCCAGCCAAGGTGTCAAAACTACTATCAACTTCCCACAGTACCATAAAAAAAGGTTCAATAATCCCTACAGTAGGTTTTTAAAAAGTCCTAAAATAGATGTCATCAGCTTGCAGGCTTGCTTCTAAAAACTCTGCGTATTCTTCAGTTATTTTGAAATGTGTGTTCTATGTTACAGTTTTACATGAATTTGTTACTGTGAAGAAGTACAGATACAAATCAGCATTCCAACATTGTACTGACAAATGCTGTGATTTTGAATCTTAATCTACTGATTAGTGACTGATAGTGATGAAAATAGTAATTATTATTTTTACACATCCAGACGTATCTTGCCTTGGGCTTGTATAATTTGAACCAATTGAATAATGCATTCCCTACTTGTTACAACATCGGGGTGTCTGCAGTGCGTTGTCGTGTGGCTGCTTTTCTTAGCAGTGGGAATGTATACACACACCTCTGTTCAGATTTGTAAGAAATTGCTTCCTGACATGCTTCTCTCTCTCCTTCCAGCTGAAGTGTTACCACAAGAAGTACCGGTCAGCTACTCGTGATGTGATCTTTCGCCTTCAGCTTCATACTGGAGCTATTCAAGGACACGGCCTGGTGTTTGGCAAAGAGGATCTGGACAATGCCAACAAAGGTACCTGCCTCCTGTGGTTGGCTGGATGTGTGTGTGTGCGGGGGTGCATATGTGTGATCATCTTCAGGACCTGCTTGCAAAAGGATTTTTCCTTTTTTTCCATCCCTATTTATAGGGAAAGGGAAACCGCTTTGTGTTAGTTAACTCATAGCATGTAACATAGGTAAACTCCTAAGGAGAAGAAAAGCTCTTCAAGTGAGTTAACTTTATAATTCAGATTCTCATACATGGTGCTTATTGCCTCCTCTCACATTTGTGAAAACAGCAGATGTTTCTGCAAAATGGTGAACTAAGTCATCCCCTTTTTTGGCTGATGAAAACAGTCACAAAGTCTGATACTGTGTTTGTGACCTTGTTTGCTTGAGTATGGAGATCTTTCAAGATCACAGAATCACAGAATGGTTAGAATTGGAAGGGAAGTTAAAGATCATTGAGTTCCAAACCCCTGCCCTGGGCAGGGACACCTCCCACCAGAGCAGGTTGCTCCAAGCCCCATCCAGCCTTGTCCTTAAACTGTGGGCTGTTGGCCTTGCTCCCGAGTAATATAACAAGGTTTCTTCTTGCCTTTGATCATAAATTCAAGTATTTTCTTTCCTCACATAGGAGTCAGGAGAAAGAAAGAATAAGAAAAATAAAAAAAAAAAAGTAAAGAACCCCTTGGGTTGCAGTCTTAGAGAGCAACATCAGTTCTTGGCTTATCACCTTTCATTGGATGGGAATTAAAGAAAACCACCCCAAGTTGCTATGAGAAAACAAGATAAGAAAAATGAAGGTAGTGTGGGCAGTAATAGTTACTCTTTTCATTCTTGGCTGCAGATCTTCAGAGTTCTGCCCATACTGCCAGTCTCTTATCCCACCTGCTTCTTGTTTTCCTGGCATCCAGCCTTAATTTGGCTGAGTTGATAAGAGGCAGCTGGAGCAAAGACTCGTTTGCATCTTTCTCTATCTCTGCAGTGACTCGACGTGGTAGGTACCAGCTATGGAGGTGGGAAAACTTGGGATAAGCTAAGAATCTTGGAAGAAAGGCAAAGAAGGAGAGAACAAGTAATTAGAGAGATGGAAAGCAAAGGCAGGGGTGCTAAAGAGAGCGATGCTTCTGAAAACACACAGCAGGGATGAGGGCTCTGCTGGAAACATTCAAGAGGAGGAGAAATAGTCTCTGCAAAATTCTTCCAAAGAATGGGAGACTAGATGTGGAGAAGGGGTTTACGTGGAAAAACATTCTTAGGTGGTTATTTTCTTTTATTTTCTTTTATCTTAGTTAGTATTCCTGAAAGCAACAATAAGATGATGCTCTTATTTTTCAGTTTACGTTTGTATTTAACATATAAATAGTATATCTGCTAAACAAATGGATAATGAGTGAGGAACAAGGAACATCCTGACATGTCTAGCAATTTGCACTATTTTCTAATCTGTAATCTAGTATATTTGTGTTTTGGTCTTTTTTATTTCTTCTTTATTGGCTTTTAAATGAAGGAAAAATATTTTATTTTTCCCACATTAATGCTTTCTCTGCCTTTCGACCTATGGATTGTCCCTTACTGTATAAAGAAATGTGCCTATGCATGTTATTTCAACTCTTAAGTGTGTGAAATCTACTAAACAGCATAAATTGCAGGAGTGTTTTGACAATGAATTAGATACAGCCATATTCTTACTTTTCTTAATGTATTTTTCCTGGATTGTTCACAGGAAGACTTGAATACCTAGTGCCTGTACTGGAATAGTTATCTCTAATTATTCATCGCGAGTTCCCTTAGCAAATCATTGTTTGAGTTAGAAATATTTCTGATTCCCAGCTGATTGTTATTGTTTTTAATTTTAGCGGTGATGTTGTTTAGGGGATAAATGCCAGAAAAGTATTTAAGCAGATGCTGAAATTGATCCCTTTGGCATTACTGAGAATAAGCCTTACACTTAGCACGTTAAAATAGCGTAAGAACGTGAGAAATACTCTCCAGGATCAGACCAAATGGCCCACCAAGTTCAGTGACAGGAAGAGGTAATGTTTAGGGAAGGTATGCAAATCTGCCCAATATCTGATAGTTGTTTTTCTCTTCTCCACAGTCACAGGATTTACGATCCTGACTGTTCACCTCAACATCTAGTTTACAAGCCTATCATTTATGAATTTGCCTAATTCCTTTTTGAAGCAGCTGATACCATCTCCCTACACAATTTCATGTAGAAAGGGATTCTAGAAAATTTCTGCCTGCTGTGTAAAGAAATGTATTCTTTCATCTGTTTTAAATTGATCTTGTGGTTGTTTAAATGGGAGTTCCCTAATTCTAGGGTCAGGGAACCAGGTGACTAACAATTCCATGTTCACCTTATTCCATTGGTGAATTTGAAACCATGATCTTGCCTTATTCTTCTCTGCAAACTGAAGGGTACACAGTTGTTTTAATTTCTCTGTTTAAGGAGGTGAGACATCCTTCATCTTCTTAGTTGCCCTCTTTATTTTATTTTGTTTCCAGATAGCCTTTTTGAGAGAAAGGGCAGCCTTCCAGTACCTAAAGGGGGCCTACAGGAGAGATGGGGAAGGACAAGGAATGTAATGATGGGATGAGGGGTAAAGATTTTAAACCAAAAGAGAGGAGATTTAGAAGAGATCTCAGGAAGAACTTGTTTGCTGTGAGGGTGGTGAGAGCCTGGCCCAGGTTGCCCCGAGAAGCTGTGGCTGCCCCATCGAAACAACATAGCTAAGACACAGGTGTACCCTTCTCCTCTAATCTTTCCATTTAAGCTAACACC
>JAOXNG010000012.1:58135102-58146084 GCA_028566535.1 Scolopax minor
AATTCCTTGCTTCCAGGCTGACCAACTCCCCTGTAATGGATGGAAGTACTGGTTCTGGGTGGGACATCACCTAGCCAACCAATCAGAAGGACCTGTTTGGTGAGGCAGAAGTGATAGCACTCAGACCTGTAACAGCATCAAATGAAATTCAGGGAAAGCCTGCTCTTTTCCAGTCTTTGTTTTCCATAACTGTCGATCGTCACGTGGTGTAATTTTGGTAAGGAGACTTGAACCTCTGATGTGGTTAGAATTTCTGAGTGAGGGAGGATGCTGACTCTAGATAAGCAAAAAAAGCCATTGTTGACTGGTTTGAATATGAAACTCAATTTGTAAAAACTCTGAAACTAAAACTTCTTCATCCTTCTGTAAAGCACAGCGGAAACCAGGGTTTCCAAACTTACCTGCTGAAACCATCACACACACAAATAGTGGCAGGAGAACGTCTTCTGAGAGGAGCTGTGATAGGTATGAGGAAATGATAACTGCAAGAGCCAGTATCTTGTGTCATGGCAGGAGCTGATATGAAGGTAGATAAATCTTTTAAATATAGAGCTCCAGTGCTCAAAAAATATGCGCAGAAACAAATGGAATTACCATGAAAAAAGATGTAAGTTCCAATTTATGAAACAAAAAAAAAGGGCAAACCAACCAAAATGGCAATCAAATGAAATGATGCAATAGATGCTGTGTGCCCCAACACCAGCCCTCCCTGACTTTGTCATGGTGTGAATGGTACAGCTTCCCACAGCCATTCCCTTCTTTTCACGTCGAGAAGTGAGGCAGATCTGGTGCCAAAGCGCCACTGCATATTTCTGCTTATTTTTTGTTGAAATAGCTAATAACTAGCTTTGAGCTCTTCTCTACCTCAAGATCTGTGAGGTACAAATCTCAGAGGTAGAAGGTTTTGGGATGCCTCTCAGAACGGAAGGAGGCCCTCAAGCAGATGTGAAGGGGGAAAGAACATAAAAGCTTTTTGTTGTGTGTTCAGTCTGTTTAAAAAAAAATGAAAACACAGCTGGGATTTGAATAGTTATAATCTCACTGTTTTTATCATGGATTAGAGCTCATATGGAGTATTATCTTAAAACCTCTTGGACTAGTCATTCTTTACCTTGCTTGGGTTTACTGTGCTGACCACAACTTTATATTTCTTTGTGTTTCTAAGCAATGGGGCAGCATGGAATTCTCTCATCCTCTGTGGCCAGCTTCCCAAAAGCCCGTTATCTCTCTGTTTCAGCCTGATGTACCTCTTGCCTCGTTTAACTAAGAAGCCAGTAAATCTGAGCCAGCAAAGTCCTTACCAACAGATTTCAATTTTTCCAACAGAAGGGGCTTCATGGCTTCCGTATCCTTCGTGGACCTACAAAGGTGACACGGGGTGGCAGTCCCACCACCATGGATTTGATGAACTGTTAAGCTGCTCAGCTATTGCATGTGCGTACTGCAAAGCCCCTTATATCTGATTTTGTCCTTGCAGCATCTTATTTGCTAGCATATGGTTCAGTCAGCTATGCTATCTTTTAAATTCTCTTCAAATCCATACTTAGAAAATAATATTACATTTCCTTGGTTCCTGTGTAGGAAATCAAGCTGGCTGGCATTACCACATCTTCAAAAAGTAAAACAAAACCCTGAAAGATTGAATCTTTACATCAAAAGAATGATATTATAACGAGATGTTGTGTAGTATCATCTATGTAAATTTCAAATTGTAGTGTTGTTATTAACGATGACATTTTGGTATATCTTGTCAGAATGCAAACTCTTCTGTTCTTAGGATGGAAATAAAGTCAATGGGAATTCTGTCAGTGACTGCAGTGGGGCTAGAACTGTCAGTTGTCAGAGAAAGACTCCCGAGATCTACAACTTCTGTTGCTGCTTTTAAAGATTTGCATTTTCTGAATGACATGGATTATCACTATTTGTCTGCTTTAACTCCGATTTGGGAGCAGAAATACAAACTTCTCAGAAGTCTTGTATGGGAAGTCTTCTCTAAATAAATGTACTAAACAAATGATTCTCTAAATCAATTGCCAAAGCAGTTCGATTCCACCAAAGTGATACAATTTATTGCCAAACTTCTCATTATGATATACTATTAAAACGTTTCTATAAAGACACATTAGCAGAACAACTGGACTTGTTTAAAAATATATGCGGTAAGTTGACACCTTTTGGAAAGTACACACAAAAATCTCCAAACAGCAGCACTCCAAAGAGTGACAATTTAAGGCACGTGATTATTTTGCAACCTCCATTACATAAACCTCCAGCTAGACCACGTATTTGTAAAACGTAATTTCATGTATTTCAATAACTGCCTTCACAGCTCAGAGAGACAGAATTCATCTGAATACAGGCAACGCTGCTTCTTTTTTTTCTTTTTTTTTAACATTGCTAGGTGATACTGCAGCATAATGAACGTTATTGAAAAGAACCTTATCCACGGAGCAAAATCTATAGAAAAGACATTGAGTAGTTCTGCGTTTCGTCTCTTTACAAGAAGGTAGGCCAGAGTTATTTGTTCAATAAATAGCGACTGTGGAATTCTCAACTTGCCTTTTTTTGACAGAGCACGTCATGTAAAAAAGAGAGTTTTCAGCCAGGGAAAGAAGAAACGCACTGGGCTCACCAGAGGTGAACTGATTTATGATTTACCAACTGATCATTTCGATTTAATTCACACCATAATTAAAAATCAAAAAAAAAAAAGCTGATCCACACAGCCAGACCCTCAGCAGCTCTAAATCTTTATTGCTGTGATGGAAATTAGTGGTGCTTTCACTGATCAGAGAGTGATGAAGAAGCAACCAGACACTTGCACTCACAGGACACGTACTGAAATGTGGAAAGAGTAGAAAGAGTAGAGGGGAGTGGGGTGGAAGTGAGACAGATGATGAACTTTTTTAACCTGCTTTTTGTATTTACCCTGGTAGATGTTGGGAGCAATTGCCTCGGAATAAAAAATAAAGGATTATAATGCACTACATTCTAGCTAAAAGTATGTTCTCCATATAGAAACATGGGGACATGATTTTTTTCCCCATCATATTTCAAATGGAGAAACTATGCCAAACAAAACCTTGCTGTAGAGGCAATTATACAAGAAAATATCTTCCAGAGGCGTAAGAGCTTCAAAAATTATGTAAGCTATTCCAGGGAAGGATCTCTTCACTATCAGAATTGTCCAATTTATCCTTCATCTGTTCAACTATGGTGACACAACAAATGGACAAGGTATAAGGCCTTTGAAAGGAAATGGAGAGTTAAGCCCTTTGTATATAGTGTCTTTTTCGTTTTTTCTGTTGTTAAAAATGGCATCATATTCCTCTGTGTTTTGAAAAAGCTCCTTCATCCCACAGCCCTCTCCAGAAGCGTGCAGGACCCTGCTGACTTTTCACAGACTCTGCTGTCTTTGTAAACACTACGGTGTCTGTTGATCCTCTCTTGTTTAGCATAAAAGCATACAAGAGCATCAAAACCTTATATCCTGTGATTTTCAAAATTGCACTCTTGTGCATGCACTTATCTGATGAAAACTCCCACCTGATGATGACGATGATGATGATTTACAAGTGTTTTCATGAGGTAGCCTGTACACAAATAGATTAGGAATGCTCTAAGAGGCATGCAGAGAAGAGGTGGTTCTTCTGAGTGCAGCCCAGCAATGACCTCTGTACAACAGCAATAAGAAATGAAAAGTTTGATTTCCAAGCCAGGACCTGACGAGCATCTCACCAGCTTCCGTGCTGGTACTTCAGCTGGAGGTTGGATTTTGGCACATTGCACTTTACCTGCGCTAGTATTTGGGGTCAGTCCTGGCTGTGTTACGCCAGGGACTAAAATACCTGTTGCAATTATAATGTCTGGAAGAGCATTAATATCCTCTACTTCATCAAAGCAGTGTGCTCATTTGGACTGTATTTACATTATTGAATTATAAAATTACCATCTCTACTGGAGACAGCCTTATGTCTCATGACCCTCATTAACGAGACTTGCTCTGCATGAGGAAGCTTCCCAATTAGGGACTGATTTGAATCCTGATTTCATCTTGAAACCCAAGATGATTGCAGACAGGCAGCTGCTTGTGGCTTGACATCAAAAGAACCAGTACTCTGGATCTAGTCTCTAAAGGCATATGTTGTGCCTTTAGGTTTGTATATGACACTCGCTATCATACCTCTGCAATTTGCTCTACCCTAACAGGCAGTTTTAGCAAAGAGGACAAAGATAGGGAAAAGATGTGGGCATGAATTTTCACACATTGCTCCACTCTTTTTGGGTGTCTGGGTAAATCTCAAATTTGACGTCTGACACGGGATCACCTAGAACCCATTCAACCAGAAGCAACCACTAGTTCCTCTAGATAAAGTAAAATCTATGAAACAAAGCTTCTGTTGTATCCAGCCTTAAGCAGTTCAGATACTTCCCTGAAGATGATTTAGCTCATTTACAAATGGTTTACACTGATATCAGAAAGAAATAAGGTATGCACTAGGAGTTCAGAAGCTTCTAAGCACTCATCGATGTCACGGAACCTTTGCAACTTATACCACTGAAGATTTCAAGCCAAAATTTCAGGACTGGAATCATCCAACACAAAATACAGATAGGCCAGAGGACTATGGGCCAGCGTGTGGCATTACGCATCCACAAAAAGGTCTCAGAGTTTTCATTTTTCAGTCTGTAGCTGAGTTGGCTTTTGCTGATGTCTCCAGCCATCTTCAAGGTGATGTAGATCAGATTCATATGCAACAGGCATCTAGTGCAACCTTAACTACTATCATTTAACAGAAAATTGGGGACAAAAACATAGAGGAGGTTCCTAATGCAAACAGGTATGTACATACAGAGTAGCCCAGCTACCTCAGTACTTTGAACCATCAACATCCTGAGTCATTGTGGCACTTGAACCATGTGGCAAAACACAGGATAAGCATCTGGGAGACCATTGTCCTGATCAGCAATTCCAAATGATACATAAATTAACAAGATAATCTAACAGAGAATTTGGAAGGTGTCTTCCAAAGCAGCAGCAAAAATGACAAATATTTACGCTTCTGTCTGAGTGAGGCTATTTAAAATAGAGCAGCTTAATTAAGAATAAGAAAGGAGTTGCTTGTGACCACACAAACTAAAATTCTGAGCTAATTCTGGATGTTCTTTCGTTCCAGTGCTACTGAGTAGAGGAAATGAAGGTGGAGGAAGGAAATGGCCTTCCTGGCACCCTTGATTAAATTTCAAGGTGCTAGGACTTTCCTCTCCCTGGAAAGTTTTCCACCAGAGTCAGTATCCCACAATTACTCAGTGATACAAATATTCAAGAGCAGGAAGAAAATAATTTTCTTTAGCTTGCACTTATAAAAGGCACTGATCCATTTCAATCCGGGTAGACTTAGCAGGCGAGAGGCTAACCATTGGCTTCTCCTACATTCATTTCATACCTCATAAATATTGAATTCCGTTACTGTAGCAGCAAATGCAACCTATTTCTTTAAATGTATTTGTGGCATGATGGCGTAATAAACCATTTCCATGTAAAAAAATCCAACAAGGATTTGCCATTTGAAAAGATTCTTGGTTTAGCCCTCCAAAAACAATGTTGAATTTTTGTAACAGTCTACACGAAAAAAAATAACAAGGAGGCATATTTCTCCTTTACTATGAACCCTTTCTTTGTGAATGAGAACTTAAAAATCTAAGTGCAGCAGAAAAGCTCCAGTGTTTCTGATATTATGGGACCCCGTTCCCTTCCCATCTGAAACCATTCTAGAGCAGATCCCACAAACCAGTAAGTTGCTCTCCATTTTTACAGCAGCCCTTTGTCCAAGTTATTCTCCCCTGTCTTCTCTTTTTGAATAAGTCCTGGCTCACAACTGTGTTTCCTCTTGTTCCAAAGAATGTGGAGGGATGTGGCAAGATGCTGGAAGAGATGCTAGCTTCTGAAGCTTAGGGTGTTGCAGAGGTTTTGGCCTGTGAAAAGAACGTCGGCTTTGTACACGTCTGGCTGCAGCAGATCTGTAATTTCCTTGTACATCAAGCAACATTTTCTTCTCTTGGGGCTCCTTCATATAAGAGTCTTCCAGCCCTTCAAATATAAGTAGAGAATTCTCTTCTTGCGAATTCTCTGACTTGTAGCTAACTTCAGAACCATAACCTGAGTTTACTGTCTCTTTGTTATTCGTATCTGTATCTGCTTCCCAGAAGAGATCAGGTACATTTGGGTCACAAGAAGCTAGGTACTCAGAGACAGAAGAAAGAGATATATTCCCTCTGTTTTCCAATGAAGAATAGTTTTGTGCCCAAGGCATTTGAAGACAAGATGGAAAGAAGTGGAGAGGAGTCATTGAAACACTTTGGGTTTGGTTTAGTTGGTCATCTGAAGAGGAGTATTCTGTCATTTCAACATCATGGTCCGTATCACCTAGAGAGCACAATTAAATAGAAACATTTGTAATATATATTTTCTATACTGGTATGCAGGCTATTGGGCTTTGCTTTTGGCTATTTTTATGAAAGTCTTATGAAAATGAGTGGTTTAAGATAGCTTTTTTTTTTTATGCAAGGGAACCGTACCCTTTCCCACTTTCTATCTTGAAAAACTGTGAGTTTATGAAACTTCTTATCCTTGCTGAGTATCAGGCAAAACTTAGTTTAGTGTTTGTGAGGAACCAACTGCCTGTTTCATATATTTAGGAGACAGAGCCATCATCTGGTCATCAAGATGCATCTTTATCTTGAAATATGTAGTCCTGATGCTCAGCAAGGAAATCTTTCAGAAGCTTTTGAAAGAAAACTGTACTCTTTCAATCAAATAGCACAGGGTGTCACCAGGTTGTCAACTCCTTATTGACTGGAGGCCATGGTCAGTTTTCTGCATACTTTAGACTATGTAGAGAAACTTCACATTTCCACCCTTGGTTTCCAGTTGACATGGGTTTTCAAAGCCTTTTAATTGAAATTTCAGTATCATACTCCTATTAGGAGGATTTTGTTAAGGAGATCATTCAGAAGAATACTTCAGAGAGTAATCGAGTTCTAAGCTTATTGGCTTAGGAAATCTAACTTCCCAAAACATTTCTTAAGAAACACAGCAGTCAAACCCCAGTGATTTTGATTTATCAAAGATACTTGCACAAAAACTTATACAAACCGTTTCCCAATAATAAAGTCATTTATAAATAAGGCAGTAGAATGGAGGAAAAGAACAAGGGTTAGCAGGAAAATATTCAGCTAAGTTATATACCACTATTTTATGGCAATGTTCTTAGTGGAAAAAGTGAAGAGAATTTTGAGGTGGATAAGTGTCGAGAAGTTTTCCTTTTGGAAGGCTGCTCGTTATTCAAGTTTTTGATCAGGAACCAGCACATCTTCTGCAGAGACAGCACCCAGAACAGAAGAAAAACAGAACTTCTTGTTCTATTTATTTTCAAAAGGTTATGAAATTCTTCTCAAATCAAAATTACCAACCTTCACTCTTATCCTGAGGTCTTTGTCTGAACAAAGTTCCATCAGCTAACTACAGGAGTACTTTCAACTAACCACATGCCTTTCTTTGGTGATGCACGGAGGACACGAGGTCATACAGTTGTGATCACAGATTCCATATAAACAAATTGATGATGAAGCCCAGTATTGCATTTCATTGCATAATCCCCACAGTGCCCTATGTTCTGCTCAATTACGATGGCTGAACTGTGATCCGACCCACCTTAATTACAGCACTGATTGTGTTTATTATATAAGCGACGGCTGCTTTTTATGGTGTGGAAAATTTCCACAAAATGAGAATTAAAAGACAACTAGTACAACTCATTTAAACCCAGAGTCAGTTTGATTTTTTGCCTCTAAGACATTAGAAGCAAAAAGTTATTTACTGCATCAGAAATCTAAGAGCTTTTCTGGTATATAAATATATATATATAAATATATATGGTATATAAATAAAGTATGCATTAATTTAAACTCATTGTTTGAGGATGAAGCTCTAACCCAAACTGGGATTCTGCTTTTTCACAGTCTGGCTGTTGTGTAAGTATCTCTACCTGTTCAAGGGAACACTGATGCATTCTTGTAATCATGCTAAATTTTTAAACTCTTTCTTATGTAATTTAATGATGACATCAGCAGTGTCATTCATTACGTGTAGCAATGGGACCATTTTCCCTTCCCGGGCACTAGATAAATAACCTGGAGAAATATTCAGAATTGACTCAAGGCTTCCTAGAAGTAGAGTCATACATGATATTTTAATTTTAATCATGCTAAGAATGAGAGACAGCCCAGAGAGTTGCTGGTCCAGCCCTGCTGCTCTTACTGTATGTCTGAATGCAATAGAGCCACTTTGGTTAAATGACTCATCTGAGCTTTTATGGGAAAAATATGGGCAAAAATATCCTTTGACATCAGCCACTGGCTTGTCGTTCTGGGGATTCAGAATACTTTGCTTAGATCTGCAGACAGTGGTGACAATGTCACAAGAAAAGACCTATCACCGATAAGGGGGTTGAATCAGAATTACCTGATTCCTGTTAGGGAATTCGGGTACAATTTTTATCACCTAGAACTAAGAAGTCTGGAGCCTCTTGAAAAAGGGTGCACAATATTCTGGTATTTGGAATACTATTTTCTTGGCATTTAAAGTATTCAAGCCAAAACAAAGAACAGGACCGTTATCTGCTGTAAAAATAGCGAGTCATTGGACCCCAAATAGTTGGACAACTCTTCTGCAAAAGGAAGGTAGAAAGAAGTTTTGTTATTCAAGCTGGAGAAAAATAGAAGATGTTTAGTTGCATGAAGAAGTCAGGAAGGAAAGAGATGCTCTAGGAGAAGAAAAATCAGAAAAGTAAGTTTAGTTGTGAATAGTCAGGGTTGATAGGAAGGCTGATGAAAAATAAAGGTAATAATATTCTTTAAAATATTACATATGTGTTGATTCTGGGAGAAAAGATCTGGGTCGGTCCTCTGGGCCGTCTGCTAGCAGGAAGGAATCTATGGATTTGTTGCTGAGCCGGAATGGAGTGAGTCGTCTGAAGTTGTTTGGAGAATATGGGATCTGCACTCTGGCCCTTTGTGATGGTACCACGGTATCTTCACTAGATAACCACGGTGAGAACTTCATGTAGATGCTTTGATCATCATCGGTTGAAAATACCGGGTTATCAATTCCTAAAGCAAAGTTCACGAGTGACAAAAAACAATTCATCAAAATGATTTCCTGGTGACAGAGCAAGATGCTTTGTCAAAGGAGAATGGCTATAGTGGGAAAACATAGGCTGATACATGCTGGTATAGCTGGGATGAGGCCAATACCCTGACCATTATACACACATAGGTTGCTCTTTCTGCTTTGGCTAGTCATTTTGGATTTCTATTAAAGAGAAAAATTGGATATTACATCCAATAGGCAGTTATGTTTGGGATATCTGGAGACAAAAAAATAAAATCAATAAAAGAAGAAATCAGTCAGCAAGATTTAGGCAACATAAAGCGCAATATAAAAGAGATGTAGAAAATTCAAGTCAAATGTATTTAAAAAAAAGGAAAATAAATGCAGGAGCATAAACTGCACAACTCCATAAAGGGAGGGAACTAAGGCAGGCCACAAAACAGTAAAAAGTAAGTTATGGGAGCCTTTTAACATAGATATCTAGTTTGTAGTGTTTAAACAGAAAAAGAAATTTTAAAGATGAGCCTAGGTCTCATCTTGCCACCTGCTTGCTTCTGGATCAATTTCTGGATGTCATTATACATTCTGAAACATGGAATTTATCACGGAACAGCAAAAAGGCTATACCAGTGTACCAATTTCTTTTGTGTGCCAAAAGAAAAATGCAAGTTTATTCCTCTTTTATGCAGCATGTTGCATATGAAGTATGCAGTGGCCTGCTGAAAATTCAATCCCAAAATTGCTAAAGAGAAATGCTTTAGAAATTTATAAATCATATCATTTAATATATCGTGATACACTTTCAATCTGATATTTTGGAGCCTTTCAGGGCTGGAAATTAAATCCAATGAATGCTCCAGGAACGCTGCAAATGTGCCCTTTTCAGTGACTTTTATGAGCCTGTAAAGAACTGAGAGAGTTGTGGATTTAAGAGGAGAAATCTGGCCTGAAAGAAGCAGCATGAAATTTATCACAACAAAGTGCTTCAAATGCAAGAAGAAAACAGTTGCAAAGGACTCGTATTGACTGGTGGTGTGAGGTAGAACAGTTCTAAAATAACATTTGCTGTTGCTAGAAATAATTAGCAGGTTTAGGTCTGGTTTGGGTAGTCATGCTCACAACTTCTATCGGTACCAAATTAGATGCTCTCCGTGCCTCTGGATAGCCAGAGCTTTTTATGTGTTAACAATAATATTAAGCAAATATATTTTCTAATAGAACGCATCAAATAAAAAACAAAACAAAACAAAAACATACACACACAAGAAAAACCCAACCAGGCTAAATCATTTGCATTTCTAGTGTTTTTTTTTTAAGATTTGAGAGAAAAAACAAAACCAAACACCTCTCTAGGTAATTAATATTTTTACCATTGGGAGTATCTGTGAAATTTTGCTTCGTCACATTAGCCAGGAAATCAACTCCTTTGCCTAGATGCAATGTTTCATAATCGTTATTTTCTTCTGATTCAGAAAACTCCAAATCTGGGGAAAAAAAGAATAAAAGAAAACAAAAAAAAGACCAATTTGATTAGAGATTTGTATCCATTCTGACAGGAAATGCCATTTTATGCTGGTTTGGTGATGGTATAGATTTCACACTCTGGCTAAGCTTCTGGCTAACAGAATTGTCATCATTGCTGGGACTGAAACAAACCATCCTATGACCTGGCACCGCTGCTGCTGCTGCTGCTGTTTTGTGTCTTAAATGCTCACACGTTGACAAATGTCACCCCTTCATTTCATCATCTGACAGAACTCAGCAATAGTATCCTGATTTCAGACCTGGTGAGGTCATTGCTGCTTCTACT
>JAOXNG010000012.1:58251727-58263907 GCA_028566535.1 Scolopax minor
GCATTTAAACTCCAATTTCAAAATTTAAGGTATTAAAAAAAAAAAAAAAAAAAAAAGGCTCTTTTATAGTCTTGCCACTCATGTATATCTATGCCCCAAAGTAGTGGGCATATAGCCCAAAGGTAATATACTGAAAAACATGAAAAAATACCAATTATAGTTCTTTCTTTCTGCATAAAACAAATTACTCAGACAATTAAGCTTTGGAGGTTCTATCTGCAGTATTTTTTAGCTTCCTGAAGCACCATTCTTGGGTGGAACATCTTTCAAAGCATTGTTTCTGATTTGAATGTGCAAGCACGAATGCAGGCAACTAAAGGTCTCTCACTAGTCTCAGGATTCTGAAGACTTAGAAAGAACATCCCAGTCCACCATTTTCAGCTTATATTAGGTAAGCCAAACGGGCACTTGGGTGTGCAGGAGGAGTAACTGAATGTCTAAATGCTATTTTATGGGCAAACACTCCCAAAACAGGAGGTACGCATCTATCAATTTGAGGCACTCCAGACTGTGAGAATTTCACACAAGTTTGAGTCATCAGCTTAGGGTATTTAATTCTACAAAGGCCTATGCGAGACTCAAGTCCATAGGCATTGTATGATAGATCTGTTCCCTGTTCCCACCTCAATATACCATGACTTTGTACTTGCTAACTGATGCTGAACAACTGCACATACACACAGTGAGCGTCAACTTGCTTCACAAAGTTGGGGCAAAGGAAAATACACGACCCATGCAGGGCATAACTTTAAATGGTCTCTTGAGACCACTCAGAGGAAATCTTGCTTTCACCCTGACTCTCCCTCTTCTACTTCCTCGCTACAGAGAAGCTCTTCTTGTCATACCAAGTCTATGTTAGAATCACTGAAGAGTGATTTCCCCCAGAAACGTGAACAGGATAGACATGTAAAAACATAAAAGCCTCCTTAGATCTTTACCTTCATGCTATGGAGGGAGAACGGCAGTGTCACCAATTGGCCAACTTGAACAGCATTGGCTGCAGAACTAGAGTTTGGCCCTAAAAAGATTTAAGGTTTGGATTGACATTTATATAGTTTAATGACTTAGCTGGATCCAAAGAGTATGTACACGCACACAGAAACCTGTACAAGTCTTGTGTACGACATCACTTATTACCAACTAATAGACGAGCCAAGAACGTGATACTCACACTACAATGTACACAAAGGTGTAGTTATTCTGGCACACACAGAAGGCTAATAAGTCAGTTAAAAGGATACTAGTGCAATACATTACACTTGCTCTATCATGAAGGTAAAAGGTTTGTTTCTTGGCCAGTGCAAACAGAGAGTTCTCATTCATGGACGACAGGCACATACCTCCAGAAGACATGCATCACTGAATGGCAGGGTTATGTTTTGAATATCATACATGCAGGCACAAAGAATTAGAATTTGTTTTATAACTATGACAAGCCTTCAGGAAAAAAAAAAACAAACATCCTATCAATTACAACTTTAAACTTTTGGTTTTGGAGAAAGATACATGAGGATCTTCTCTACAGGTGGTTACAGATGGCTGGGATAACTATCACTTGCAAGCCAAACCCATAGCAGTCATTTGCCTTTTAATTCTGGCTATTTCCAAAACTACCATAAAATATATTAATTGAGCCAACAGAGAAAAAATATGGGAGACTGAAATACTAATTCATGATCAAAGCTTTCTAGAATGCCAAAAAGTTGTCAGAGGAATTTTTAATTTAGAAAAGGTCAGTACAATACATGGAAAATATCGTACTTCACTCCAAGATATCTTTGAAGGACAATCTCTACACTGATGAAAGACACAAGTTGAGGAATAATTTTAAAATAAATCTCCCTTTCCCTTCCCTAAAGTGAAAAAGGGATAAAAAAAAAAATACTGTAGGTTTTAAAAAAAAACAAACTGGCTAGCTTGGGAAACTGACTAGATCTTGGCTGTTTCCCCTGGGATTCCAAATATTTTATTACAATTAATGACAACTATTGACATAGGCCCTTATCTTCCACACTAAGTGTAGTAAAAGGGAAAAAAAAAAAATCTTTCCAAAGTACTATCTTTCCAGCCACAACTTCCCTTTGTCACTGTCATATCAGAATGACTTATTTTCATGCATCTCTCCAACTAAGTTTTAAAACTATCCAACTGTAGAAATGAAGCATTAACAAAAGAGTGTGTTCCTCAAAATAAACTACTGCTACCTGAAGCATCTTCTCAGGTTCTGATCCAAAGTTTACTGGGTGAAAGTATTTCCATGTGGTCCATACAAAGTGATTTAGTTCATGGCAGGGATTTTATATTGTAGAAGTAGTAAACTCTGGCAGAACCTAGCCCATGTCAGCTTGGATCTGTCCTCATTCTCAATTCCTTCCATCTTCTGAGCACGCTGGTCTCTCTCACGCTGTAAACTAACAACTAAAAACCTAATTGTAGCTTAAAACCTCCCTAACCTTCCTTCTGTGCAGCAACAGTCTGGCATTACTGACACTCAGTGTCTGGGTACTTGAGAAAACCTGGCACTTGGGCACCTCAAGTGTTCAGTATGACCTGATGTGCCAGACAGGGCAGTGAGCTAGCAACAGACAGCCAGATCCACAGCGTGCTGAAAGGGTTCTGCAGGAGACTGGACTTAGCTGTAATTTAACTTAGCAGAAGGACTTATCAAGGATTAGAGGCTTAACATTTTTATTCATAAAAACAGGGACTACCTTGGAGCCTTCTTCAGGTGCACAGGCACCAGTGATGTAGAATAAGGTTCTCTACAACTAGACAGCTCGCTACTACGCTGGAATAATTCAGCCATTCTTGGTATCACACAGTATGCTATTTTCTCCCTCAGAGTGTGACAGGTGTGGATGATCCTTCATTCCATGGAAATCGTTCTCCAAGAACTATGGGTAACTCTTGGAAAGACTCTACAAAGTTGGATGCTTCTCATCTTGAGCATCCTTACCTACATGAAAAAAATCTTCCCAGGTAACCAGAGCCAATCATAGAAAAAGCCATTTAAATCTTTACCAAGAACATGTGCTGAGTTTTGGCAAAACTCCCTCCCTCTTCAAAACAAAACCCAAAATAAACTATAAACAAATGAAAAAATCTCCAAGTCCACAAGGAAGTCCTTGCCTTTGTTTGCTATTGTTGTTTTGGTTTCAGGCTGTTGCATGGGCTCAAAGGGTCATTGGTGGCAAAGTTACAAGAAAGGCTTGTATTCAATGTTAGAAAAACAAAACATGAACAATTTAAGGGCTGAAATCCACTGCTCTGTTTCTGGGCACTGGACAAACATGGCCTGTTGACCTGATGGCACATGACAGCACTCACTAAATTTTACATACTCTGAGTGGGATGCTGATAAGGGCCGGGGAGGGCAACAAATTTATTAACTTTTATTCAGAGTCAAACATGAAAAAAAATAAGTGCATGAGCTCTTTTTGAAAGAAAGCAAAGCAGAACTGTTAGGGGCTGGTTTTGAATCCTGAAAATTTTTCAATATTTTAGAGAAGCAAAGTAATACATTGGGTTATATGATCAACTCTTGTGGAAATTGGGACCAGCTTTTTCTCTGCTTTCTACCCAACATAAAAAATGAGTTATTTTTATTCCTATTAAGCTGTTTTGGCATTCTGGGCCCCAGGCAGGTCACAACCAGCTGCCTGCACCTTAAGACTGTGGAATTGGTTCTCCTTCTATAGCAGTGGAAAGCCATTCCCATCAATACTATCGCTCCCGAGTTGGGCAACAAAAGTGAACTGAGAATCAAATCCCTTGGCTTCAAACATATATAACATAAAATGTAGCCCAGTTATAATAGTCTATTTTGGTAGGCAAATTGCACCTAATTACATGGATATTAATTGTAGATGTCCTTTATTTCAAGAGGCCGCAAAATTTCTTTACATATTTTATAGCCTAAAGGGAATATGTGCCAATGTATGTGCATAATAACATTCACTTAATAGCAATCTGATTGGCAGTGTTTAGTCATAATATTTTAAACCATTGTTAGCTTAATGCCCCTTCATTTCAAAACTTGAAAACAGACTGCAAAAAGCTTTAATAGACTTACTTAGTAAGGTTTTGTTCCTCACCTCTCAGGTTAGTACAATAGCTCCATCCAAATCCAGCCAGTCAGAACCATGCTGCAGTACACACAGTAACAAGCACAAAGTATAGACAGGAGGAAAGTAAGGGTTGGTATTTTCCACCTCTTTCTGTTGACATATAATACTTTAGAACCTATATTGTCCTAGAAATAGCTTTTGTTTTTCAGTTTTTCATGAGTGGTGTATGACATTTACAGGCTAGCACCTTGTGTATTACAACCACTTACTCCCCAATAGTATATTGTTGAATGTTTTAAGGAAAGTGCCAGATCCCGTATAAGACATTTAAAAAAAAGCCCCAAAATAGTAGTCCAATCAGACTGCATAAATAATGGGATAGCCTTCAGAAAGACTGCTATGAGAGACCCTCTTTTAAAGAGGTTCTCTTCAACATCCTCAGGGCAACTGGACATTTAGGAATGTTTGAGATCTTTTGCTTGAATTGACAAAGTGTGGTATAACTGCTCTTGACTTTATTGGTTTGGTTTGTTTTTTGTTTTGTTTTATTTTTTTTTCGAAAGCTCAACAAAATGATGTATTTTTTGTACCGATATATTTATTTTTGCCAATATACGCATGAGGAATGTAATGAAGTGGTGGTGTGCTGCAGGTAGCTCAGCAGATGTTGAAATCAGTTCCAGTTCCTGAAAACAACTTCTTGACAACATAGTCTTAGCATTCACAATGACCAAAACACGTGGGATTCATCTACATCGTTCTGACAAAATATATTCTCTTTTCCCCCTCTCTTTCTCCCTCTGTGTAGCAAACCCTCAGCCTTACTTGCTTCCTTGTACTTTATGATCATATGTGCCTGCGTGCTTATAGCCAGATACATATCCTGAAGAATCCACCAGATCTTCTCGGCCAGCTTTGCCTTTTCCTTTCCCACTGGGATCAAACCTCTCTTTGTGAGAACCCGTGAATTTTGATGTATCTGTAAGGCGTGATACAGTTGGAGATGAAATGGCTTTCTATTGGAAGAAAGAAAAACAAACAAAAAAAAAAATCACATCAGAAATAAATTATTCTTAATACAAATATTTGTACGTGACAGCGACATTTCAATCTTTACCAGTGATAGAGACCATATAAATATCTACTCACTTCCAGCAAAATGACACAAAAAATGGTTTTTTGCCATTACATACATTGACAATAATAACAGTCAAGAAAAAGTAGTGTGAGTTATGTCAAAAACTTTTGGAACAGTCTATCAGTATGAGATACTTCTGAATAATAATCAAGTTCTAAACATCAAAGATCTGAAGAAGTCATAGGGAACAGTCATGTTCAAAATCCATTACATGAAAATGCAGGCATAAAAGCCTGGCTCCACCAGTATAGAGGAAGCAATCTGACACAGCTAGAATTCATTGCTTCAAATTTATTCTAAACTCTAGGATTCATGATGGAAGTAACAAACTAGAAGGACAAAGTGATTTTCAATATCAGCAAATTAGCAATCTCTGAAATTGGACTGAGCAAAGAGTTCCCTCTGCTGAGTCATATCAGGCTATTTAAAAACTGAAGTTTTGCTGTTAATGAGACAAAGGGAATTTGACTACACAACAGAAAGAGATTTCACAGCAGAAGATAGGAGCATGCTAACCTCCATGCTTGGACTGAGAGCAGTCTCTGATCCCTAACTTTATATTTTAAAATCAGAAGTGAAATGGCATTGAAAGTAAAGGGAAAACACAAAGATTTTTGCAGAATAGTGGAAATGGAGCTAAGATGAAACAAAGACTGATAACATTTGGGTATCCTTACACAACCTGTTAGGGTGCATTTTAGAGACAAGTGTGACATGGGCTTCATTGCAGTGAAGTCAATGTCCTGGGAAACTTACCATTCATCAAAAACCTCCATCTACTCATCCTCAGCTCAAATAAATGCTCATTAATGAGACCTAAAAAAAAAAGGCTCTTCCATAGGACAGCATATGCTGAATATCTTTTAATGCTGAACATTCAAAGATCAGAGACTTGGAAAAGATGCTTGAATCTGTACCAATAGGAACAGGATACCTGGATTCAGTTAGACTGGGAATGAATGCTATAACTTGTATACCATGGAAGCAGCTTTAATTTAAATGGTGTGGAGGTGTGAGGGAATTTGTTCATATACATAACTACTTAATGAGAATCTTAGGTTGTAAACTCCTGCTTTTCTCCCTCCAAACATCCCCATCATGTGACACATGCACTACTGCACTGCCCAGCAGCCTTACTTTCACGTAAGGCCCTGAGGGGAAAGTTGGGGTGGAGGTGTGAGTTCTGTCACTATCTGAAAGAAAATGACAACTGGAGCATTCATTTCTCAAAATAGCATTGCTGAATGATGTTTAGGGACTTTTGCCTTGCAGTCTCAGGGTACTATTTGCAGAAGTGCTTATTTTTCTATATGGAAAAAAAAAAAATCAGAAAAGAATGCTTAGAAGTCTTGCTGCTTAATACATACAGCTTTCCTTTCCACATTGGCCTGCTAGCCCCTTATAACCACGAAACCTGCATTCACAGGTAGTGCTAATTAAAAAAAAAAAAACCCAAACCACACTCTGTGATCAGTAATTGTACAAGCAGCCCAGCTAGATAAAATGAAAAAGCAACAGAAATGTAGAAGCTGAGACAACAAAAGCAGCAGAGAAAAACTCCTGGCCTGGTGCCCAGCTGAGAATTTTCTTCTTTCTGTTTCTCAGGGTATTTGTGTGCAACCTGCTCAATTTTCTGCATCACACAACAGAACCAAAGGATTGTCTGGCCACTGGAAATTACTCTGACAACTCAGGGAAACAAATGTGTACAACCCGTTGGCTTCACCCTGGGCACAGGCATTAGGAATTCTCTGCTATTTTAAGTCTTCCTTGTGAATCACTGTTTTGTTTGGTAAGCGAAGGGAAACACGGGGGCTTGTACCTTGAATAAAAATTCTGGCACAAACCAGTAGGAATAAGCATTTACATGGTGCAATGACAGACTGCTTGACTGAACAAAGGCTTCCACCAACCACCATTTTGAACTGTGAAGCATCTAGAGTAGGGGGTAGTGCACATGTCTCACCTAACTCATTTCCCTCAATACTTCTCCATTTGGAGGTTACCAGTCATCTGTCGACAGATTTCACATCCACTTCTTCCTCCTGGTGTCTCTTTCATAACACTTTTACATCCTCTGGTGAAGATTTGTGCTAGGACTAACACGAAACCATTCTTTTGTAACTCATTCTTCATCTGCTAGAGCCAAGTGTGTTCCACTTGCAATGGCAATATATCAAGTGGTTGAAATAAAAAAAAAAAAGACACCTCTATGTTTCAGCACACTTTTGACATTTCTCAAAAAAAAAAGCCCAAAAAAACCCCCACACGTACTTAGCAAATGATTTGGGACCACCCACAGTAGGTCACCAAGTCGAGTATCCTGCCTATATCTCCTTTACAAATCCAGGAAGTCAAATTAAGCTTTGCTTCAAAATGTTTTGGGTTCCATTTTTCTCCAGTTAGAAAAAGCATTCAATATATTTAATGTTGAAATTCAAAAGGAAAAGGCAACACGCATTTTGCAGTAAGGAAATATTTTTTTCCTTTCTAGTAATCTCCTTATGCTATGAATTTATCTGAATTCAGCTTAAGTTCATGAGTCACTTGGGTTGGCTAAATCTACAGATTTCTACCAATAAAATACTTGTAAGAAATGTTTCCCTGAGCTCAGACCATTGGTGTTTTTAAATAGGAGACCACCAACCCAAATACTTATGAAAGGCTCAGGGAATATGACAGACCAGCTAAATCCCCAAGATGGTCAATGATCAGTCACACGTCAACCTTAAGAAGAGCTCAGCTGTGTAAGAAAAATGTGTGTTCATGATCCCTACCAGAATATTGTGGTTTATTGAACAGCCTGAAGCATGTAGGCTTGCAAGATGCAGGAAAGAACCATGCTCCAAGTACTCATGACCAAATCCTTTTATTCTGGCTTTCTACAACAGACATGAAATAAAATGGAAAGTCTTTGGAAGATCTTGTAGGATTCTCAGGACATCAAAGACGATACTAAAGGTAACACTTTTTTGCTGAGTTTTTGAAGAAGAGTTAGTGATTTTCTGTAAAGAAGTCACAAATGTTATGTATCTTTTTTTGAGAGGACAAAGAACTGTGGGAGAAGGTAGAAAAAATAATGTAAAAATGAAAAAGAAAAGGTAAACAGAAGAAGAATATCCAACCCACCTCCTGAAGGGATCATGGCCATTCAGCTTTGGAATAGGGTAAATCAGATGAGTTATAGATTCTGAATTGGTCTACAATTTGTGAAAGCACACATTCTGTTCCAGATCTTCCACAGAATTAAACATTCTCAGGATAACTGCAGCAAAGCCTTCAAGCACATGAGCACTGCTCAGACTGGAGTGGTCATACCTACCTTCATAGTTGATACAGCCATTGGCATCTTCCTGACCAGCCATTAGCTTATCAACTTCATCTTCAGTCAACCTCTCACCTGGGTGGAAAGCAAAATGCCTGTTCAGTACCTAAGCCCTTTCAGAAGAATTTAAGAAACACAGTTCAAAGAGCCACTGAATACAAAAGAGAGTGAGAGAGAGGAGGAGGAGATTTCCTCTCCAGTTTAATTTGTGGTGCTGACTGCTCGGAAAGCTACTTTTGCACTTGCAAATTGAGAAAATTTGATCTGAAAACCAAAAAGACAGAATAAATATGGAAACCCACATGATATCATGTTCACATACTCATTTTTCTAAGAATAAACTTTTTCTAAGCGCCAGATCTTGAAGGCTTTAGTGACTTTTTAACTATATCCTCACTAAGCAAACTCTTAGAGTCACAATCTAGTTTGCCTCTGAGTTTGATGTTTGATTTGGATCAGTGATCCATTACATTCAATTTAATTATCTAAATATTAGGTTCCTATTTGACTGCAAGGTTTCATTTTAGTTAAGCAGAGATCAACCCGTCCATCCCCTTATTCTAATATTAGGCACTGATTTTTAGAATGAGATCAAATGAATTCCAGAAAAGCAAACAAAAAAATTGACGGTGATTCCAGCTGAAATCATAGAAATGAAAACAAAATAAAATAAAATGCATTGGGTGTGCTCTGCTACTCATGCTGTTCCACTTTTCTGCCACTGAGTTTTGGCACACAGGAGCAAGTCCCCAGCTGATGTGAACCTGTGAAAATTTAGCCAATTTTTTGAAAACTGAACAGAAAAGCATGCTAATTTACAGAATATTTGGCTGTGCCTAGGATTTGAACAGTGTATGGTGAGATGTCACTCTAAACAGAACTGTTAACTCCTGAGATTGAAATATTTCCTGTCTGTGCTTGAAAATAAAATGTTGCCACATTGTTCTGAGTTACTGAAAATAGAAAGGTAAGTGCAAAGTTAGTTCTTGTAGTACCATGACATTCACAAAACTGCTGAGAGTAATCCTAGGTAAAGTTAGAAAAGGCATCAGTCCTGACTCTGGTGGGGCTGTATTGCCATCATTGAATTTGGTCCCCAAACCCATCTGATAGATTGTGATAAAAAGGAAAATAACTTTTTTTTTTATTCCTTGTTTCATTAATAAAGATGGATGTGTCATTGAATGAAAATCCCCCGGGCTTTTTGAATTGATACCTTAGGTCAAAGCACATCATTGTAATCCTGTCTAAATCAAATCTCTTTTGTAAATTTTCATCCTTTTTCTTTTCTTTTTTTTTTCTTTTTCTTTTTCTTTTAAATAGTGGATAAACTATAATAGAAAAGGCTGGTCTTGAGAAATGCTTACTGGACTCAGTTGACAACATGTCAGTGCCTTCTAATCCAAATTGGAAACCTGTCATTAAGTTACAGCCAAATTTTCTATCCTGCACTCATTTTGTTGCCACCACTCTCTGTGAAAAACTGAGCTTCTGATGTAAAAATTTAAGAGGACAGAGAAATATTGATCCTTACTTTAAAAATAGGAGCGTTAAATTTCAGGCACATTTCTGTTAAACAGATGACTGATAGAAAAGTGCTTCATCTTAACACTTTTCTTGAAGGTGCACAAAAATAGAGACAATTATTGAAGGCAGAATAGATGGGGTTTCCAGTGTTTGGCTAATTTTATGGTGATAGAAATAGTTATTGGAGAAATAAATCACTGGAACAAGGAAGGAAGGAAGGAAGGAAGGAAGAAAGGAAGGAAGAAAGGAAGGAAGGAGGGAAGGAAAAAAACCCCTTTGAGTATTTGAGCTGCAGGTTAGCAATTTTTAGCTTCAATTTTAAATAACTTTTTTGGTCTTTATAATTGAGGACAATGTGATGGCCAAAGTCTTGCTCAGAAATTTGTTGCATAAAGGTTACCCAGAATGATAAAATGAGTATGGAAAAAACTTCAGAGATGAAACTGCATGAGGAATGGTTCACCTTACCCAGTGTAGCCAAAACGTGGCGGAGTTCAGCCCCCATCACCGTTCCGTTTCCCTCCTTGTCAAACACGCGCAGACCTTCCACGAAGTCCTCGTAGGTGCCTGTGTCTTTTGTCTTGGCAATATGCTGGAGCATGGGCAGGAAGGTCTCAAAGTCAATCATCTTGGAGTTCATTTCTACAAAGACACAGATGGAAATGTAAGTTTTGGTGGATTCTGGGAGAGTTGAGAACTAATCATGGGGCATCCACCATGGGTAGGTGGTGAAGGTAGAAGAACCATGACAATAAATTCTAGCTGAAGGGAAGAGCATAGAAATATTGTATGAACAGATGGAAGAATGGGTAGAGTGGGAAAGAGGCCTGGCAAAGAGAAATATGAGTTTTAATAGAGAGAGAGAGAAAAAGAGAGATGTCTTAGTATCTGAGATATGCAAACATCAAGGAAAGAAAACACTGTTAGACTCCCAAGACTGCTTTATGGAGCATAAAAGCATGAAACTAAGCAGAAGACAGAAAGAGAAGCTCATTACCAATACGATATCAGCTTTGCTTTGCAGCCTTTTAACACAGAGATGTTTAAAACCATCCTGGGAGTCCTTACCTAGATACTGTAGTACAAGTGCTGAGACACAAACAGCTGTTTTCTGTGGACAGTCATCCGTGCATTTTCAGGCTGGGTTCAGAAAGGGGCAAACCCTATTGTAATGCTGCATCTTCTCCTTCCAGGTGCACAATTTGCCAAGCTGCCCTGTGCTGAAGAACTTTCAGCAGACAGTTGAACGTCGGGCTGTTGACTCGCTGCTATTTGTTCTGGAAGATGATTCAAGGTTGTTGCCCGTATCCATGCCTCCAGCCCTTGGGGATTGTCTTAGGCTTCCCAGGGTGGATAAGCTCTACCAGCTTATGGTAGAGAGAAGTCCTTTATGATCTCCTGAATTCCCCCACCAGAGGCTACTGCCCTCTCATGAGGTTTGTGCCTCAGCCATCTCAGTGTAAAATCCAGTGCCTTGAATCAGGAACATGAGCTAGGAAAAAGGGAGTCCACACTGAGGAAGCCAAGATGTGGGCTTACCTCCTGTTTTGCTGACAGTTGTGGAGAGAGTGATCTCCAAGGAGCAGGAGTAAGCCACGGAGGTAGGCAGTGAATGCCTCAGTTGCCACGGGGGTTTAAGTGAACCTGTGTCAAAGGCAAAAGCAGAAGAGAACAGGAGCCCCTTCCAGCCTGAGCCCTGAGGCTGTCCTTGCAGACACACAACTACAGTCTGGATTCCAGCCTGGGAAGTTCACCTGCAGAGGTGGGCTGAGAAGCGTTGATACTAATGGAAAAGGTGATGCCAAGCCCTGCACGCATGTAACTACATGCAAAACAATCTGCTGCTACATGCAGTTAATTACCTGCTCCACAGTTGTTCAGAAAGGTGGCTGAGTTACTAGCCTAGCTGCTATTTTCCTTTCAGATTCAACCACAGCAGCCATATTCCCCAGCTCTTCTCAGGTGGTGGTACAGGACTGCTTTTTCCGTTAGGGCAGTTGCCCGTAGCCTTTTCTTTAACTTGTATTAGAGACCTCATCTACAGAAAGACTAATTTTCCCTACTCCCACACTAGCTGGGAGAACCACAGTCACACTCATCCTCCATTTCCACTGATTTATTCA
>JAOXNG010000012.1:58343907-58354125 GCA_028566535.1 Scolopax minor
AGAGGAAAGGGCCAGTCTTTTCTCAGTGGTGCCCAGTGACAGGACAAGAAGAAATGGGCACAAACTTGAACATAAGAAGTTACATCTAAACATGAGGAGGAACTTCTTTACTTCGAGGGTGGCAGAGCACTGGAACAGGCTGCCCAGAGAGGTGGTGGAGTCTCTTGTCTCTGGAGACATTAAAAACCCACCTGGACACGTTCCTGTGCAACCTGCTCTGGGTGGACCTGCTTTGGTAGGGGGTTGAACGACATGATCTCCAACCCCTTATCATTCTGTCATTCTTTGTGCAGCTCCTAGGACACATTTTGACACTGGCTGGTCAGTACCAAAGAGATGTTTGAGTTAACTAGGAAGGGGCAGTCTCCTACAATCTACAAGCACAGATGAGGGTAATGAGACTTAAGATCTGATTGTCCAGTGGCTACATGGTTAAATGGCTTTTATTTATTCTTTTTTTTCTGGCTTAATTTTTTAATTCTTTATTTTATTTATTTTAATGCAATAAGCAGACATCCAGCCTTATTCTAAAGAGTAAAGTTTTCCTTTTCCTGCAAAGACATTCTGCTTAAAGCAGCAAGTTATCACACTGAAGGATGTGTTTCCCTTAATTAGAGGCAATAAAATGAATGCAAGCACGGCAGATTTTCATGTCCACCCCTCCAATGAATCATTCACAGGTTTAACAGTTCATTAATGAAATCCAACATCCTGCTGGTTACGTGGACTGCATAAGAGTTTTTTTCTCCTAGCATTAATTTTCTGAGCCAGTTCTAATCAGATAAGTGATGAGGGTATAGTCTTTAACCTCGTTGCCAAGAAAAGCAAAGATATGCAAACTGTAACCATGGGACAAGGTTATACCCTGTGATATCAAGCACCCTAGCAACTAGGATCCACAAACAGCAGCTGAAAAACACATTCTCCTTATTATTTCACTGAATTATTATTGTTTTTACACTGAGACTACTGCATTCATTTACAGGGGTTTTTCTCCTTCCCTCCCCCATGTAAACAAGTCTCCTTACAAAGCTCCAAAGACAACTATTTCAAATATAGATGAACAATCTGGACTTGGAGAGCTGCCCTGTAACGATGCAACAGAACACAAGGCCTTATCTCTGTTGGATAAGGAATGATGTCAACAGTAGCTATGTTAACAAAGAGGTCAATAATGACTAGTAAACATAACCCAAACAATTGGGTAAGTGCAGGGTAAGCCACCAGGGGCTGGTGCAGAAGAGAGGCTATTACTTTTACAAGGGCTTTAAAAAAAAATAAAATTTCTTCACTGCTTTGTTTTAGGAACAGACAAAGCAGAAAGAGACAATTTTGCTGGACTCTCTTTTAAATCATCATAGAGAAATAATCATTCTCTTTACGTACATTCCCCAGCAATCGACTTCCAGACACTGCTAGCCCCAACCACTCAGCAGAAAAGATGGTAACACTGGAGTACTGTGTCCAGCTCTGGAGCCCCAACATAAGAAAGACATGGACCTTTTGAAGCGAGTCCAGAGGAGGTCAAAGATGGTCAGAGTGCTGTAGCACCTTTCTCATGAAGATAGGCTGAGAGTGTTGGGGTTGTTCTGCCTGGATAAGAGAAGGCTCTGGGGAGACCTTATAGCAGCCTTCCAATACCTGAAGAGGGCCTACAAGAAAGCTGGAGAGGGACTTTTTACAAGGGCACGTAGTGATAGGACAAGGAGTAACGGCTTCAACCTGGAAGAGTTGTGGAGAAAAAAGTAGCAGGAAAAAAGGCAGATTGAACACTAGGATACTCTCACAGGTGCCTGATGCCTCCAAAAGAATTTTGCATTTGCAAGTTTTCAGGACTTTGAAAAACACTCTTCTACAGTAGTTTACACTTACTCAGATTAATGTCTTCATTCATGGTCAAGTCTGGGATCTAAAGAACAGCAAAGTTTATGGTTCTTGTTCATCAGCAGAACAGGAAGTAGGAGGCAGACTTAAGGTATAGCGAAGTGGACTAGTTGCTCCCTAGCCAGACAGGCCAGGCCTTCTTACTATTCACGTTGTTAATTAATGAAATGCATTAATTTGAAAGTGTATTTCCACTTGCTCAGAACTCTTACCTGTTAGGCAAATTGATGATCGAAATATACTTTCATTTTAGCGTGGGCTAAAATAGATTAATTTTAGGTGTGTGTACAAACACACACCCACAGTGCATCACAATCTCCAGCCAAAAATGGCACCACATCCTCCAGCCAAAAACGGAAAAGGACAAGACAGTTCTTATCTTTCGCAGCAACACAAGTTGCAGAAATGAGTTTGGTCACTCCTTTCCATAGGCATCAGTGATCTGCTGGGGGAGCAGTGACCCCCTCTCCACAGCCACATGGAATTTCTAGGCAAACCAAACAGTATTGAACCAGAATGAAAGCTATAAAAGGAAGTTATAACTCCCAGAACGTTATTAGCCCTCCAGAAAATACCTATACAAGCACTCACTGCAGCTTCAAATTTAAAACAACATAACCTGAATGAAAGAGCGTTTAGAAAATACTACGTTTGTGGTTTTCAGAATTAACACTTTTTCCCACATAAAGATTTTAATCTTCAATCAAAGATCCAGAGAGCAACCTGTTGATAATTGTCTCGTGCCTTTTTAACATGAGTGACTGCTTTAAATATGTCAAAACCATTTCCTCACTAACTTGCTCTGTTGTAGAACTGAAAGCAGTTTTAGCAAGATGAAAGATTTGTATACTTTCCCCCAGAACTCCTCACCCTTAGACAAGAAGCTGAGGCATCCTAGGCACTAGAACAAGGAACGGTTGCTAATTCATTCAGACATGAAAACTGAATGATAACAATCCAGGACGAGATGTCCAGTTTGTAGGAGGCTTTTGTTCTGGTTTCTGGATTGCTTCCATAGCAGGAAGTGGCTTCAGTTGTTTAGTTTTCTCAGAATCACGATAGCAACAGAAAAAAAAAAAAAAAGAACTTAGAGCAATTAAGGTTTCTGGTCTTATTAAAAATATTCATTGTTTTACTGTTTTGTGCAACGATCACAAAGTTTTTATGAGATTATGCACATGTTTCCTACTAGGTTTATTTCAAAATACTGAATCAGTTTAAGGAAAGAAAATACAGATTGCTATTTAAGTTTTTTCCTGTAGTACATAGTTTAAAGTAAAAAAATGAAGCTACACTTCATATCTTTTGTCAATTGTTGAAAGCAATTATTTTCTTCCTCAAACCTGCTGTAAATCTTATTTACAAAACCAAAGTGGTAGTTACCAGAAATAAATACATAAAAAAAAAAATCAGCACTTCAAAATAATTCTGCCATTCCTATCAGGAAAAACAATGTTTTCCCCATCTCTGGCTTCAGACATATTCCAGATTGTCTCAAAGTTAAACCTTGGGAAACCTGAGAATTTCAGGGGATGAAGGAGGAATATATTTGCTTTAAGAGTGAAATTTCATTCATTCTATTTAATGGAAAAGTGAGTACCAAAGCAATTCATAGAATCTAAACTTTGCTGTAAATTTACATTTCTGTTTCAATACCAACAGTAAACCTCAATGCTATCTAAATCAAAACTAAGTATTTTTGGTGTAAGGCAAACAGCATAGCAAGGTTGATCTGCAGATATGTTTGATCTAAGATCTTGGTTTTCCTTCAAGTTTTTCCAGAGAAAAGCTAAAATGAAAATACCCTAAGCCCCATGGTTCTAATAGTTTTTAAAACCTCCTCTTTCCCTCTCATTTTGAAATTCCCAAATCTCTCCTTCATTTATGGATTAGGGAAACATTGCATTAATAAATTAAAACCAGTGCTATCCTAACTTATTACCAGCTCTTCTCTTTTTGTTAAAATCACTTCCTTTAGTCCTGCTGGCCACACTATTTCTAATACAAGCCAGGATGGGACCAACACCCCCAGGTCCTTTTCTGCCAGGCAGTTCCAGCCACTCTGCCCCCAGCCCATAGAGCTGCCTGGGGTTGGTGTGACCCAAGTGCAGGACCCGGCACTTGGCCTTGTTGAACCTTATCCCATTGGCCTCGGCCATCGATCCAGCCACCCATTTGCAGGGTCAGCAAATATTAGACATCCCAACAAGAGAAAAAGCTGTCATACTTACCAGAACACTGATAGAGTTTCTAAATCTGAGCTGTAAAGCATGGCTTAAAATCTTCACTAGGGTTTTTGACTAGTTGTGAATCTTCACCAGGGTTTTTGACTTTCAGACGTTCAGAATGCCATCAGTACCAGCTAAGGACAGTCACAGGAGGCTGCTTGACAATTTGCAAAACCCCAAAGTAGTTTGACTTCCAGAAATACCTAAATTAAGGAGACAAGACTGAGTGATCTATAATTAAATACTACCGGGTGGAAAAAGGTCAGACACTGGGAAAAACTTGTCATGTTTGCTAGTTCTCATACTCGCCTCCACTTTATAAATAAGTAGAGCAGTCAACATAATCAGTGCTAGAGCCCAACTACAGAAATATCATCCCACTAATTGAAAGGGAAAAAAAAAAAAGCTTTCCTCCAAGCACTGTATTAGTCACAATTCTATTTTACTTACAACTTTACCACACTACTAACCATAACAGTGTTCTGCTGGATTCCTGTCGGTGTTATCCCAGCAACTGTTTAGCAGAAAACTACATCATATCATTCAGAAAAAGAAAAAAAAAAAGGAAAAAAAACACAAACCAAAAAAAAGGTTGCAGGATATCTGGCAGAACTGTAGATTGTAAACGAGATGAATCTCTGTGTTACCATAATAATAGGTTTTTTCACACCTGCTGCAGTTTTGACAACTCCTGCTGGGTTTTTAGTGCAATAGATTGCTTGAGTGCATGACGGTGCAAAGCTATTTTAAGTTAGTGCAGATGCTGTGTAATTTTTAAGGGGAATTCACAGCAAATACTCCAAGAAAACATAACTCAAGCTTATCAAGATACCTCCTGGGTAGGAGGTATAGGAGCTTTTTAATTACAAAAATAATAATTTTTAAAAAATCATCCTGGGGTTTTTTTTAGAAAATAAAATATGTATCTCTGATCATTCTGTAAAGCCATACAAAGAAAGTATGCCTATATTTTTTCATCAATTAAAAAAGCATTAATGGAAATAACAGACTTAACTATTTTCTTTTTAAAAAAAACACAAAAAAGAGAAGCAAAAGAAGAACTTTAAAATTGAGAATTATTGCAACATATCTGCATTATTCTATTTTCTTACATTCTATGGATGTATTACAAATACTGACATAAGATCCCCTCACACACACACCTCTGTAGGACTTCAGTAACAGCAAGTCCTAATACCAGCAAGAATTTCTGTGTTCATCACAGCCACAATGTTATAACAATTTTAACAATTCTGTTCATTCTTAAATTAAGTTACAAGACCATCATAGTCCACCAGGACTATTACTGAAGAGCATCACAAGCATCACTGTAAGCCAGTTTGTTTACTACTAAAGTTCAACAATGTTCTAGCCCTTGTACACCAGAAAAGAGGAGGTCATGATCTGTTCCGAAGCTTTTCCTTAGCATTTCTGGCAGCAAAGTAGTGTGTGAGAACAGAATGCTAGAGATAACCTCCTATGTTATCTCAGTTGCTAAGTTATTGCTTGAGTCAGATAACAATTCAAAGGCCAGTATAAATATTTATATTTTATTAAAATTGGCCAAGCCCTAAGACAAAAAAAACCCACCTTAAACTAGAGGACCTAAAGGTGCGAATAATTTGAAACAGAAGCTACATGTTGCTGGTTAAGAAAGTCTGTGCACACAAATTAGACTCTTCATTCATTCATTGTCATGACCTAGAGGATTTTAACTTTACTTTAAAAGAAGTAATGAAACATTAATCCTCCAAAAATTATGCCATAATATCATTCATCAGGAATGATATTACACAGCTTCTGTGTATCTTACATCAGGAGCAGTTTAACACATATTGCACGAGTTCAATGGGACAGATTTCACATCATAGTTTAATTACCAAAAGATAAGAAAATAAAACCCTCAGAACTGCGGCTGAAAGAACACAACAAAGTGGAAAAGAACAACAAAATATTACAAGTTTCATATTGTTCTCATAGCACAAAAGAAGGACCTTTGTTAGCACTTCATTTAGTATATAATGGCATTAAAACATATTAATTGGAAGATCTGCCACTACTTCCAAAAGGTAGAACCTGTCTGTGGCTGATAAAAAGAGCGTTTGCTATCCAGAGATTTCAAAATGCACCCCTGTGTGTGCCCACATATGGGTGCAGATATTTAACTTTGCAGCCTTTATCTAATAATAACTACCATCATTAACATGGATGAACCAAAAAGACAACCCATCTAGAAATAGAACTTTCCCTAGCACTGTTTGGTGTCGACGACTCAGTTTGGCTACGTGTACAATATGCAACAAAAAGCACACTAGCCAATGGGCAGATGTCCAAACACATCCAAGGAATATCCAATATACAAACCCAGAAGCTCTTCAAAGAAATTTGAGGATCTGCCGTTTCAGTTCCAAGTGTCAAAATGAAGGGACCTTGTGAAATCCAACCTCACCATTTTACAAATTTCAGTTTCAGCATTTCCTTTGCACAGCTTGGCAGAAAGAGTAGATTCTCCACTGCTATTTTACCAAAATATTTACTTTTTTTTTTCTCTTCTCTTTCCCTCCTACACTTTTTATAACATTATCAATCACTTTCCACAGCCTTCCTGAACTCACTGATTGAATTTTTCGATCCTTTAAATAACAGTCAACCTACATATTTTTATTACCTTAGGCAACTGCTGCTCTCCTTAGATGGAAGCCAGGCAGTGAAGGAGAAATGCCATCTGGTTGCCAACAAGAAAAATTGTCAGACTTAACGTGAAGCCCAAAGCCCATCCTGCCCCATAATCCTGTTGCAGGCTCTTAATACAACACCTTGTCCTCCTCTCTCTCTTACCTAATTTCAAACACTTTTGACCAGCTTCCTCTTACTGTTGATATTTTGGCAATAGATGGGACAGAAAAGAGAATTCTAGATATCAGCTAAAAATTTTGCCTCCATTTAAGTAAAATAACCTTCACTGCCATCAAGATTTTGTTCGGTGTTAGCAGCATAAAGATCAAGCAACATACAACATATATAAGATATCAATTTCAACTCTTTTACAATATAAATCTTGCCAGGGGACATTTGATAAAATATTTTTTCTTTATTAAAGTAGCATGAAAAGACAAACTCAGATCTTTAAGAAAATACCTTCATAATAGATATAATAGATATTTCAGTAGGCTTAATATTTATAAAGAATGAGAATGTACATATGATTTTTTAAATATGATACCATGCACGCTATCAGAATATAAAATGCAGAATGTTTTCCAATTTTTCTTTATATAAACCGAATATATACATGAAATAACAAGCAGTTGGTTTTAGCTTTGTTCTATTGCATCCATTCAACACTCAGTTTACCTAAACTTAGAAATTCAAACTTCATATTTCTTTTGCAACCAAGCTGAAGGTAAGATCTAAATACGTTTCAAAAAAAATATACTTTAAGATTTTTATAGCTCCATTATTATTATTTTCTTATGTCTTTCAGAAAATGAGATGGAACAAACAGTTGTATAGTGCAAGAAAAATGCTCAACGAATGAAGGAGGTACATGCTAACAGTTGCCTCATCAAAATATTTCATAGGGTGGTAAGGAAACCCCACCATTTTTCTCACCAGGATGTGTTCAGAGCAGAGGTAGGACAACTGTGAACTCCTGATATGCAAACGCAGCATGGGTTGTGCTAATCCACACGTTTTTCACAAGGTGCTAAGTCTGGCTTAGCAGGATAAACAGGGAACTGTGTTAGTTTAGAAATACCAAACCTGTTCCCATTTGCAGGATTGGAGGGATCAGGGAAAAGGCAAGGTTTTGAATTCAGAACTTACCTGAAAAGAAGCAATTCCATCAGATCACTTTTCTTGTGCTTCCAAATCAGTTATGTAGTCCCCGCTTTTCAGAACAATTAACTCCAAAACCTGATGATTAGTTAATGAGCTATTTATTCTAAAACAAGTAAAAGTCAAAGTAGGTTGGTACCTAATATAAAGATATTTACAGACAGACTAGAAACAAACTGGAAGCACAGTAAGAGCTGGAAAATCCTGACATATACATGGAAGAGAAGTGAAAATTCTAAGCTGATTTCTTTTTAAAGTACTGAAAAAAGGCTAATGGTATGGTTTGATTTCCAGTGGATGTGTTTAACCCTGACAAGAAGTGAGATATTATTCAGAAGACCACTGGAAAAAAAAAAATATTGTAAAACACACACCAGTTAAGTCCTGCTTCCACACAGTTATTCAGTGACTTAGAGGAGTCATCAAAGTTTGAAATATGCTTGTTGCAAGTACTTGGCTTCCAAGTGCTCAGCTTTTGGCTGCCTGAAAAGCAGGAAAAGAGGAAAAAAAATAAAAACAAAAAACAAAACCCCACAGTTAAAATATTTTATTTTAATAGACAAACATGTCAGAGCCTCAAAGGCTTGCATACTGTGTACTGTATTATCAACCTGATAACAGAGTTAGAATCCTGGGCTGTTTCCCCTTTCAGCTCTTTACCTTCATTTCAATCAATCCATATTGATGTGTTTCTCCCTACTCCCTCAGCGGCAAAGTAGGCACTCTCTTACAAAGTCCTTATGACACTGACTAAATCAGGGAAGGAAGTTAGAAAAGATATGTGCAGGAACTATAGGAAGCTGGAAAAATGCATCCAATGCAGGTAATATTTGGGAATTGGCCTTAGTTTAATATGTATGATAAGTACGAAACTTGAACAAGTTTCAAGATGGAAAAAGCCACATTCTTAAAAATGCAATGGCCTATTTCTACATGTGGCAGTGTGACAGGCTTAAAGTTTGTAGGGATCCATAACATAGATAGAAACAGTACTTTAACCAGTTTTGTTCTTTGAAACAACAAAAAACTATTTTAAGAAAAGCACTTCTAAACTCTTAAAAGCAGAATACCTTGTCTCTGCTTATGAGTTCATAAATTCTAGTAAAAGGTTGCTGTAATAAAAGATAGGGAATTTTAAACGTATGACAGTACATGTAGGAAATACTAGCAATTCTTTTTACTATGGCCAAGCTATCAAAAAAAAAAAAAAAATCAGAAAACCCCATTTCCTCCCCCTGAACCCCAAAACTTACTTTATTTTATTTATTTACGTTTTCTTAATCTAATTATTTACACATAGGCTTCATAGCGATAATAATCCTGATTCTGTATGACATGTTTATGCTTATTTTTGTCAAAGACTGGTAGAGGGTTATTCAAGTTTTTCTTAGCACATTTTGCACTGCTAGTAAATTGTAGCAGCAAGAAGGTGATAAAGTAAGGTGATGACAAAAAAGTAGACCAATGACTTGGGCCAAAAACAGCTAAGAAGTCATCATCATTTTAAGTAAAAACTGTAACTCAAAGGAAAACAAACTGCGATCAAGTATGTACCCCTTCTAATAGTTTTCTATAACGTGACTTAAAATGTTTGGTTTATTGGCAAGAGCTTCAGTATCATAAGGTAAGAGGGAAACCAACAGCTGGCACAGTTTATCTTCCCCTTGTTTAAGATAACCTATGTTTATTTTGCGCCTTCCCCTCTCAATTGGCAACCTATATTTTCAACATTATGAAGGAAAAAATCTTTTTTTTCAGATGTTTTTATACTTACTGACTGAAAGCTGAATACTACTCCTCACGCTTCCTCAGATTTTAGGTAGCATATGACATGCCACAGAATTTTGTGAATTAGAAGTCTAATGAATAGTACTAGGAACTAATTAACCCCCCATGACAATCTCCTTTCTTTCACCTCTTTGAAGCCTCCTGCCTCAAATCAAATCCAAATGTAACAAGACCCGTGTACCTTCCTCGGAACAGGAAATAAATCTCCAAGTCTGAAAAGAACCTCAAGCTCCACCTTCTCCCCAATTCAGCAGAATTACATCCTAAGACAATCACTTACAATGAAATGTTCACCTTCCTTTCCACTGTTTTCTTGGCTGTTTTGCTACAGTTATCTGAGGAACTTCTTTTCCACAGGTTGCAGTGTGACCACCACCACTTTCTGTGAAGCTCCTCTATTGTTTTTGTTGCTTTCTTCTTCTGCTGAAGGACAGAAGTGCTAGGTTGGTTATTGCCAGAGCCCCCAGAATTTTAGTGCCAA
>JAOXNG010000012.1:58562859-58575005 GCA_028566535.1 Scolopax minor
GATATTTAACAGGATGCCCAGGGAAGTCTTGGATGCCCTATCCCTGGAGGGGTTCAAGGTCAGGCTGGATGAGGCTTTGAGCAACCTGCTCTATGGGAGGTGTCCCTGCCCATGGCAGGGGGTTTGGAACTTGATGATCTACAGATTTACAGGTCCCTTCCAACCCAAACCATTCTATGATTCTATGTTATTAGGAAAGACTTCTTCATTGAATGGGTTGGCAAGCATTGGAACAGTCTGCTCAGTGGTTGAAGTGGGTTGAGTAGTTGAGTGGTTGAAGTGATTGAGTTACCATCCCTGAAGGTATTTCAAAGATGTGTTGATGTGGTGCTGAGAGACCTGGTTTACTGGTGGACTTGGTAGTGCTAGGTTAATAATTGAACTCAATATTCTTAAAGGTCTTTTCTAACCTAAATGATTTTATGATTCTCTGACGTAAGGCACTACCTACAGCAGAGTTTAGGTTTAGAATGAAATTGCTGGTGAACTGCTTCTAAGAACTAGTTGTTATGCAAATACTGAATGGAAACAAAACTTTGGGAGGGCTGGTTACTGTGCCTTTAATCATTTTCAATTTATTGGATTAGAAAAGGAGTAAAATATGCCACACATCAGGGGAGGAACTTTACAAACAAGGTGGCGCTGGAGCTTCAGGTGGATTCTCTCAAACTTGCATCAAAGAGAATAACGTGGCTATAAACCAAGTATCACAGTCCAAAGCATTTGTGCTTCTGACTCCTCTTGGGTGTGCTAGTGACAAGCCTCATATGGTTAATAGCCAGTCCTTAGACTAGATTCTGGTTGGATGGGGTCCTGGGTTCCTCTGACATTACTTGACAGGTCTGCCCGAGCAAGTGACTCCCTCTGGGAATTGTCACCATCATGGGAATCCACCACCAGAACAAAGCATTCCTTAATCTAAGCTGAAGATGGTGCACTAACAGAAAGGGAATTGTTAAGTGAACAGAGAGGCTAGAATGCAGGTCTGTCCTGCCTAAATGTTGGGCAGGTCTATCTAATACTTATCTCCATTTCTGCTATGGATTTCCAGCAATCAGTCTGTTTCCCCACAAAACCTGTGCCTCCAGTATGCCAGTTCGGGGAGCAGACCTCTCTGTCTCCAATTTGTTCTCTCCAGGTATTTCTTGAACCTGGTCAGACTAGTATATGCAGCTGCCCAGAGACAAGGTGAGACTCCCAATCTGTCATCCAGTAATTATTATGAATTGAGTGTCTATCAGAAGCATTCATCCTCTGAAGAATATTTAAGAAAGAACAAACCTTAATACGTTCGATGTTGGAACATAGGCCTGTACCTGAATTAGCCCCTGATCATCATAGTATGGACAGATCCTCAGCATCCATAAAGTCCATAAAGGCCTTCAGCCCTTTTCCTCTGTAATTTCTATTAAGTACTTCTGAATATTAGCTAAGAGACCCAGACAGACAAAATAAACTATTATTAGTACTCAATCCCTATACATTTGCTTCTCGTCTTTGCCATTAGTCTTCATCATCCTCCTAGGCATTTTCCTTTTTGCTTTGTAAGAAGGTTCTTTAAGCAGGGCAATGATGGATGTCCATTTTGCAAAACGTTATGAACACAGATGATTATTTATTTACTATCTTCAAGGCACGGTTCTATCTGTTCAAGTTCTTACTTACAGTAATATGTGGCTCACATACTGTAATATGGGGAAGGAGGAATGGTTTATCTGCAAATAAATAGCTCTGAACACTTCTGAGACCTGAACCCCTTTTCCCTGCCACTGACATGTAGGAACTGCTCTGGAGAATCCTTGTGAATGCTTCAGAACATAAATTCTTCAGTTTGTAAAAGGTTATTTCACAATTCCTCTGGGTTTCACAAAACCAAACATTTTTAACATTAGAATTTACTTTATTGGTACATAACTGCAGCCTCCTAATTCAAGGGGTACAGATCAGTAAAACACAAGCTCTGGAAAGCAGCAGGGCTCTCAGGGTTAGCCTTTATTGATTCTTCTATGGTCCAATCTATATTTTAAAAACCTATTTTACAATCCTTTATTCAGACTATCAAACTACTCCAGAGTAGAAAGATACAATAAAAGAGAAGACAGTCAATACTTTTTCTTCACTGAATTTATTTGCGGGGGTAGAGAGGAATCTGTAGCTCCACTTTCACTGAAGATCACTGGGATCCTGATTCCTTTGAAAATAGTGAAGGCAGAAGGTATGCTCGTTTGGCTTATCTTCTGTAATTTTCCTCCAGTCCATTTAATTGCTGTATCCAGTAAGGTGTGGATGAGTGGGCTTTGCTTATTGTGGCAAGGTCTACCATATGTACTCACCAAAATTTCTCCAACGGGTGGTTTCAGAGAACATTCCTACATTCTTCCATTTCTGCTTCTCTTTTGAAGAGCAATTCTGTGCATATTTGGGATTATAACACTTTTGGCATAGCTAAGAGCAGCTGTACACCGTGTGCAAGTGTCCACCAAGGTAGGAACTGGGGAGTGGTTAGAAGCTGAACCTTGGAGTCCTTTGTGCATGTTTCATACTCCAGATTGACCCACGTGCTACGTAGGACATGCTAGACATCCCTACGCTCAGTATTTCGACAACTATCCACCAACTCTCACATCTCTTTCTGTCATGTCATAATAGCTCTCATGCCTTTCTGTTCCTAATCAGATTGCTTACTGAGACCTTTATATTTCCTCCCAGCACGATAGTAGCACACTCTCCTGGATACCCCTAGACCTGTTTTCTTGCCCTCACTTTATGCCTCTCTTTTCCTCTAACAGAAGGAGTTTCTACTTAAGGTTAATACAAGATCTGCCCAAATCTCTGCTACAGAGCCCTGCTGGAACACACCGTGATGCTCAGCAGGGTCTGTGTGTAGAAGCTCTTTCTTCTAAACAGATTCAAAGTTCCATTATCATGATCTGCATCTATAGGATGCTTGCTTTCAGTCTTCCATATCTTTTCTTCTTTCCTTCCTTAAAATAAATGAGCTTTTACTCCAGAAAACAGGGACTTCCAGCTCAAGGTGAAGAAATTCAATTTTGGAATAGAAACATGTCCTAGGTACTAGATGCAGTCTTAGAAGTTCACATCACTGGAGAATTCTTTTTTGCTTTGAAATATAAGCTGAGCTTACACTTGTGAAATTTTTATCTAAAGGAAAAGGTACTTTCAGAGCAAAAAATATAACTTGAAGCCTATACTGGCAGGAGCTAGAAGTTCTTCCTCTTCCATATGTCTTCCTCGTCCATTAACAACTAGCAGAAGAATATTCTGGTCAATTTAAGGGGATCTGGTTATTCATTTGAAGAGTATCTACAACAGATTGCAACCTGCTGGCCTTAACGTCCCAAGTGACAGAAAAAAGACTAAATTTCACCATTGTTTTCCAAAAAATCCTTAGAATCCTTAGCTGGCTTGAACACAGTTATTCAGAACTTGACTAAATCCCCCCCTACTCCTAAACACCACCACTGGGTTATTTACATCACTCACCTTCTTTCTCAAAAAAGATGACCTTCAACATGTATTGTGTGCTTGTTTTATTTTAGCAGCCGCAATGCCTGGGCCACCAGGACCTCCTGGAGAGCCAGGGTCACCTGCAACCAGGAACCTGGTAAGACAGCAAAAGAAGGTAGTTTGCTGTTGAAACCTTGCTTCAAATCTTTTGGTGGTCATGGGTAGCACTGAGAGAGGAGGGAAAGCTCTGCTCTGTGTTTTGTTTATTAGAATGTTTTCTGGTTTTCTGAACCTCATAATTTTTCAGCAGGGAATCCTTGTAGCTGGGAAAAATGATGAGAGGAGAAGTCTGTCCATTGCCATGTTAGTATTCAAACAAATGCAAAGACTGATGGCACCCTAAAGTAATGGAAAAGTGGATATTCCATGTTCAAAGCAATGTCTCTGGAAGAGTGTGGAGACTCAGCAAGCTGAGATACTAGAATAACTACTGAATTCCCAGTTTCCGTGAAAAAAACCACTTTGCATTACTGGATTAAAACCCATTAATATGGGACATTTGGTTCTAAGAAAAAAACTAGATTTCCCTAACAAATCTAAAAATTGTTGTGCAGCGAATAAATATAAATTTAATCATTTCCTCTTCTTATTACATGAATCAAATCAGAATTGTATTCCAGATATCCATGCAGAAAAAAATGACACCAAAGACTTCTGTCTTCTTAATTTCTACATTAAATATTCATGGTTTCTGGGGAAAAAAAATATTCAAGCTAGCAGAGGTTTATTGCAAGTTTTTCCTTTTCCACATTCTCATGTTCTGATAGAAAAGTGAATTCACTGGATGTTTTTGGCAATCATTCGAGAATGATTGCACTAATAAACAAGAAAACTTTCAGATTATCTACATCGTATCAAATGAACTAACGTGAATCTGAGTGTAAATTTCCTCACTTACACTCCCATTTCCTCACTTACATTCCCACCCCAGAGTCATGCCTCTGCTTACTGCCTTTTCTCATAAAAATTCAGGATGTGACAACGACTACAGATCAGGGGAGAAATGGTGCCCTGAGGTAGAGGACTGTAGTCACAGGCTGGGAGTTACTGGCTTAGGAGATCCAAGCCCACTTGGGTCAAAACCAACATTAAAAAACAATATGCAAATCTATAGTAGGATCTGTATGATTCATAAAGCATTTATATAACTTCCGATGCTGAAGAAATGAAAAAGAAATGACAACCAAGTGACACAAGAGTGTCAATGACACTCTTAAGAAACTTGCCCCTGATTTTACACTAACTGCAATTATCAAACAGATTGTGGAAGCAACCCATGTTTGAGAGGACTGTGGTCTTATCTTCAGGTGACAAAGATAAAAGTAATAGCTGCAACGTTCATATCTGATAGATGTTGGTTTAAGCCTCCTGATGATCTGTAAAAGATAAATTGAAAAAATACTTGCTGTGTTAACTAGCAGCATCTGGTAACAACAAAAGGGATGGAATAAAACGCCCTTAAAGAAAAAAAGATCACAAGGCCATTCAGAAAAATATAAGAGGAGTGAATCTGGAATTGTGTGTGGTATTTATAAGCCTTATCACGGTGTGTGGTATTTATAAGCCTTATCATATCTCTTCTGAACTCTGACATTTCAATCGAGTATGTTAAACTATAGAGATGCAGAGGTCTTCACTCTGAGCAGAATTAACGAATGGTGTAGTTGTACTACAATCCACAGAATGATGATGCTGATGTGCCAAAGTAGTGAGATACTTATGTTACTAAAGTTCTTTATATGATATAATGTAAAACTGACTTTATGAGCATTTCCTGGGGAAGAAGCCTTGATATTTATGTGTTCAAATGAGAGTTCAATTTATCAATTTAACGTAAAAAATATTTTGTGTGACTGATGAAGTGTGTTTCATTTTCCTACTTGACAGGTTACGACATTCCACAACATTGAGGGTATGCTGGAAAAAGTTCATTTCGTAGTGGAAGGGACACTAATCTATCTGAGTGAAACTAGTGAGGTTTTTATCCGAGTTCGAAATGGATGGAGAAAACTGCAGGTACTTTCGCACTACATCCTAATCCCTTCCAACTCCTTTACTCAAAATGGAGTTGTTACAGATGTTTTTTACAGGGGTGGGGAAGTGCAGGTGCAAAGATTCCTTTTTTTCAGTTCAGAAGCTCCCATTGATAATGGTTTCATTTCCTTTTCCTTTTGGGTTCTTTCAGCTTGGTGAGCTAATTCCTATCCCAGCCGACAGCCTTCCTCCTCCAGCCATATCCAGCCATGTAAGTACAAAATATTGGACTGTGAAAAACTGAGTCTAAATGTGCAAAACCAGGCAATTAACGTGGCAGAATTTGCAGGCAGATCCCTGCACCAACGTAATTTTCCACTGAGATTTTTTAGTTCAAAATAAGCATCCTACCACAACACAAGCTTGCAAATTGGTTCACGCTGGCCAGTCACAGAATGACAGAATCACAGAATGATATGGGGTTGGAAGGGACAGAATGACAGAATTACAGAATGATATGGGGTTGGAAGGGACCTCTGGAGATCATCTCATCCAACCCCCCTGCCAAAGCAGGTCTACCCAGAGCAGGAACTCATCAAGGTGGGTTTTGAATGACTCAAGAGAATCAAGAATCAAGACAGAGAATCCACCACTTCTCTGGGCAGCCTCTTCCAGGGCTCTGCCACCCTAAGTGAAGAGGTTCCTCTTCCTCATGTCTAGATGGAACTTCTTATGTTCAAGTTTGTGCCCATTACCTCTTTGTCCCTGGGCACCACTGAGAAAAAGACTGGCCCCATCCTCTTGACACCCATCCTTTAAGTATTTATAGGTGTTGATCAGATCTCCCCTCAGCCTTCTCTTGTCCAAAGCCTATAAGTCCCTCAGTTGTCTGTTTCCATTATCTTGTGAGACTCTAAACACTACAGAGACAAAGCAGCATCTACAAAAAGTAGAACAAAGCAGGCTGCCTACAAAACAAAAAAAAAAAACCCAAACACAATGGTATTCTGTTTCATAACACTGAAGTCAGTCATATCAAGCCCTGGTCCCTTTCAAAGAAACTCATTAAAGTGTTTCAGAATAGCAGAATATCTTTAAGAGATTATAGTCCTGTATTCAGGCTTCATCATCATTGCCTGCATGTAGCTCACCCCACAGTGTGCTGAGGGCCTATTCTAAATCTTCAATTGTTAGTTTGCACCTGACCCCATTCTGCAAGTCATTGTACCAAGCTGCATGTGAACATACTGTCTGTCCAAAGAAATTGCAGGAGGATGACAATCAAGAAGTGAGGAAAGGGGATAGAGAACAGTCTCATTGATGACAGGTTAATTGATCTGACTGCTGAGATAATGAAAGGACAAGAGAATGCTAGGAAGGAGCAGCAGGAAGGAAGATGGCTGGAAAGAAATAAAGAAAAAGTTAGAGTGAGTCAGAGAGAAGTGCATTTAGCACGCTGGAAAGATGTCTAGACCTCCTGTTAGAAGAAATTGTCTGTAGCCTCCAGCTGACATCACATGAGTTTCCCAACTTACAGTCAGTGGCTTGTTACTCATACTTACTTATAAAGTCAGAAGAAAACTTATAAAGGAGAAAACTTTGCTGTTCCTGAAACAGATCTGAAGACCATTGACCTTCTGATCTCTGCATGTCAGTGGCCTAGGAAAGGGTATTACCAGTGTCTTGAGAAATATTCCCACTCAGTACATTTTCTCTTTCCACATTCTCCTTATCCTTTCAGTTTCAATTTTCCTATACTGGTCTTCTGCTCCTGCCAAGAGCAGAAGCACTGTGGACTGGGTACTCTCAGGTCTAGCAAAGCAGCTCTGGCCAGGATAGCTTTCCAACACATATTTATGTGACACACCGACTCAATGACAGGTAGGTAGAATATTCTGGCTTGAGTATTATTTATTTTTCAGAGGTGAGACCATTTCAGATTCTCCAGTGTTCTATATTTGCTTTATTTAGACAATTATTGAGAGTCTAAAATTCTGATCTGTGTAATGTGTTTGACATATCTCTTTGCATGTGTTAAATCAACAGGGTTTTCAGCCTCTTCCAGCACAGAGTCCAGTATCAAATATGAACAATGGAAAACCAGCAGTAAGTATGACATCTGTATTGCACCTGCATAGCTGTGGTTTGAAGCATGACAGCTTGCATCTTGAGGGAGATTTGTGATAATTCCTCTTCAAATTCACAGTTTTTACTTTAGAAATTTACAGATACGTTTCTTTAACTGGTTTAGATGTCTCTGAGACAATTTTTAAATTGTTTCCTCCAGAACTGTTTTCATGATCCTATCCCCTTTGTCATCTCAAAGAAAAATAAAAAATCCTGATTCTGAGTTGGGAATACCTCTTCACTTAGTGATTGTACCTACAGCTCACAGTAGTTTTTAAGTTAACCATAGCATTATATTTAAATCATTAAAATAGTCACTAGAATATTTTCTGTCTTTGTGGTGCTCTGTGTTTTCAATAGACACTTTAGAATCTAAGCCTTTATTGAAATACTTAAAAATATTTAGACAAAGAAAGAAAGATAATTGAGTTATATCTAAACCCTCCCCACCTCCCCCAAAACAAGAAAAATCTAAAAAACCCCCAAAATAAGGGTTAGTTCTTGCATCTGTACTGTTTTACTTAAGCATGCTGCTTCTTGTGTTTGGTAACAGTGTGTTTTTAAGTGTTACATGCTCACTTCTTACTACCTATTTCCATGCTTCTAGGATTTGGGATTTTGTTTGCGTGATAACTCCAAAGCTTCTGCTTAAAAACATTAGCTGCTTTTAAAAGGATTTAATTTTTAGGAGTATTTAACCTTCATGGTTTCCTTAATGTTCAAAGCTAAATAGGTAATCCTGCTGTGGGCCTCATAGCTTTAAGAAATGTAATGTTATGGCAGCAAATAACTTTCATACCTGGTGTGGAAGGTATTAGTTCTTGTGCTGGCAGGAGGAGGGAGGGTCTAGTTTGTGTCAAATATATGTCTTCGTAGCATTATAAAATTTAAAAAATGGTGGCTTTTCTTCTTATTTTCTGCAGCTGCATCTGGTGGCTTTAAACTCACCGTTTTCTGGGGACATGAGAGCAGATTTTCAGTGTTTTCAACAGGCCCAACTGGCGGGTTTGACATCTACCTACAGAGCCTTCCTCTCATCACATTTGCAAGATCTGGCCACAGTCGTCAGAAAAACAGACCGATACCATTTACCAATAGTCAATCTTAAGGTAAAAATGAGTACTTTGTACTTGCTATATTAGGATAGGCTGTAGGTGCCCCAAAATCTTCAAAAATGCCAAGAGCAGAAAGTTTCAACCCAAACTGCGTTTTATAAAGGAGCAGTTTTGCTTCATATTTTGGAGTCAGGTTCAAAAAACGAATTTGTAGCTATAAAATAGAAAGTTACAGACTGCCTCACATTTCCTTTCCATTTTCAAGGGTTGCTTTTTTATTCGATACCCTAAGGCTAATGGTAGAAATAAAGCTGTAAGAACAGCCTGCTTGGAGCAAGCTGCTGGCAAAGCAGCAGTATGATGTTGGCCTTTCTGGATATTTTTTGTGTCAGCAGGGAAAGTTTTCATTTCTCAAAGACAGCTAATATGTTCTACCTTGTAGTACGGTCACAGAGCATACGGTAGGCTAAAATACCTGTTTTCCTCATTTCTAAAGATAAAGGCGAATTCCGTGCTTAGGAGCGAGGCTGGATTTACCTCAGTGAAACCGAGAGGCGAGTCTAGAGCGTGAGTCATTTCTGTGGTCTCACATAAACAGATACACTGTAAAATGGAGGAAAACAAACCCTGTCTCTTTGGCGTTGGCCGGCGCCCAGAACCAACGGCCAAAGAAACCTACAGGAATAACACGTGGTGCTCGGAACATGCAGAAACGGATGCTGCTCTGAAGTGCTTGCAAATCCAGAGCCTTGGAGACAGACTTGTAAAGACAATATTGTTTCCTCTTGGGCTGGAAAAACCGGAGAGCAGTTTTGGAGAGGTAGCCTGCTGCAAAGATTTTGACTTGAATATTTGCAACGCTTTTCACAAAATGGTGACCTCAGTAGAAGTTCCAATACAAATAATCTCTCTGTTTTCTCTAAAGCAATTTTTCAAACAGCTCCTTAGACAGTTAGGAGGAAAAGGACAGTGGAAAAGGAGATGCTCAAGCTGAATCTTTGGAGTGATAAGAGAACAGAGGTGCAACTCTGAGGCAAAGGTGTGGATCAGAGAGCTATTAGCACAGACATGATAGATGAGACAAGTTTGTTCAGGACACTCATGCAGAAACTGATGTGAAAGCTGGAATCTTAAGTGTTCTCAAATGCAGATAAGATTCCGGATGTGTAGATAAGTCTACACAAGTCAGGTATGACGTGGATTTTGGATTTGTTTTGTTTGTAAAAGTAGATTTGAAATTTTAACAGGGAGAAACACTCTTCAATAACTGGGAATCCATATTTAATGGAAATGGTGGACAATTCAACACTCATGTTCCAATATACTCCTTTGATGGGAGGAATATCATGACCGACCCATTTTGGTGAGTTTACATTATCCTTTATAAGTTTTACGTGACATTTATTTTTACCAGATAGTACAAGTAGCGATATCTTGGCCTACTAAAAATGTGATAAAAATTTCTCCCTTATGCCATTTTTCTTTTCCATTTCTGATAACCTATGAATGGGACATCACGTTCTGTGTTCCTTTTCTTCCACTCCTTTCTATGTTCATCTTTCCCTACCTGCTGTTTGATTCCAGCAGAAGGAAAGCGGAAATACAGGTCACCATACATATAGGTGTGCAGCTGAATAAAGAAAAAGAAAAATATATACTTTTTCAGGAAATAACTTCTTAACATTACCTTTCAGGCCTCAAAAAGTAATATGGCATGGTTCAACTGCAAATGGGATCCGACTGGTTAGCAACTACTGTGAAGCCTGGCACACAGCTGACATGGGAGCTATGGGACAAGCATCACCGCTGAAGACAGGGAAGCTCCTTGATCAGAAAGTATTTAGCTGTAGTAATAAGTTTATTGTTCTCTGTATTGAAAACAGTTTTGTGTCTGATCCCCAAGGAAAATGATTCACCCGCTGCACAGAGGAATATTCCATTTTATAACAGGAAAAGCTGACACTGAAATTTCATTTGTAACGTTGTAAATATTTTATTCTTCGTAATTGCACATTTCAGGAAAAAACAGCCAAGGAAAACATACCTCAACGCAAACCACATTCCAGTTAGGTGGAACATCCAGTCCACGTGTGGCTGACTTAAAGCCTTCCTTTTGCTTGAACCCCACACGGTTCAAAGTTTGCCAACAATTAACTCACAGCCCCTTGTTCTTTCTGGCTGAGCTTAAGATCACGTAAGGGCACGAGTCAAGTGTGGTCTGCGAGGAAAAACCAGTAGCAGTAGAAAATCTCATGTGCAGTACGGCTCAGCAAGGCTGCTGCTTCTTCACAGCTGAGAAGCTGCACCCTCTATGCTCTTCCTTTCACTTGCATAGGTTCTGAATACCCAAGGCACTATTCATACATATATATGTATATATACATACTGTCCCCGCGCAAATAATGGGAGGCTGTTACATCTTACAAGGGCTGGAATTTTCAAAAAGGCTTTAAGAACAAAGGTGCTCACCTCCTTTGAGTTTGAGTGGAAGCTGAGTACCTAACTCTTGTAAGCCTGTAAGTATGGATCCTGTAAGTATGGATAGCAGCTTGGTGCTTACACATCAATTTAGCAGCTTCCACATCTTATTACAGCTTTTTTTCTTTGCAGATTCTAAGCATAGGGCTTTATGCAGGAGGAGTGAATTTCACCTAGGCAAAATCTGGTCCTTATTTTGGTGCTATTGTTACCAGGAAACCTGGAGCAATGTTAATAGAAAACATCCTGTTTTGCTGGTAGAACTGTGCAAAGTAAATGCAGACAAACCAACCATCTGACCTTTATTTATTTCCTTGCGTATTAGAGGAAGTCATTTCCTGTTGTGGCAGGCTGCTGAATAAAGATGTCTGTCATGGCTTCTCTAAAATAGGTTCTAGACGTTGTTATCCCACTAAGTTATATGTAAAGTGATTTTAATTTTTTTGTGAATTTATCCTTCTGGCCTTCACACAATTAAAGAAGTGTTAATACAAAATAGCAGCAGAAATGATAGGAATGATCAGTAAATGCTAATATTCTTTGCAAACAGTATCACCATAATATCTGAAGCCTTCACCTATATATTTGTCTACTGCATACTTTAAACAGCATATTTACCTATATTTTATCAAGCAGGAACTATGGAGGTCAAACAGCACATTATCATTTTTTAAGATTTAATCTAGAGTCTATGTTGGAAATACATGTTTACTGACAAATAGAGTATTAATTTACTAGATAACAACCTTCAAAATGCAAAAGCAAATCACACTTAGTATACAAAACTGATATAATTATATAACACAATATTGTGAAATTCAGCTTTATTTTTCCAATTTACTGTACAAGCTTATTTCCCAGGGTCATCTGAATCATATCTTTTTTTTTTTTTCCTTGGACAAGTCATGACTCCATTATTGCAACATGGCAAAAAGTTACTTAAAAAAGTTAAATACTCAAGTTTTCATCTTCTTTTCTTTTTCT
>JAOXNG010000012.1:59052050-59064523 GCA_028566535.1 Scolopax minor
ACACGTGGATGCAGCTCCATTTTGAGAAGATCGAGCCAAAGGAAACTCAAAAACATCTGGACCCCAGAGAGCTCTACTGGGACCTACAGCTTCAGTTAGATTTAATTCAAAAAGCAGCTGACTCAGCTCTTCCTTGCAATAACAAGATTTGGGTCAGAAAAGATCGGAACAAGAATAATGCTCTTTTCTGTTGAATTTGCAGTGCTATGCTTACAGTGCAGAATTGTCGTTTTACCTTATATTGTATGTCAGTGTCCTTTTGTTTCCTTTCTAAAGGGCTGTGTGTGAAAGGCCAGGTAAGCTTCTTCTGATGGTTTATTTATTTAGAAACATGCACAAATACAAAGATAGTTGGGCAGATGATGTGCCTGAACAAGTTGTAACTCCAAAAATAGATGTTTTAGGTTAAGCGTCACGCTGATAGCTTGGGTTTCGACTGCTTTTTTTTTGGCTTTCTTCCTTCCTATCGCTGAGTTTCTCTCTCCTTCATCTAGTTCTCTTCCTACAGTTCTTGGCTTTTCTTCCTGTTAGCCTGTCAATGTCAGTGGGAATTTCCATTAAGTTATTGTTGTTTGAATACTGCAGCCTTGTCCTCGTTCTCTTGGATACAGGGAAGACAAACACTGAGAGGCTGATTCACCTTTTTTATTTCAGGTCCGTAGGCATCAGTGTAGATATTTTTGACCCACACTCTTTTGGGACCAGGCCTGTGGTCCTCAGCAGTGTGCAGTAACATGAGGATTGTGCATCCTCCCTGGCACCAGGAGACACCAGTCTGGTACATTTTGGTTGGGGTACGCATGGGTACAGTTGTGTCCAACTGGGAGTCATGAAGAGTGTCCCCCAGCCCTGCACCCAGCTTCGGACTCCCATCAAAGACACATTAACTCAAAATGCCTTGTCTTTTAAATATCTGTCCTACCTTGTACGTTTCATGCAGCATTAGGTTGTGTTGAAACTGAATATTGACATCAGCATTAATTCTGTTGTGCAAAATAAAACCCAAACAAACAGTGACTTTTTTTTTCCCTACTAGATAAAACCATTGTTTTGTTTTTCACTTTCTGTTTTAAAGGTTCTGGCTTGTTTTATCTTGAATCCAATGTCTCAGCGTGGCTTTTTAGGGAGAGGAGAAGGCTACCCACAAAAAACCTGCTGTGACACTAGTTAAAGCTGTTCCTCTTGCCTTGGTTACTGGTGGTTCAGCAGAAAACCAAGACATGCATTTCAAAAATACACTATTGAGATGAGTCTACATTCTTCAATGCCAATTTTGCAAGAAATTTTTCTTCTGGCTGTAGACTTTTGCATGCTTTTCCTAATTGCTCGCTCACCTTGATGATGTCCACAGCCACAGATTTATGTATCATACCCAGCCCGAGGCTTCCTGCAGAGGACAGTTTGGGACAGAGATCAAAATGTTTGGACTTTCATATCATGTGTTGCCCAAAGGCAGAGATTCCTTACTGGAGCTGTGAGACTGGGATGTGAATGACCGTGCATTGTGAGCAGAACCTCCTCCTGGGATTGCTCTGGTCCTCTCAAAGAGCAAACCCAGCCTGTAGTCAGTTAATTATTTACATTGCACATGGAAACTATCTTTAGGCCTTTATCATAGTTGCATATTTCCTTTTCTTTTAATACAGATTTTGCTCCTGGAGGCTGAGCGTGTTTTGATTTTCCCAGAAAAAGAAAAGGGTGGTTATTTTTAGCACAAGCCTGCTTTCCAGGTTTCATCACCATTTTTCTAAATGGCTCCTCACAAATGTGGCAGCAGGTTTTTGCCTCTGTGCTCTTAGGATATACATGTGTTGCTTTTTGTAAGAGTTGATCTAAATCCTGTCAAATCCTTCCTAAAGGTGTGGTTAAGCTCCTTCAGTTCATTAGCCATTTCTCATGAGTAATACTCCTGCTACAAATAAATATCTTCATCCAGACAGTGACAGATAAGAAAAGCATGCCTTCTCCTCAAATGGCAGCATTCTTTGTTTTTTGTAACTCACGTTCCCTAACTAATGAGCAGGAAAATCTCACTAAATCAAGCTTGATGTCATTATAGGTTAAATAGTGTACCCAGGATTTTTAATTTAAAATATTTGTGAGCCTTTCTAAAATTTCAGTGAACATAGGCGTGGATTAGTGCATGAAATATAAAAGATTTTGCATGGAAATGGTGTATGATAATAATTATATACTAATCAAAGAATAAGACTTCTTCCACATGAGGTTGAAAGTCTTCTGGGATGGTTAAGACTTCAGAAATTAATAAGTGCTTTTTGATGGAATAAATGTGTTTCCTAGTTGCTCTTTCCAGTCTAGCATTATTTTCTCTAATGACCTTTTTTTTTTTCCTTTTCCTTACCCATCCTTTTGGTAAAAACTGGATAACAATCTGTGGCTGGTTGTAAAATACAGTTTTATAACATCAGAAAATTGCTCAGGAAACATGATCCACTGATTTAAAAAGAACAAATCTCAAGCTAGCTACAGTGTAAATGGCTGATAAATCAGATGCAAATTTAAGGCCAGGAAAATATCTTCTGTCAATAACACTGCATATTTCATGTCAAAGTGTGTTGACAGAGACAGGCTTATGTATAAAAGTCGCATCAAATTAAGTTTAAGAAGCCAAAACTGAGGCTTTGTATTTTTTTTCCTCTTCTTCCTTCCTTCCTTCCTTCTCTTCCCCCCCAGTGAACATTACTCGCACAGGTTTGGTCCTCACAAAAAGAGCAGCTGCTCACAGGCATTAGGCTTCTCGTGTATCTTTCCAGCTTTCATGATTTGGGTTTTTTGGTTTTTTGTTTTGTTTTGTTTTGTTTTTTTCTCTCCGAGCACCTTCACACATGCTCTTTGCTATTTGCTCGTGTGACTTTCTATTTATATTCTCTGCGAGGGAGAATGTATTTTGCATAAAAGTCAACAATCTTTATCCTCAGCCTCAGAAAAAAAAAATTGTTCATGCTACATAATAGTTCTCAGTAAGTAGGTGCTTTGCAAATATTTGATTAGCGAAGGACCGATAAGTGAAATCCAGCCTGCCTCTGCAGTAGCAGACATCTAGAGCTGAACTAGTTGCACTTGGCTTTGCCTGGAATTAACACTGGGAAAGAGGTGCTTTAAGGGCATTATCTTATGGCCACTTGACCCTGACAACATCAGTCTGGACTGGATCTCCATCACAGTAAGTGCAGCCATGGTATTCCCATTGTTTGTTGAATTCTGCTCTGTGTGAATATTGCTCTTCTGAAGCTTTATTTTAATAGTTGCAAAATCTGTTTAGAACTTTAACGATTGCCTTATATCTTGAGGCAGACTAAAGTGAAATCCTTCAATCTATGTACTGTCTGTCTGGGGAAGACCAAAGTTTGCTACAGGAGGAATGGAAGAAGGAAAGTGAGTGAGAAATGAGTTAGGTGTCTGCTTGTAAATTGGGAGTTACTGAAGGCTGATTTTGGTTGGAGTGACTGAAGGAGAGAGGGGGTTAAGAGGCTGGTGACAACTGGGTGTGAACACTTTGGGTCCCTCTTGGGGGGACATGGGCTGGTAAGGGACTCTGGCAGTTTGGATCATGGATTGTCTTTACCCTTGTGAATAGGAACTGTTTGATAGCAACAGAAAGAGGAACCAGTCTGAAAGGCGAGTAGCTGCTGGGGAGGTGTCTCCTGGTTGTTTTGGGGGTGGGCTGTTTCTTTTTTAGTGAAAACACACAAGCTTTGGGAGTGTCTCCACCTCAGTTCCTGAATGCCAGGTTTGCTTTTTGGGTTTGCTACGTGCCAGGAGATATAATGTAAGCTGGGTACGTAAACCTACTCTTAAAAAGCACTTTATTGCCAAATTCAGATACATTAGTTGTGTAAGGAAAGAAGACCATCCCTAACTCCGAGTAAGATAGAAAGCAAGTTACAAGAATTTCTTCATTGAAACAATTTACTTAATGTTTCAGGTATTATTTTCCTCTTTATTGCACTAAATGCTTTCAATATACTTTTAAAGTGTTAACAATGAAGCAGATGTTTTAAGGACAAATTACACTTGTAATTTTCCCTAGCTTCTTAAAACAACAAATACAGTAATTTGTGAACTCAGAAACATTTTTACTTTAAGCACTCTCAAAGAAAATTAAAATGACCAATTGTATAACAGTGGGTTAGATGCTGTTAAAGAGCCACATAAGCTTTTTAATAATTTTATTGCAAATGCATTTCTTCTCTCTCTCTCTCCAAATGGAGCATTAAGTCCTTCTCACGGTCTGGACTTTTCACTTCCTCCAGAGCGCTCATTAAACCAGAGTTCAAATGTCTGGTGTCCTGAGATGGTCTCAGGAGCTGAAAGAGAGATTATTGCATGATGTTAGTTTTAGCAAATTGTTCCTTTTTTTTTTTATTTGAAAGCAACAAAGCCAGCCTTACAGCTGGTGACAGTTTGTGGGGTAGAGGTTCTGAAAGGGAAATCAGACAACAGTAGTTTTAATATAATTATAACACTCTTTCTAGCATTTGCTCTATCAGGAGATTCTTTAAATATCAAAATTCATACTTTCTAAAGTTAAAGTTTTTCCTGTTTTATGTCACTGGCTTTTTAATACTTTTCTTAGTCTGTAAGACCTGTCTCTGTTATAGGAAAAGAAGATTATTGGTTTGCAAAGTAACACTGGTCATACTTAATGCTAACTTATTTACATAAGTATTTGCCTAATATCTGCTGTGGATTTTTATTTTGATTGTAACTGACAGCTTTCATAGGAAAGATATCTCAGCAGCAATGAATGCTACTTCAGTTTGAAAACTTTGACCTAAATAAATCTCCATTGGTAATATTTGCCTTCATATTGAAACCTCAATCGGAACCATTGTCTGGCAAGCTCTTGGGAGTACAGATTTCCCCAAATTTGAACAAAAGTCAGTGGAAGCTGTTTCTGTTGGGCACTCCTGAAAACCAGACCAGAAATACTCTAAGGGAAACCAAAAATCCATGGCAGGCTGCCCAAAACATCATGGTATTAGGATGAACTAACAGTGCCATGCCTTGCTGCTTTAAATGGTATTCTAAAAATATCAATCACTGGCTTGCCTTTCCTCTTCCAAACTTCATTTAGGAAGGAATTCTTCTTCTAGCTATGCGAGACAGATTACATTCTTATACCTTTTAGGCTGACATTTTTCTGAAGATGCTCAATGATTAGACGTAACCCACAATAAACTAAAAGGCCTTTGTAAGCTTCCCACAGAGCTCTTTCTCCAACAAACTCCTGACACAGCAACCCTGGCACCACAATCAAAGCCTCCTCCTGAACATAGACACATTTCACATTCCGTGGTGGTTTTTGCAGTTTCTCTCATACGTTCTTTGTGTGCTAGAACAATGCTCATGAAACCTAAAATAATGTAAATAACTCACTTAAGTCCCACTGCTTATATTGCCCTTCATTAAGGAAATAAAATTCTTATGAGTGAAAACAGAGTCTGGTTACGAGAGCGGGATGAAACTACAATGCACATCCAAGTCATGTTTGCATTTTTAGCACTTTGTGGTACAGGATGATGATCCCACCAATTTTAAATTAAAACTGCTATAATCTTAATCTTACATTGTTACTCTTAAAAACTATTAAAGGATTGCAGATTGAGAAGCATTCGGTAAGATATTTAAAACATGCAGTTATTTCACCAAGTTTTATTTTACTAGCAAATTGGTTGATATAGTCATCATACAACAGCCAACGAGGGCACTAAAATAATTTTTGCAGAAGAGACTAGCAGGTTTGAATTTCTTTCTAAGAGACTAAAGCAGAAAACCAACTCAACAACTTAATTTTTATGAATTTCCCATATAAAAATATCTCAGAAATTCAGGGTGAAAAAAACCATATCTTTCCAAACACATGCTTTATTTTACTTAAAAGTAATACTGCAGAGGACACTGTCCTATTATGTGTTTCAGGATCAAGACTACTTTAAAATCAACACAGTTCAGTGGTCTTCAATTCTTTCAAAACAGGCAATATCCTGGTTCTCAACAGACATCTCCTATGACTCTTCAATAAATCAATCCCAAAACATTGCAAAGGTAAGCGGGACAATTTCAAGGAGTTACAAAAAAAGTTACCTACGCAGAGGTTAACAACACAAAGACTGCATTGCCAAAAAGCATGCTGAATAGTGCACAAACACAACAAAATATCATTAAATATGCTTCTTTTTACATTTGAAAAACTCATACCTGGGCACACTGCCTTTTAAGCTTCTTTCACTTGACGATGACGATGAGGATGATGATGATCCAGGTCTCTGATCTGTTTTCATTCCTATAGTCTCTGTTGCACTAATCTGAGGTTTTTCACCTTCCTCTTCTGGCTTTTTTTTTTCACTGTCACTTTCATCACTGCCTTCTCCCAAGATGTCGTCCACCTGTGAAGGAGTGGAAAGTCAGTGTATCTGATAACAGATTATTCTAAATCAATCTTTAAGAGTTATTGGATTGCTCTTAAAGAATCATTAAGAATATGCTTCAACTTTCCTTGACCTTCCTCTTTAAAACTCAGATTAAACCCCAATGTCTTCATGCAGTTTCTGTAACAGCCTTAGCAACACTCTATACAAATTCAATATATTTAGTCGATGTTTAACTTTAGATGTACATACACTCACATACATTACACAGTCACACTTGAGGGTGTTTGCACTTTATTGTAACAACATGGGCAGCTGTAAAGAAGAAACTGTATTATGAAAAAAGTGCTGTCTTGTGAATTTAAAGAGATAGATGCTTTATACTGTTGTAACATATAATAACATAGACTTTGTACTATACATATTTTATACCATTACAATCTATAGAACCACTTGGGCAAGGCATTATCAATATCTCTAGCTAGCAAGTATTCTTATATTTACAGGTATTCCTTGATAGATACCTAACTTTGAAGAAATGTATTCCTAAGTAATACAACATGAATGGAACATCATGTAGAGAAGCCCAATCAAACCAGATTGTCTGCTTGCCTTGTCTGATCAAGGCAAATCTATCAAAACGTGTACACATTTCATTGAATGATTGTTTGGCCTTTGCTTCTGAAAGGTTAGCCTGGGAGTCGATACTCCTCTAAGAGTATGCTAATTTGCTCTGACAGGTTGGAACTGCTGAAACCATCATTAAAAGCAAATCATACTCATGAGCTACCTTGCTGAGCTTCAAAAGGTTTTATTCTCTTTGACTTGGCATTCAACCTTCAGAGAGAGATGAAAACATGAGAAAATAGGGGTGAAGATCTCACAGTGTCTCTATTTTTGTGAGAAGCAGAAGAGCTGCAAAGAAGCCACATGTGAATATTTTTCTATTGATATTTAAGAATTTTTCCTAAAAGTAGCTTATCTCAGTGTAAGTTAAAATAGGCTTCACAACTGTTCTCACTAATGCCACACCTGCTTTATCAGGAAGAAAAACTCACTGTATGAACATGGCCAAAAGATTTTACACTATTTATCCACTGCTTTTACGCTGGCAATCCCAAAAGGTAGAAGAAAGCTGTAAGAACGTCGCTTATACCTTATCTTTCATAAATGCATATCTGATTTCTTTACTTGGATATACACAGAAGGAAAATTAAAGCTGCCCTTTATCAAACTAAATGCAAAACATCTACGTCTTCCTAGTACTCTACTGGAAAGAGGTAAATGAGATATCTTTTTCAGAGAAAGAGAAATCAAGGAAGAGCTTGCAAGCAAGGAGGGAGAGGAAACAGAAAATACAGAAGTTTTGTTTTCATTTCTTTTTCTTGTGTCCTAACAGAGAGAGAAAAGACCCAAAATGATGAAGGTCTCCACAGAGCAATTTCACCAAGCACAGAGGTGATGCTCATCACACTCCTGTTGACTTCAGAAAGACTGAGTATGTGGCATTTGTCTTCAGTCCTCTGCTACAGAGATAGATTTGGAGGATTTATTAGGGATTTATTATCTTTCTACAAGCTTCACTGAGCTATTCCTGTTTGAAGGTTAATAGCAAATCTTTTTTCTTCCTTATCTTGTGCTACTTTCCACAGAGGATTCCGCCAATCTGTATTGTTGCAAAAGAGAAATTAAGCAGAAAGAAAAATAATAGTAATAAAAAAAAAAAAAGGTAATAAATACTTCAAAACATCCTAAAATAATAATTTTGAGGAGATTTGCCAATGTCAGGGAAAGCAGGGACTTTTATTTATTTATTTATTACTAAATATATTTAAACAATTTATTTAACTATTTAATTGTTTTAGAGTTCTACAACTTAAACTTTAAAACTGGATTTAAAAATCCATGCAGTACTACCCTTGGATGTAATGACTCCTATAAAAAATGAAAAGTAACCTGCAAGATTCTTAGATCTTACAATTTAAGCTGGTTTTCATTGGCTCTTGTCTTGCTTCATTTTTACTACCTGAAACATTACTGTCTAATGCCCAAATCTTTCACTATGAAAACTCTAAAGAAACCAAAATAAAAAAAGAACCACACATTAGCTTAGTGCATCTAAACACAGATGACAGTTTCAGGCAGAAAATTTAGGAATTGCTGTGTCAAATCAAATTATGCTAGTCCAAAAAGGCTTTTTCCAGCAGCAGAAGTTGTCATATGCGTGGAAATTAAGAATCTCCAGGGTCAGGGAGACTGAAAAGGCAGCTAGAGCTAAGTCAACAGTGAAACCTGGTGGAAATGTGGGAAGTACAGAGGGTAGGGATTTTTCGAAGAGTACAGAATACACAGGAAGCCTCAAGTGTTTAGGTATTACAGTTTGGGGTGGGAGAGCAGGAACACCACACCTGCATGGCTTTGTTAGAAGAGTTAAGGTTTTCAAATGACAAAGTCAACTCGATAGACATCCAGACGTCTCTCAAACTGAGCTTCCATAGTCTTTTAAAAATCTACTTTGTGCAGGCAGTTTTGACAGACTAGCAGTCCAGCTATTGCCCTGTCTTCTTTTCTTTCCTTCTGCACAAAGATGACATTATTCTTCTGAAGTCTGGAATGCCATTTAATATTAGAATTACTAAAGCAGTTGTACATGTACATGCCCCATTCCTGTGCAAGGACATTTAAAATGCATCTATAGATCAGAAATACAGCAAATTTTGAAAATCATTGCAGATTAAAACAATTAATGTGGGATGGTCCTTACAAACCTCTTTAACTAGAAAGGCTCCCAAAAATAAAGATTCCTGCCTAACTATTGACTAAACTGCAAACTGCGATGAAAACCACAAAGATTACCATCTTAATTTTCCATAACTGTCAAGAGAAATGGAAAACAAACTATGCTTTCATTGAGGCATCAAGATTTAAACTCTTCACTCGAAGAAATTAATAGGTAAGAAAAGCACATTAATGTTTAGGCAGCAGCTATCTACCTGGACACATCACTAACTTTAAATAAATAAAAAAAAGCTTAAAGAACAGAGAAAACTTTTCATCTGGTTCAGACCAAGACATATGCTCAAGTATAACTTCTGCTTATAACATTAGGTTTTATATGATTAATACAAATGGAACATAACACTTCAGAAAAAAATGCCAGCTAAAACAACTTTTCACTGGTAAGATACAAAGAGGGGATGTTTACTGCTTAAACACTACCACAGCTGCATCTTTAAAAATACTTAAAGTCTTTTGTAACACAGCAAGAATGATTAACGTTGAAAAAGAAATATGATTCATCCCTTGAAGATGACAAATCATTCCATTTAGGAAGAGAATGACAACCCTTTTAAACACATGATTATAAAAGCCAGAAAAAGTCCTCAGCTGACAAAGCTATTTTATTTCTCATTTAGGAGGAACACAGCATACACTCAATGCAGACAAAATAGAGACCAAAGAGCAACGAGATTTTCATTCTCGTTCTCCAATGATAAGCTGTAAAGTACCTAAAGCTTTGTTAAAAAGAAAGCCAAACCCTTCTGTCCTCCTAACAAACCAGGTCAGCTGGAAAACATTCTTACTACAAAAGTTGAATTTACACGTTCAAAATTAATCAAGACTCTGAGAAAACACCAGAAAAGAAACTGTCTGTGCAACCTCAATTTTTCAGAAAGGTAATTTACAGGCAATGTTTTGGGATGGCAATGTGGATGTGACAGAGACCTACCATGATGCTGTTAGTTTTTTGGTAGTTGCAGTTATACATGCAGTAATGTAAACTACTTTAAAAAAAAAAAAAAGCTGTAAATAAACTTTAATTCTTGTTTTTAAAACTAGCAAGTAGTTAAAAATCAAGTTTTAACTGAACTGAGAAATTAACTACCTTTGACAGCAACAGGACAACACATGTAACCCCCTAAATGATCTCTCTTAAAAGCAGTAGAGTGTTCTGAATAAATTCTTAACTGGAATTACAGAAAATTCTACACAAAAAATAGGCTTGACGGGCTGTTCATTTTGTGCTCCAGTTTTGCATGGAAGACAACTTCCACCTCCACCCCACTCTTTCCCAAAGGGCCAATTACACTTTTGCTCCAAATGATTGCATAAGTTAAGGGAAAAACCGAAAAAAACCCCCAACCCCTAAATATTTACAAAGAGCTTCTTATATTTGCTTCTACTGTCACAAAAATGAATGCTCATTGTTAGCAATGGAAACAATTGAACTGGTGTTGACTGTAATCACAGATAAAAACCTCAGAAGCAGGTATTTGAGATCGTGCTGAATGCATTGCATCTTTGGAAGAACTTGCAGACACTAATATAATTTGCCATCTGAACGTGTCAAAAGGTTTCAATATGTATCTTCTATTCCCTCCGTGGCATATAATTTCATTTTAGAGTTATTTTTATGAATTTAAGATGACCAGTCACACCAGTAATTGCAGATATCCCCATGTCAAACTTGTTATTACCTCAATACACTCTCTATAAAATAAAATGCTGCCATGGTTGGGGCCAGGGACCATGATGTCCTCTTACTAGCTAGTAAACATAAAAGCTACCAGACCAGTAGCTCTATCCAATTAGTGGCTAAACTGATGCTCTGCAAACAAATACCAGATTGGAAAAAGGCAACTAGAGGTTTCACATGTCAATTAAAATAGTTTTATCTGTACTGCATTTCTTTTAGTTCTTTTACTTCTTTCCATTAGCTGACTAAGTCTGACTCAGTGTTTCTGCTCATGATGACTTACTTAACAAACGTGACAAAGACCAAATTCTTTTAACATATATCACACATATTCTGTAAGTGTAGAATTACTTGAAAGATAATAGGCTGGTAGTCTTAAAAAAATTAATCATGAAATGTATACCACACCTTTTTGGAACATAAATACATTGCTGACATCCTAAAATACTGAACATGCTCAAGACTGTTCCTAAGAACCAAAACAGTTCAGTGCTTGGGGCTGGTTCTCTTAACAGTTTTTCTTTTTACCAAAACATGTTTTGGGACTGATCTACACACTTGTATATATTTTTTTTTATTTGTCATTAAAAAAGAAAAGTAAAAAGCTAGTGTTTTGGTCTTACTTCTAAAGTACAGAACCCAAACTGGCCTAGGCTGTAAACATACTGCATATGCTTTAAAAATTATCAAGGAAATAATGCACATTAACAGGCAGAGAACATGAAAGCCAGTGCTTTTTAATTCTATCCTCAATTATATCTAAAGTATCTTAAGCCACATCTGCATTAGAAAGCTGTCCCTGAAACATGGGCACTTGCCAAACGTTGCTACCATCCTAGTTGCTTTGCAGAGCATTAGCCACACTGCCAAAAGATGCTCTTCCATGCAATTCATTGTTTCTCCAGCAGAACTGGTGGGCAAGCTGTTTCTGGAATACAAAAAGTCTCCCTAGAGGAGAGATAGCTTGCTTTAATAAGCTCCCATAATTCTCCACTTGATCCTATAATCTGCCTCCACTTCCAACATTCCCTTCTGCTTTGTCCTAAATTATCGCTTTTTAGTACATCAGTGGAGTTTTTACATCTATTTTACACAAAATGTTAGAAAAATCAGCACGCTATTTCAGGAACTTTAGCACAACACTGAAATGAGAAGCCAGAGAAGGAGTAGAGCCTGCTTGGTTCTATACAAAACCAAGCATAATACAAATTTTACCCATATGTAAATAAAGTAATTTTATATGTCAAAGTTTCTACAATAGCTGGCTATTAGAACGTTGACTTGCCTTCTACTGAATACAGCATTAATCTAGTTTTTACACGCCTTTTAAAAAGGCAACTGATTTGTGTGACTTTGTATCCTTGATAAAAGGGGTTGAATTCAGCAACACATCCATAAAATCTTTTTAATTTCTAGTGAAGCCAAATAGCAAAAAAGAACAATATCAACACCTAAGTGTAAAGAAAACAGTTGTATTTCAAGACAGTTCGATTGAAATTCCAAAAGCAGAGAAACCTTTTATGAAAAGAGGAAAAAAAATACCCAAATTCAAGTTAATTTATCTTAACGATTACAGGTAACCAGTTATTCATGCTGTGAAAAAA
>JAOXNG010000012.1:59079422-59089541 GCA_028566535.1 Scolopax minor
TTCCCACAGAATATTGGAACAGATACTGTTTTTTTTCACTAGGAAAAGCAACAAACAGATGTTGAAATAGGTTAAGGATGGAAAGGAATTTAATTTGGGAATAAATCATAATTAAGTTATCTTTGTTGGCTGCCATCTTGATTCTTCTAACAAAATTCTCTGATGTATAAACTACGTGCAAATTCCGTATTGCTTGGGGCCGTGTGGTCTTCTCAGAGATTTTTTGCAAAGAAAAAAAGCAAGATTTCCTTTCAATATTAAGTGCAAAGGAGTTAGTTATTGCTTGTTATATCCATAGAAGCAGTATATATAAACGCTTGCATTTCCACTTTGATTGAAAAAAACCACCCCAGTGCCTAAAGCTAAAAGACTGCTCTTGATCTACTAAAAATCCTTATCCAAATTTGCCAGGGAATTGAGCAAAAATACAGAGGATGCAGTTTTAAAGCTAGAGGGCTGCAGTTCTGCCTTTGCTGTTCAAGCCCAGCTCTTCCCTCTTCTTCCTGCTCCCGACACTAGCACTCACGCAACGGCAACTGCGAGTTATTTCAGGCAGCTGGTAATTATGAAGATGACCCTGGAAAGTGATCTTTTCCGACCAAACCAGCTCCCTGAACTGGCTTGCCATATGGTCCCAGGATTATCAGTGGTGTCTCAGGGGCAGGAACACAGCAGCTGAGACTTGGGCTGGTTTATGCTGCAGCAAACTCACGCTGTAACTGCTTTCCATCTTCTTGGACCACGTTCTCCTAACCCCAACAGTCTCAGCACCAGCACTTGTGGTTGTGGAGCAAGACACCACCATTATGACCAATACAGACTCCTTCACCAAGGTAGCCCGCAATCAGATGTAGATCTTGTGGCTGTCGTAGCCACTACAATGGATATAAATGGAGCAAAAGCATTTTTGTGGCAGAAAGCAGAAATCTCACACTTCTTGGTGATCCCACTGCGAAAGGTTCTTACCCTTTAACATTTTTTTGAGAAAGGATGAGATGCAAACAACTTTCTGTGGACGTTAAACTAGTCACAGTGTCACCAGAGGGAACTGAGCACCAACAGGCAGTGCTTATCAAGCTTATTTTCACTTTATTTGGTAATGTTCCTAACCACAGAATCTCCTACGTATGCTCCACTACACTTTCTATTTTATGGACTATGTTACCACACATCCTCCCCATTTCATAAGTGTACTCCCACATGCCATAAAATCCTGTTTTATTATTTGTATTACATTTTTTGTACATGAATACATTATCTTTACCAGGGTGAAGCTAGCAGTCCCAAGGCCAGTCCACAAAGGTTAGTCTCCCTTGGCTGTCTCTGTAGTTACCTCCCAGGAGATGGTGACCTGCTGGCACCACCCATGGTGCCCCCTCCACCATGTCAGTGCTAACATTTGATCCCTGATCAAACCATATTGGGGAGTTAAAACACCAGGAACTCCCACCACCCTCCCTCACCAAAAAAATAAACCAAAACATACCCCCCCAAAAAAAAAAAAAGTGAAGAGTTTCTACTGGTTCAGCTGCTTGAGGATCAGAGAGATATAAATTTAATAAAGACAGATGTGGGACCAGACACCGGTGGAAGGCAAATCTTTTGGCAGCAACTAGAACCTCAAATCATGCTCCTGGAACCAAAGCTAAGTCATCTCTGAAAAAGAAAATCCATTGGAATTTGGCCTTTATTTGTTCTGAAGCTCATGTAGTCTAGTTTCCAAACATAATATATAGCTTAAGTATAATTTAAAAACAACTCATTGTAATTTAAGATGTTTATATTTGTAGGATAGGTAAATAACTTTCGTTTCTTTGTTCTAACTGTAGGAGCACAGTGAGCAATCAACCACAAACAGTGCCAGAAGATTCAGATTTTTAACCAAGGTCCAAATAGTATCTTTAAAAACAGAATAATAAATACTTAACGCAGTAATTCTGGAAAACATGCACACTTTCTTTTGGCTCAGTGCAACATTGCAACAGCAATTCATTAATGTTTTCCAAAAGCCACACCATTAGAAAGATGTTAGTACACAAAAACCATTACAACAACCTATAATAGACATTTGCTTTAAGTATCATTGACAATACAGAAGGAAAAGACAGATGGATTCAGGGACTGGCATCAGGACAAGAAGAAATATTGTTTCTTATGAACCTCTGAGATGATAGAACAAAAAGCAAAAGAAATCAGAAGTCAAATCTGAGAGTTAACAGGTAAATTCAAAAGCTTGCACGCATCTGAAATTTGTATCAGATCACCACAATGCTTGAAAGTTATTGCATTTATCCTTAGAGAAACAGCTCAAACTTCCTCTAGGACGTCCCAAGCAACAACATACCTCAAAATTACTCTATGCTGTATACATAAACTCTTTCTTTCCTCGGTGAAATACACAGTTTCCTTCTATTATGTTTCTATTATATTTTCTATTATACACGTCTGTGATATTTTCTGAAGATAACTCTCAAGGCCTGTTATGGCCAGAACCTTGTAATCAGCCTACTGCCAGAAGCTGGCAAGTTATATGCTCCTGTCCCCACCCCAGTGAAGCACCTAAGCTCAAAGATGGATTTAAGTTCCAGGGTCATTAAGTTTCATAGTAAAATCACATAGAGAGTAATGAATTCATGAAAATACAGCGTGCAATGGTAGGTATTTTTTCCCTCTATGTATCAGCTAATATTATGTAAGATGGTGGTTCATTCGCAAAAAGGGCACATGAAGAGAAGTGAAAAAACAGCAGCTGCTGGAGGTCCACAATGTATTTCAAATAATGCGTTTTTGTATGAAAAAAGTTCATACTGTGACAGAAAACTCCCTTCACCTACAGAACCATGACAGCTACGATTTAACAGCACTGCAATTACACGTCTATGGATAACGAGGCCCCACGGCCCCCTTTGGGGCTTTGATCTTTTCTGCAGCCTGTGACTGTTACATCCATAGACCCCTCTTTTCCCATCCTGCCACTGATTTTGTCCACAACGTTTAAAGATTTACTATAAAAATGAAAGTTTGAAGTGACACCCAGCAAAGCAGCACAGCAAATGTGAGAACACGTTGTGCGTCACACAGCTACACTTAAATGAAGTTCTGCTTTAAAATCCTACTTTCACACAAGAGTATTCCCATTCCTTAATTCAAGTTTGCTTTGCAGAACCTGACTGCATTTTAGATTGAACTCTAGAGTCTGCTGTGGTTTTTATTTCAAGTCACTGTAATGGCATACAAAGGTCAGTTCGTGTACATGCACGATTCAACAGAAGTTAAACTGTTATGCCTAACCAACAATCAGTATGTTAGAAACCTGTCAGAATTAATTAACTCACCTCTTTATCCATACTTTCTAAATCCTCCTTACATAGGGTGTACAGGGGCATTGTCTCAGACATACTCGGCTGCCGTTTCCGCTTAGATGGACCAGGCTGCTCATCATTTTCACTGGCTGGTAGCTCTTCTTCTTCAAACATCTGCTGCTGATGCGGTTGAACGACTCTGAAAAATTTCAGGGGTCCCACGTAAGAAACATTTACTTGATTTACAACGTGTCTAGAAATAAAATCCTATAAACAATTTATGACTGCTGAATATCTATGGCTTTGCTGAATAGGGTTCTGGGTTCGTCAACAGAAGAAAGATTAAGTCTCCCAATGATGGCTTTTATTTTCAGTTTGATGGCTTAAGTTCTTGTTCTACCTTTGACAAAGTACTCTCTCTCCTGCCTTCCCATTGCTCTTTTAAGGAACCATCAAACTTTTCTTGAGAAGTTTCAGTAGCTGCAGATGCATTGCCTTTAGAATACTTTAAGGTTTGTACTCAATTGGAGCTTGTCCATCACTCGACACATTTATCATTCAGGAAACAATCCTTACATTCTAATATATTTTCCTGATCTATGTTCCTGCTTGTGTTCTCGAGTCTCCAAGTATACTCTTCTACTTCTCAACCTTACAAGACTAGATGTTTACAAGTAGAAAGCTTTTTTCTGCAGCCTCAGTCTTCAGATGTTTCCCAGATGTTAAGCCTGGATGAGATGCAAAACAGACCCTATTTCTTTTTGGCTAGTGTATTCAAACATGTATTTTCTCTTAGTCTGTATTTTATTACCTCGTCAATTACTGTATTTAACCAGAGCATACAAAGAGGAACGTCAAAATGGTTGTGAAAATGGATAAAGTAATCATAACTTTATGATAATTGCTTTATAATAGTAATAAAAAGATAGACTACATCTAGAACAATGCAGTTCAGCAATGAATACTGGGCTGTCACACTAACCTCCTGGAACACATTACAGCAGCTCAGCACCACCCAGAATCCTATTCAAAGATCTCAGTCCAGAAAGCTTATGGATCACAAATTATTTATGTTAGCCACAATACTCTGTGTGTGTGTGAATAATTACCACAAACAAGTATAGAAGTGGCTGCATTTGAAATCACAAGCTCTTTCAAGTTGTAACTGCCAGGTGAGACACCATCAAGCTGTTTCAGAGGGTGGTGCTGATTAAAAAATAGGGTAGCCTGGTCTCTGGTGAGAAGAGTTTCAGCACAGGATGGTTGCTCCTCATCCAGCCTGGATTTTCAAGGAGCATCTTTATGTCACCAGCCCCATCCCCCCAAAAACATTATTAAATTATATAAATCCATTCATATAAAGGGCCTACAAAAATAATTTCTCCTCTCGTGATCTTTCTACATCAGTATTTCGATCAAAGAACATATGAAACCTGAAAGCCATAGGAAACTGTGAATTGAGCTCATTTTGAGGCCTTGTAATGTATAGAAGCAGGAGATGTGAATTCATTTTTTGAATTAGGGGTGGTGAATTTTGAAGAGAGCCAAGCCGTGGTGCTGTGCTGGGTGGCCCAGCAGCCTGCTGCAAAAGAGAGCTCAGCATCACCTCAGCACCAGAGCAGGAATGTTCCCCTTCACGGTTTGTCATTCCTGTACACTGGAATTTCCTACAAAACCAAAACAGCAATTCAGATGTTGTGGAATTGAACTAACCAAACTCTTTTCTGTTAGATTTTCATCACAATTTAACTTTTTTTGGTGGTTTTTTTTTTCCTCTCTACTAAATGTTTTCTATTTTACAAGACCACACAGTTTTCTTTTGCTATTAAATTTCTCCAAGACAGTAATTTTCATAGGTGTAAGACGAAAAAAATATAGCATTCCACAATATTTTCCAAAAGGATCTTCAAAACAGGATTTCCACACCTTTTTAGTAGGTGCCCTTGCCAAGAGAAGGGTGATCTCATTTATATTCTTAGTAAAACAGAGAATAACAAACCAAAAGGTATAAGCACCTTACACAACTGCGTTAAAATCCACCATACACAAGTTAAATGTAGCAGGGCAGCCAAGCAGTTTTTCTTAGACTAGAAATGAATCTACTAAGTGTTTTTAAGAACACATTATCATACTGATGACACCAAGAAACTCCTCCTTTTGCAGTTGCTTTATCATTGTATTCTTATTTATATTCTTTGTTTGAACACTTTAGAGAACATCACCCCCAGCTCAACTAGTGGCAGAGGCAGGAATTATTTTGCATCGTTATTTAATAAAGACTGTATTGATGGTTTAATTCTGGAGATACTACACCCAAGACCAAGTCATAGCTGTGAGCATCTTTACTATGAAGCAGTAACATCCAGAAAGACTACAAGTCTCAGGTTAATCTTGAAGACTCCACCATTGCTAAAAAAATAAAAATAAAATACCCCCCCAAGAATAAAATGTAACACCAGCCTTGACAACATTATTATACACAAATATTAACTGTAAAATAGCTGTATTAAGAGCTTCTAAAGGCTGTCAGATTTTTTTCCCCCCAGTATTTCCCAACCACTACTAGATTAGAAACACTGGGACTTCTCAAAACATTTGAAAAAAGCAATATAATACAAAGACTTCTTTAAGGTTTGTAAGAAACATTTTTATTTTATCAAAGGCATTTTTCAGGCTTTACATTTTCAGTTGCTTGTTACGCTGATTAAAATTTAAAGACATACAAATGCAGGAATTGACATTTGTTTCTAATCAGATGAGATTCATGAGTACTTTTAATAAAAAAAAAATAAAATAACACCATATTCAACCCTACACAGGTTGGTTGGTGCTTACCAGTCTTACATGCACAAGGACATGCCCGTGCACTGGAACTCACCACGTGCAGGGAGAGTTCAACATGTGTGGAAGGAACAAGCATCTTAACACTTTCATTGATACAGCATCAGGGCAAAAGCTAAAATAGCATTACCATCATGAAAATGTTAAAAATATTTAATTTCCACTCAGGATTTCAATTTGGTGCCTAGTATTTTTGTTGTCATAACAAGAATGATAACATTAGATAGGAAAAATTGTAACAACGAGCATGTAAATTAAGACACAAAAATTTTATAAGTCAAATTAATTTATATAAATCTTAAAGAATTACTTCAGCCACCAGCATTTGCTTGATGCCTTTTCAAAGCAAACATTTAGTGCATCTTAGCATTATTTAAAACCAGACTGCCACTGTTGCCTTCTCACATGTAAATTACATCCATATTTTAAGCTTTGCTTCATCTCTTAGTGTATTATTAGCATTCACTAGAACTTAACTTGGACTAGAATAAAGTAAAAATATTATTGCGAGATGCCATTAGCATTTGCATTATTTTGGACAACGCTACACTACACATTTCATGATCTGTTACAACTTTGGTGTTTACTGTAATGTCTGTAGCATACCCTCTCCATATGAAAATGCAAATTGCTGAGATACACACGGAGTGTCAAAGCTCTGACACGCAGGTTATTTTTAAGGAGGAATCCTTCCTATTCTCAGAGAAGAGCTCCTGCCAGCTGCCACCAAGCAGCACAGCATTGCATTCCATCCCCTTCCCTTCTAGTACAGCTGCAAACCCTTTGTCACCCTTGTGCTCAGGTGGCAACAGCCACGGCAAAAAGCAGGTGTTCCAAGTTTCTTGAGGTGACCAAGATGGCAAGATCTACGTGTGTCACACCAAAAGTTGACCAAATTAATTGAACCATCTGGTAACAGTTCCACTGCAAAGCACGTGTAGATATTTAAACTAATCATCTCCTAATTTAAATTATGTTTCAAGCTGAATCCTAGAAAGAAAGTAAAAATGTTGAACCCAAAGTAAAAAAAGTGAGAACCGAAACAGTTCTTATGAAATTGTACTGGGATAACTTGAAGCCCTTTCAGTAACCAGCCCTGCAAGAAGTTATCTTCTGAACACAACAAGGTCTATTCTTACAGTAAGTACCATCCCTATGCCACGTGTGGTTACCATCTCCAAGGGTTTCCTCTCTCATCAGTTTTGCTGCCTGCTGTCTGAAATTCAGATCAGGTGAAGTTTTTAGAAACTACCAAAGATTATTGGAGGCTTTGATTACATCCACCCACAACAGGAGGAGTTGAGTGTTAACAGCTTTATCTAACTGTTTAAATTCAATGGCTTAGTTACAAATACTCTCAAAAATCTTTCTGTAGGAATGAGCATGTGAAGTTTGTCAGGACACAAAAATATATTGACCTCTACTGAGAAATTGCTGCACTAAGGTCACTTTAGTGCACTAAGGTCACTTTCCTGAAGTTAAACACAACATCAAATTTTCAATTGGATGTGGAGCTTTTTTTTAAAAAAGCTTTCATTGATGTATGCATTAAGACAAAGCAAGGTGATGTTACAGTACTTCTGCCTCAGCTCTTGCTCAGTCAAAACATAGCAAAGTTGTTCCTATTTGGCTTTTTGTTACCTCTTCAGTCTTTGTGCTTTGCTTGCACTGTACTTCCTATCCATTAAAAATACTTTATGTGGTATTTGATCACAGCACTGCTTTCTTCCTAGGCTTTACCAAGACACTCATCTTAATTGAAGGTAGTGGAACTGCTCTGAGGAGTACAGATTAAGAGATCAGTGTTTACAGGTCACTAATTTTACCACTAAAACCAAAGCAACAGGAACTTATGATGAAAATACTGATTATTTCCCAGCATATATCTTACACTAATTTCTTTTCTTACAGCTGCTTGGGGTGAAGCTGTAAATTGCATACTTTGAATTCTTTCCTTAAATTGAAGTGTCTCAACCCTGAGCATTGACAGTCAAAAGAATGCTTAAGTGAAACAAAACAAGGCAGTGAAAAATGAGATACAGTCTCGCTCCGTCCCCCAAAACCTGTCTGGGGCTCTGAGAAACTCAACTAGGAGGACAGCTAAAGTATATTTCTTTCTTTTTCCATAAGATGTTAAAGTGAAGAAGTACCTCTACATTAAAGAGAAATAGGCTTTGGAGCAGACACAGCTGTTCATTAGGTTGTTGACAAGGCAGAACAAACATCAATATGCATTAATATCAACATAAACCATCATACTGAAATATCATGACAACTATATACACATACAACCATCCTAGTTCTATTTCTAGATAAATTCCCTTCCACAATATCTGAGAAACAAAACCAAAAGCTTTTCAGCTCCTCTCTAGATAGATGCTGTGTCTTGATTATTTAATGTTCTTCCTGTTCATTTAAAATGTCATAGTAAAATATGGACGTTAAAGATACAGTTAAAAAGGAACTGAAACCAAAATGACTTCACAAACAAGAGAGACTCAAAAAGACTGTGTTGAACAAGGAAGCTGAAGTAAGAAAAAGCTGATAAAAAGATGACAACTGAAAAAAAACATAGTTTGAAATAATTTAGCAACAGGAAGAGAGTGTGGAAACAAACTAATATATAAGTATATAAACTAATATATAAAACTCTTAAGGGATGCACTGCAAAAGTGGCAGGGGAGAGAGAAGAAAGGTAGACAACTGTGCACTAACAATTGTGCTCTGTATTTCTGTAGTTGTTTGGAAAACTGAATTGCTTTATAACAACTGCAATACTCTGATCACATTGTACAGAAGAATTTTGATCTCATTTTACAAAAAGAAAATCTTTGCCTTCAACTGGTTATTTCTTTACTACTGAGGTCAACAAGCCTTGCTAAACTTGTTAGAGTTCCAGATAGTCAGATCTTTTACACAGATACAGGTAGATTTTATGCATCCTTAAGAGACAAGCTGCTGTTGTAGCTTAACCAAATCCACGTATTTTGACAAAATCCAGATGCCAGCCTTTGTACTTCAAAAAGCAGGCTGCCTCCGCCTCCTGCTGCTTTAGTGTCTTGATTAGGGAATATTAACTAGCCCTCAGTCATATAGCCTTATTTAAAAATACTCAGATATATCTCTCTTCCACCACTTCTGATATTCTTCAGAACAAAACACAAAGCTAACGTCCCATCTGAAGGAATTAGGTGAAGAGGAAAATTTTACAAACAGAAGCCAAATGCTATCAGATATATATCGTAGACAAAAAACCCCAATCCAGTGTTCTAAGACTCATTAAATACATTGGGCTACCTCACTTCAGCCAGGAGTTATTTAACATCCTTTAAAGCGCACAAACTACATGCTGCATTTAGTTGTTTGGAGGCTTCTAGTCACGTTTTAGGTGGGGCAGAAAAAGCATCTGGAATTCTAACATCCTGATTCCACTTCAGCTGAGTATTCACTTTCACACATTTCCTTGGCTTTTCAGAAAGCAAACAAAGTAAAGCAAAGATGACAATCCAATCAAATGTGAAGATAAGAGTTAAATTTACTAGAGCATCTGAAAATACACTTGAAGTGACTCTTAGCTATGCTTTAGGTACCTGAAGGACGAGTGTTCACCGTGGACTTGTAAAGTGATGGGAGGAGCTGGAGACTGGATGTACATCGACTGGCCAGAGGTCTGAGAGCCTTTCCTGATCAGCTTTCCAGTGTTAGGATCATAAAGACGAACTTCAGGGCCGGGTTGAGACTTTGGATGGATAGGGGTTGGGTGAAAGAGAGCTGTCTGAAATGTGCTGTGTGTATCAGGGAACGTGGCAGGGCTATTCTCTCTGTTGGATGAAGTTCAGAAAAAGTTGCTTTAGAAATTTTAATGAGCTATGTAAGCAGAATATAAAAAGTAACAAATGAGTAGGGGGGAAAATAAATAATAATAGTTAGGAAGACTTCAGAAGAAACATTACTTCTCCCCAACCCCTGTTAGTCT
>JAOXNG010000012.1:59365730-59378626 GCA_028566535.1 Scolopax minor
CTTTTATATTTTGGAAAGAGTACCTATTAATGGAAAACCTATTAAAAATATGGCTGTCTTCTGATCTTTATTTTTAGAGCTAAATAGAGCAATATGTCTGGAAGCTGGCTTGCGGGCAAACACTTATGCTGAAAAAAGATGACAATTTGGATTTTCTCCATTTTGCTGTTGAAATCAGTTATAAGAAAAAGAGAACTTTGTGGTTTGAAAACTAGCAGTTCTCTAAAAGTAGGAAAGATTTTTCACGTCTGCATCCTGTTTACTTGTGGGCTTATTTGAATAGCACATAGCACTAGAATATGTGTTTGTAATTATAGAAATAGAATAGTATAGAAATAGTTTTTATAAAGTATATTTCTCAGCAATTGCTTGACTCTTTTTTTTTAAACTAGTATACTGCAAAATGCTGATAAATTTCAGGTTCAGTTCCATTACTTCTATAATGAAAATCAAAAGAAAGACAGAAAAGAAGTAGCTGAGTTAAGATTAATGTCCTTCTGTTTTTAGATAGTACACATTTGAATGGGGTCTTGGTTACTAAGCAGAGGACCTATCTGCTGTAGCAATACTCCTAGTTAATTAAAATTTATAATGGAGTGTTTGAAGATAGTGCTCTGACTTCATTGTGGGATGTTTTTTGCTAAGAGAGCACAGCACTGTTTTAATGAAGGTATTTTCCTCCTCAGAGTGTTCCTGTTTTCTTGCTTCTTTTGATAATTTTTACAAAACACATAGCATCTATATCCTATATATACACCCACCAACATTAAACAGAAAATTAGCAGAAACCTTGTAAATGGAGAAAACAGAGAAAACACCTGTATGCAGCCAATATTTTGTCACAGGGCAATCAATCCTTACCAGGATTGATCCTTACCAGGATCAAACCATCCTTACCAGGTCCATGTCCTCAGCTTCAATCTTGCCCCTGTTGGGCTCCAGGGCTGAACATCTCATCCCCATCCTTGCAGAAGACAATTCGTGTAGCAAGAGAGTGCCCGTCAATGGAGCAGGGAAGCAAAACCCCTTCTCCCTGCTGAGCCTTGGAGGTGTTCAGGAGCTGGGAGGTCACCTGGAGAGATGGCCCCGGGATGCTCAGAACCAGAGTTACTATTGAGGGGGAGAGATATTTTACAAATACAATAAGCAGTCTTGGAAGTGATATAGGCTAAAAAGTTTCTATCTGTTTTTATGATTCTTCATTGCAAACTTTTGTAGACATTGTACAAAGCCTAAATTTGGGGGTAAGATAGTTAAAGCCTAAAGAGGCAAAGATACTTTACCTTGCAATGCTCTGGCTGGTTTTCAGAAGGATGATTATAGTAAAGTCAGTTTATTTTTTATTTAAAATGTTTTTATGTCTGTTTCATAAAGTCTTCAAGAAAAACAGCACTGTATACCTACTGACCTTACCCTCAAGCAAAACTGGTAGTTACTAGTCACATCTAAATGAGGGATAAACCATTTATTTGCATTCAGAGAATAAACATATGACTAATAGAAGTTTTCAGCAAGTAACTATTACCAAACACATTTTAAATCTTGTGATCGTGAATGTTAGAGGTTGAAACATATGCATAAATTACAGAATAAATGCTGTGCATATGACTCTTGCATTCTGTGAGGGTACCGATGAAGTAGGTTAGAATCACAGAGCTGAAAGGATATGTGTTTAAAAGGATAAAACAGCAAAAAAAAAGCAGCCATTTTGGTGCCAAGGAAGTGATCACTGGAACAGGGAAGAATCAGCACTTTACAAAGCAACATGCTTCACTGCTGTAGAAAGTGATGAATTAACTCTTTCTATTGCTTCAGAATAGGTTAAAACATTTTCTTGGGCAGGTGGTGTTGATGGCAAGGTGCTAAAGACATTTTCATAATTCTATATATAGTCTAGAAAGTCGGTGACAAACTGAACAGCCAGGAAAAAAGCCTCACACGAGCACAAAGAAACATTAGATTTTTTTCTTCTATGAGTCCTACGAACTTTCCTTTGAGTATTGGACACTGCTTCCACCTTTGGGCATAACTCCCAATTAACCAGATTCACGAACTAAGCATGAGCTTGAGTTTTTGTTCTCCTTTGTGGAACTAGAAGAGGTAAGTCCCTCCTGAGCCTCTAGGGAACACTGCACAACAGGCTGTGAAACATTTTGAGGAGCCCTCTTGTACTTCCTTTCAGACTTTCATCAGCTTCTCTAGCTATAGCTCTGTAGGAGCCACAGTAACAGTCATATTGAATCAGTGGCTCCTCTAGGGTATGTGGCCACACAGGCCTCTCTGAACCTTGATAATCTTCTCTTCATCTTGCACCACAGCAAGAGTCTGGCAATGACTTTTGCCAGTATTTCTTATTCTTTGAAAAAAAATCTAAAAAGCACTTTCATCACTAGCATATCCCAGAAAAGAAACCCATTCCTGGGAATACAATTAAAGTCCACGTCAACACATGTTTGAATAACAGCAGATGAATAGCACTGGTAGAGATTTGCATTTAGAGTCCCTAATTTGAAAAATGACGTGCAGAAATACGTAGGCTTCACAGCGTCACGACTACAGCAGCAGGATCATAGATTGTTGCAATAAAGACTCACAATAACTTTACCTTGTAATAGTGAAGTCCAATTAGCACATAACTAACTTCTTGTACTACTCATCCATAGTCATTCACTGATCATCATCTGCCCCGCACAGAACTCTACTCTCCAGTTTCTCCACCTTCTCTTTTTATTTTTTATTTTCCCTCTGAAGAGAATTATTTGTGTTCTACTTATTTAATAATCTTGGATGTGCAACAGAGGCTGGGAAAGCCAGTGATTCAGCAGCTCCAAAACTGTCATTTAAGTCTAAACAAAAAACTTAGCCTGTATTCATCCACCCATCCCGGGCAGTTTCCGAGTACAGGCTAACTTCTGTCTTTGGAAATTAAATGCTTCCAAGTTCCATCAACAGGTTTCCACAGGCAAGCTGCCTTCAGCAGGTATAACGCTATGCTTTTTTTGAGATTAATCACAGCCTGAAATCTCACAATGACTCTGAAGAGGAGAAAGAGAAAATCAAGATCTCCAAGAGATGAGAAAAAATTCTCCCAGACTATCACATAGCTAATTTAGTACAATTAAAAAGACAAAGGCTCTGAAAAGTTTGGACCCTCTTCAACTACAGTCTGTTTTTGAACTTTTAGACACATCATCAAAGAATCTCCAATCCCTAAAAAGACTATCTGCTTCTGCCTTGGATCATAAGTTTTCTAGGTGATGGTTTTAGATGGAACAAAGTACCTTTCAAAAAACGTACGAAAACAGAATCTTGAGATTTGTTTCACTTTTGCAGGTGAAGCAATTATACACTTTCCTTGTTTGCAGGTATGTGCAAGCACACAGAAAGCAGAATCTACAGATAATTCAATTAAGAGATATCAGTTATCAATATCTGTTACTTAAAGAAAGTCAGCTTTTGGAGAGGTCAGTACTAATTTTGGGGGCGGAGCGAAATCTATGAAGTGATCTACCAGTTAAGAAGGAAAAAGGAGCTATCAAAAAGTAAGCACAAATAATTCCAGATCAGGGATACTGCCAACAGAATGAAAGCAACTTTTACATCAACACACCTTCATGTTTTAATTATTTCAGTCCAACCATTGGTGACTCCACAAATTTATTAATAAAACCAAGTGGGACATTTGGTACTACGGATTATTTTCATAGTACAAAAGCCTGCACTACATTAATTTATTAGTTGTGCATCTGTCTTGCATGGAATACCTTAAGAAAATAATTTTAAGAATTCCCAGTTTTGCACACCAGAGATTCCAGCATTTGTTCATGTCAGCACTGAGGGTATTTGTACCTTTGTGAGATCCTTATAAAGTTCTGGATACAGCAATGCCATTTCTGGCTTCACATCCTGATCCAATACTAGCGAGAAGACTGGAAACATAGTATATATAGTTGCATACCTAGGAGAAAGAAAAGGACATAAATTGACACTTTTGTATGATATGATTTTAAATTGATCTACTGAGTTGAATTATTCTTTTTATTTAAGTGGAATTAAACTGGTTCTTCTACCAGTACTGAGGCAGCTTACCAATACAGCTTTACACATGCAACTTGCTCTCGTTCTTCTGAGAGTTGCCAGTCGTGAGAAGCTACAGGGCTTTTATACATTCAAAACCAGCAAATACATTTCTTTCTTCTATACATAATCACCCAAGCTTATTGCCTATTACCATACTCCGGGTGCACTTGCACTTTGGACAACCAGTTCAAAGACCTGACATTTAAAGTCATCCAGAGAGGATGGCATGAAAAATGAAGCAAAACCAAGCGTTATATTCTGTGTTATATACAGTGTGGTATAGGTAGGTGGATGAGCAAAAATCTTAACAGCTCTGTCAGTGCTTTTGGAGTTTAGTATGCACATGCCAGATGTGTAATTTAGTATCTATTTTCCAGGAACTTAGTACAACTATTTGCAAACATCTTGGAGAGGTCTACTGCTTGCTTCGCAGAGTCTGGTGTAATCCAACCTTGATTTGACTATGATTTATTAGTATTCATTTAAGTTGTTATTGTTTATAAGGAATATAAAGAGAACCTCTTAGGACTGAAGAGGCAGAGAGCAGGGACTAACATGAATATATGCACATCTGTGGTGGATGTCCCCCAGCTGTATGACTTGGGGAACCATTTTACTGAAGCAGCTTCTGCAACAAGACTGGGATATTCCTAATCCTGCAAGCCTTCCCTGCACGGAAATCTATGGGGCAGACTTGAGGAATGAACTTTCTGAGAGAGTTTCACCATCAGCAGCTTCAGCTCCAGATTTAACAGAAGATCCTGTGATTCTCACTGAGGCAATCTCTGTAACAGCTGAAACTGGTCTGGGAGATTTCCTCCTCTATTGTTTACACCCCATATGTGAAAAAGGTTAAAACAGCATCTTTCTCTAAGGCCATGCAGATCCCTCTCTTCAGAGAGCTGATATAGTGTGTTTTCAATCTAGTTTGACTTTTCTTTGTAGACTCATGTCATCTTTTGGTAGCATACCAATGATAAATGTATGAAAAATATGGCAGACACCAACTACATGCCGTTATTTAACAAGTTATTTGGCTGTATTTATCACCCAGTAACGTAGCTGTTGGTTTTGACTTACCCTACCATTAGGAATCCTTGGTACAAGGGAACAGATGCAAAATAGAAGACTGATGAAAATACAGCCTACAAAAAGCAGATAATTATATATATTTAATATAATTCTACACACAAAACATAACAGTAAAGAAATGACTAACAATACAAACTGATTAAGATTTTGTGACGTTTCAAAGACAGACAATGTTTTTAACTGTTCAGAAAATGAAGTTTTAAATACCTGCATAGTTGAAATAATAAGGCCTCGGTGCATGACAAACTGACCAAGTGCTGCTGATCTTTTGTAACTGTTTCGACCGTGTACCATCAGCAGCCTACCTATGTGTTTAAATTGTGTGATAGAGAAGTCAGCTGCTAGGGAAGCTTGCTTTCCCTCCTAGAACAAAACAAAAACATTCCAAATATGAAACCCAGTGTAAAAGATGCATTTGAAGTTTCAAAATTCTAAGTGATAGTTAATTTCAAAACTGAAGTTCGCTACCAATTCAAAAATCAACCCTGAAATGAGACATAAAGGACCACTTTTTGTGCCTATTTTAAGATAGAGTGGCTGTAACAAATAAGTGTCGTTGCCTCTCCTGCTTCTTTCAGGTAAACACTACACAGGGGATAACTATAGTGTTTTCTGCTCTTCTTGCTCTTTGCATTTAAAAACATAAAGCAGAGGACATCAAAGCAGAGAAAATATTAGTTCAAAGACCAAGCATTTTTATCATCTTACAGCATATTTAATTAGAAATTAGGAATTCAATACTGTTTAGAAAAAAGCTTCTAATCCCAAATTCCCAAACTACTATGTGGTACATATTGGACAATGAAACTGTTAACGTTACCTTGCCTTCAATTCCAATTCCACAGTCTGCTGCTTGGATCATGCTGACATCGTTTCCTCCATCACCTGGAAAATGTCACTGCAACATTCAGCTTTTCAGAGGTTTTACTCCCCTGGTCTTAAAGTATTTTAGAAAGCTCTTATATACTTTTACATTCTTACAACTGATCTATGGATTATGATTAATTATTTCTGCAATCAGGACACTTTCCTGTGGCATAAAGAAGATAACCAAACCTTTCTCTGGAAAGGCATTTTCTGCTACATCTACATCATACCTGGCTGTTGATAAAAGGAGTCTCTTTGGATTTCTTTCAACTACTTCTCAATGGTGCCATCTACTGCTTAAGTGTATTACAGATTTTAGGTACCCTAAATGAAGATGGTGTCAACAGTTACCTATGGCACACGTGCGTTTTCCAGTGTGGTGCTGTAACAGTTTCACAATATGAGCTTTTTGGGTGGGAGAACATCGGCAGCACACTACGGCAGGACACTGACAAGCCAACTCTACAAATTCATGCTCATAGTATTTCAGACAAACCTAAGGAAAAAAAAACCAAACAAGAAATACACTTGATTTACTTACGATTAAATACTACTACGTGTAGTCTAATGCAAAAACACAGTATAATGAATTCTTGCTTGCACAACCACCATCTGGCAGAAAAACCCTACATTCTCCTGGCTGTGGATTTATTATTTTAAACTGACATTCTCTTTCATTTAGAAAGTCAACACGCTTTGGGGTTAAGAGAAGAGACAATACTTTATGCACACAGGATACAAACTCCATTCTGTTACTATACAGGAGACCATTTGCCCATCTGAACATATATCTTCTAATTAGCACTGAGTGTAAAAAGAAAAAAAAATATTTCTAAGGCCAACATAAAGTATGGGCAAACACTGGAAAGAAGTTTAAAAGCAAGAAGGCAATGATACTTTACTTTTTGAACATAAGCACATAGATAAATGTAATTTGACAGCAACCAAGTTCTTACCTCAAGTGAGTCCCCAGATATCACCAAGGCACAGTCATGCTTCCTCCTAAAGGCATTTAGTTCTAAGTGAGCCTCTCCTCGAGTGGTAACCTTCAATAAAAAAAACCAGACCACTCTCTTAAAATATTTGTTATAGTCTTGGAAAAAACCTACCTAAATAAATCAGGTTTTGAGAACTTGCAACCAGAAGGCCTCAGTTCTTCAACAAGAGTTTTATGCCAGTGCAAGCCCAATACCCATGGGATGTGACTACAAGCCTCAGACCTTATGGAGTGAAAAAGCAACCCTCAAACAAGGAAAACTTACGTGGTCAGCTTCAGCAATTCCTCACCAAAGTAAACCAGGGCTAAAAAAATTAATGAATTAATGACATTAAAATATTTTAAGTTCAAGCTGACCTGACTCCTTCCATCTTGGCAGGGCTAGAGAAAAAAAAAAAGATAACAAACCAAACAAACCCCTGTTATTAACCAGTAAAATATGTTCTTAGAATAATGCAAAATGTTATTATTAATACGTCCTTAAGTTTGGCTAAGTAGACACAGGTACATAAAAATGCTCACTTGTACTGATCCTTTTGGAACTTGAGTGAGTATGCAAGCAGGATCAAATGGCATAATACAACAGAAATACATCATAGATTTTTTTTTTTTATTTACATAATTATTGTCTCAGAAAGGCCCAGCTGTGAAACAAAGTGCTCAAAGGTTACCAAGTAGATTTTGGAAGGTTTCGAGCTAGAACACAAAACATGAAAAATGCAAATTATAACCAGATTTTAAGGAGACTGGGAGTTTTAGGTGTGGATTTTTTTTCTTCCCCCAATAAAAGATCAATGTATTTTAGAGTTATCATGCAAGACAATGTTCCAGTCACAGAATAAAACACAAACTCTGATTACACTTCTAATTTTGGCTCTGTTAGCACTTTGATTAAATAACTTTTAAGTAGTTCTGTCTTTGGCCCCCTACTACCCAGAATCAGATGTAGCCAAAGACCTTTTTTCCTCCAGATGGGTTCTACTACACATAAAATTTGAGTTAATTATAAAGCACTTGCAAACAGAAAAAACACCTGCAAACATACACATGTCCCAATACAGAAATATTTTTCCTTCTTTTCCACAATTAAACATGTAAGGAGAAAGTTCCTTGTCTGCCCACTGTTAGGAACCTCGGATTGAACTGGCCCATTATAATTGTTCTACATTAGAGAGATCAAGAGATGTGAGTACCTGGTGCCCACTGATGATCAGCAATTGTTCTCTCTGTTCTACCTTTCGCCTAACAGAGGTGTTTTTTAAAAATTTTTCAATAGCTCTAGAACAATATATCAGTTAATTTCTTTACAAAATGAAGAAGCTGAGACTTCTAAGAATAAAAAGGAAGAGTGTTAAAAACAAAATGCATTTTTTTGGGAAGCCAAAGTAGTAAATAACATTTTATTTGCTAATTTATAACTAAAATAGAAGTGTAACAAGGCTTGTTATTTTCTTCATTAATCCAGAAGTTGCTCCTTTGCGACAAATACAGCCACAGAAATAATTCTGTATAAATCCATTTCCTAACTAATTTAAAACTTTGGATACTCTAAGTTAACACAGTTTTATGCTGATCTCTTATTACCAGTCAAGGTAATGAAAATAAAAATCTGACTCAACTAAATAGATTTTGTTCAGGAAGACTTAATTTGTGGTGTTACAACATGGAAAGGTCAACAAAAATTGATCTGAAGTTTTTTCAGAAGCATTAATAATTTAATTGCAAATAGTAGTCTGCAGGGCCTAATTTGCCATTCTGATGCTTCAGAAGAAACTACATTTACATGTAAATTATATTCATATAATTATTTCTGTAGGTGCAAGTGGTTCATTTAGAACAAACACAGACATATTATGTCTGATCATTCAGCATCAATCAACGTCTGGAGAATCTATTTTTGTTTGGCTTCAGTAGAGTTGATGCTATGCAAATATAGCCAAAATATAGAGAAAAAGATACTCAGTTTACCCTTCTAACAATTCCCTTAAACAATCTGTTAACAAAATGCAAATATATATCATGAAACAAAAATAGTCATTTTTTTTTCATACTGATTTCAACTATGTCTATCCAGAGGATGTTGACATCACAGTTTATTCAGGATGAATTCTGCCTGGGTCTCAAGAGTTCTATTGATAAAAACGCTAGAACAAGCAAGAACCACATTCAGATAACCTGAATTCCTGGACACACTTTCCAACTGGCTGAACACCTCACTTGGACCACTTTCCATCATTATTCAGAGCTACCTTACTATGCCCTATGTGTAAGTGAAGAGTGTAAAATATATATTGAGCCTGGGTCACCCAAACATGGCTGTAAACACTTGTGTAGTGTGTCAGCAAATCTAGCAACAAGAACCCTTAAAGAGAAGCAAAGCTTTGCAACTCTGCATCCCCGAATAACAACCTGGGTACCACTCTCTTGACCATTATTATGACACTCTGTACAATAACCCATCAATTTTCAACAAGCAGCAAACTAGTAATCAAAGAAAAAAACACTGTTATTAAGTGTCCTTTAATGAACCAACAAAAAAAGCTGGAACTATACTTACAGGTCTGAAAATGTGAATATCTTGAGTTCTAGACACTAAGTGAGAGCTTTTGGCAATGCAAGTTGCTGTCTCCAGTTTATCTCCTGTTAACATCCAGATCTGCAAAATAACATAAAAGTTTACTCCACTGGAAATTAATGCCTCTGTTCTCCAAATCTAAATGACATTTCTCTCCAACCCTGTTCTGGTACCTTTTGGGATTACATTACCAGAGAAAATATACTGCTATGTGTATTTTTAACTAAAATTAATAGTAGGCAGATTTTATTCCAATTCACACATAAAGCAAAAGTGCCCTTCTGTCTTCCCCCTCCAGCAGATATTGGGGTGTTTAAAGTCCAGCACAAGGAGCAGCACGTGCAGATGTGAGGCTTCTTCTAGTTGTCTGAAGGAGGCCTCTTCTATTATTTCTTGACCAGACAGTCTGTAGCAGACACTCACCGAAATGTTGTCCACATTAGTCTGCCTGCTAATTCTAACCCATAAATTTACAACTGGCTCATTACTTGTTCCAGGGCAGAGCTTCCTGCATTCCCACTTGTCTCGTGTAAAGGAAGATTTCCCCACCCTTCCTGCAAAGTAAAATAACTCTCTCTCCTTCTCAGGCTAAAAAAACCCATCATATCTGATTCCATTTAATCAACGCAAAGGAAACACACCTTTTCTGTAGGGAGTCTGACACTCTGCTTCAAAAAAAATGTATATAATCATGCCCACTCCCCTCAGGTATTGCTCATCTCTTTACTTCAAATCCTTTCTCAAATAAATGTGCCATTGATAGCTGTCTAGCACAGCCTGCCTACGAACAAAACACAGCACTAACTCTTGTGCAAAGCTTTTCACGCCTGTCCCTTTAATGTGATTTGAACAAACTCCAAGGACCCTTCTGAATTCTAGTTCAAACAATGCTCCTTTTGATCTTTGCTGAGACTTCTTGTGAGTGCCAAGCCTGAAAACATTGGTATCACACGAACCTTGTGCCAAACTCATTTAGGGTCAGCTAGGACAGATCACTGTAGACAGTCAGAGCATAAATGACTAGGAGTCACATCCATTTACCCATAGGTAGTTTCCTCACAGAAGCAAGAAGAGCAATGAAACTTGTGGTGGACAAAGAAACTTCACACACAATGTCTTTGTTCCTTTCTGCTAGCTCGTGCCCAGAACGTACTTAGGACTTAGCTTATTTCTTACACTGAATGAACCCCAAAAGAGACAAATATAATTAATGTCTTGTTGAAAACAAACGTTAATAAACTGCTGTGTCAGCAGTATGTGTTCAGTACCTTTATTCCAGCATTTCTTAGCATCTCTAGTGTTGGTCTAACATCTGCTTGCAGCTGATCTTCTACTCCAGTGAGACACAGCAATTCCATTTCTCGCTCCAAACTCTCTACAACGGCAGCAACTTTCAGGTTTCTATCATGTATGCTTAACTTTGCTTGGTTATATCGACTCTGTTTGCACAAACACAAAACTATTTAGAGCATACATTCATAAAGTATACATTAAATCTACCAATCAGTTATAATATGGATTCACAAGGCTAAATATTTGTCTTTAAATATCTTTAACAAAGAACAAGGTTAAAAGAGCAAATTTTACTTTACACTCAATGTTGTGTTATTTCTGACAAATCATCTCAAGAAAATACCTTCTGAAGAACTATTAGGAATTAGGCATCACAGCATCTTGCCCTTATCTTTGAGGGCAAGTAGATTTTTTAGGTCATGCTGGAGTTACAGAATTAACCTTACGCTAGCTTCTGGGATAACACTGTCCAGTCACATAATAAAGCAATCCTATCCTATGTATCCTAAAGTAAATTATCCTATGTATGACTGCAGAACAATCACTAATGAATGACAAAATCCCTAACAGATTGTTGCCATATTGATATTTTAAATATTAAATCATCTTTTTTGTCACCTTAATAGAATAAAAAAGAGGGAGGTTCTGCTTGAAGTAACTAAACATGGTGAAGCACAAGATCCCTCTTTCCCTTCATACCTCAAAATCTTGATATTGTTCTTCAGTCAGTGACTTTTTGGCAACAACCAGTGTACGCAGTCCTTCTCGTGCCATATTACCACACTAGATAAACCAAACCACAAAATAATTATGCAAATATTCAACAGTATGTACACATTTTATACTATAAGCTAACAGAGGATACTGGTGTTTCTTTAGACTCAGATTATTTTGGAGAAGCCACAAGCAGAATAAAAAGCAATTATACTTCAGGTCCCCCAAATAAAGTGATATCCTGTTGGTAACCCAGTTAGATTTCTTCTCCTAGCTTAAACAAACTTCTTTTAGGTTGCAGGTCCATAATTAAAGCTATTTTTGAGGCATGTAAATGAGCTACTTTTTCTTTTTCCACTGAACCTACCTCTTATCAGAGAAATATCTACACATTAAAAATAACCATGGAATAGCATGTCTTAATGAAAAACAAGGCTGTCCAGTGCAAACCACTTATTGATTTGACCTCATAAAGCTAAATAAATTAAACAAGTATTTTACAATTAATTGTGCATCATTATCGCCAAAAGTAATTTTTATGACATTTTGCTAGGTCTTGAGGGAGTTTAATTTATTCATGTCCCTGAATAAATCAAACTGCCCTGCAGCAGATATTGATTCATATTGCCAATACCATTATGAACATACATGGTGTAATCATTGTATTAACATATTGTCTGTATGTAGGGTCAAAATAAGATGATTGCTGGTACCTACTAGAGCCACACAGTGAAAAGTATTTATCAGTTTTGAAATTCAGTCACTAGCTATTTTATATTAAGTTTAATAGATGTTGCAAAAACCTATTTCAATTTGGCTGCAACCCTTACTGAACTTCGTAATTCATAATCATACCTCACTGCAGAATTTGATAAAATGAGGGCATTTCAGGATAAATAGGTTTATAGCAGAATACTTCTCAGAAGTAATTAGGTTTTATGTGAAAGGTCAGTCAATGAAAAACAAATTTCCTTGTTTTTAAGTAGGAGCGTGTTCTGCTATGACTACCAGCTTTGCTTTTCCTGTGGGTTATTCAAGATTGGAAATAATTCTAATCCCTTAAAACCCTTTCAGGATATATGTAACTGAACTTCAAAAACCCATTACTGCCTTGGCTCAGATTCTTCTTGGAACCTATTCCAATAATACCCAGTATTTTGATTTTAAATTTTCAGTTTTTACAAAATGTTATTTTTTTATAAATTTTGATTTGTTTCTTACCTCTTCTTCTAACCAATCATTGTATTGTACAATAGTGGACATTGCAACATCTGCACC
>JAOXNG010000012.1:59501483-59512815 GCA_028566535.1 Scolopax minor
CCTGCCATGGGCAGGGACACCTCCCACCAGACCAGGTTGCTCAAAGCCCCATCCAGCCTGGCCGTGATACAGGGCTTTACCAAAATCATTAAGAAGCCTGAAATTCTAATTTTGAGTTCACTGCCTTCTTTGTAACAGACAGAAATGAAATGGTAAACAGATGGCTGGTTTAATTAATTTTACCAATACGCCACAAATATTGTCAAAGAAAAAGGGGGATTGTTCTGGAAGATGCTTTGGCTGCTATTGTCACAGGATAGTGTCACTGCAGCTTGTGCTGGAAGCACAGAATGAGCCAACTAAGATGGTCTCTGGCCACAAAAGAGGGTAAACTGAAATGAATACAGAACAGTTCAGGGATAAGCATGTAAGAGTTTAATCTCTGCCTTGCTACACCCCCTCAGAGATGGTCTTCTGGCTTCGGAAACTCAAGAGCCCAGTCTTTCTCCATCAGTGAAAGGGAAATAAAATTTTCAACAGTACAGGGACCTTATCATTACTATAAGTAAGATGGCTAAAAAATTCAAATATTCACAAATCCTCCAGCAGATAAGGTTCTAGCTTCAGGCACCCACCAATACTTCCTTTCAATAGAAGGAAATCTACAGAATTGGACTTTTTTTCTTGCAGGTGCCCAAGAGTCCATCAACTTTCCCCTGCCCTCCCAGCAATAAGAAAGGGGTCAAGAGTTTTCGTAAAGAAGTCTTGGCTAAATTCTTTTCAATAAAAAGGGCTGTTCTGCAGTTTCAGCCCAAAATTCCAAGGCTTACTCTACTGTGACCCTACAGTTAAAAGTTATTTGTTCAGATTTACATTAGCTACAACAATTATACTATAAATAAATAGAACAAAAAAGCGCCTTTGCAAAATCATAGAATTATATGGGGTTGGACAAGACCTCTAGAGATCACCCTAGTCCAACCCCCCCATACCTTTTTACTCTTAGGGCACAACTGAACAAGCAGGAAGGTTTTTCCCCTTTTCTGGCAGCAGCATTACCCTGAATTTTGGCAGTATAGATATTTTAAGCAGCATATAAAGCATATAAAAAAGGCACTCCTGAAGCACCTTCAAATCTATTTGCCATTTGCACACATCTTCTTAACTAGACAGCAATCAAAGCCCAGAATGCAAGGTGTTAACTGCAAGAACTTCCCCTAGTGGCCACCTCACCTTGCCACGCACCTCAGTGAAGCTGACCATGACTATGAGAAGCAATTTAAGAAAGACATATCCTTTTTTTCTCCCCATTTGCTCAAAGGAATTTGATAAAATGGGAGCTGAAATTGGGAAGCCAGTCTCACAAAAAAACCACCCTATCACCTTCCTTTAGCTGTAAGCAGTTAAATATTTTTAGCTTACTGCTTACAATCAAACTTGTGTGTTTCATATCCTTTATATGTTGGACTGGAAATGAGAAGTCCTTTTGCTACTGTATGAATGACAACAAACCAGTAAAATACAGTCTTGTCTAAGAACTCCAGTGCTTGATCTAAATGTATTACTTGTTTGTTGTAAAAACTGTTAAAGTAAAAAGCAAAATAAAACACCCAAAACAAAACAAAAACACCCCATGTCTACATGGCACCAAAAAAACCAAAGAAATTTTAGCACAATCAACTTCTATTCAGTTGGTTTTAAGTATCAGGTTGAACAAGTTTCATTTTCTTTAAAAAAACCTGAGAGAAAATACAAGCCAAATCATAGCTACCCCTCTGTTATTACTGACAATTTATCAGGAGTTACATGCTCTTTAAAGAAAACTAAACATCTGTTAAGCAACAGAGACAGCCCAATGGGTCTGACTTAAGTGTTTTATATTTTCATCGTACATACTGAGTCTTACTCAACATCCAATTAGTCTCTTTTACCTGGAAGTTAATCATTAGGAAAAAGCCACCTAAGTAGAAACAAGTGAGTTTAGTAAAAAAGGGTACCACTAGCACTAACTGAGATATTGTTGTATTTTCAAGCTGCACATGAAAACTGAAAATATCCTTGAGTAAGACAAACACATGAATACAGAACACATTACAGGTGTTTGCAAAATACAGTATTTTTTTCCTTCTCTGGGCAGGGATGACATGGGCTGAGATGTTAAGTGTTTTGTTGTTGGGGTTTTTTTTTTTCCTTATTACCCCACTAAGATATAGAGCTGTAGCCAGCACTTCACTGTGAAGAGATCAACTTCCAGACAAGGCTGACTTCTGTCTTTTCTTACTGGGTCAGCGACAAAGACCTTTGCAAATATCCATTTCAAATCCCACTGTTGAATGAGCTTTCTGTCTTGGAAGTGTTTTTTCTTGCAGCAGAAGCCAAAAAGATGTCTGGAAATGGAGGTGTGATGTACCTTCAGGACAGTCTCTCCACTTATCAATACTTAAAAGGACACATGTTGCAACAATTAAAACAATGAAATCAATCCAGAATATTTACTCTATTGACTTGTTAAGAACGACCTTTACTCAAGCAGTCAGCATGTCACTGTTCCTCCTTGAATACCACTGAGAATAAACACTACTGAAAAATACAATTTTTTTTTATATACAATTTTTTATATTAAAAAAAATATTTTTTAGAAAATAAAGCATTTATTCTTCCTTCCTTGCTTTTAAACTTGTGGAGATGAAGTAGATGAAACAGAAAGTAATGATCCAATTACAAACAAGAAAAGAATTCCTAATCACGGGAATATTGCTGGCAGACTACCAAAAGGGCCTCAACTGCAGAGGATACAATTTTCAAACCTTAGGAAACCCGAGTCAGAAGCAACTGGTTTGAACAGTTTCCCAAGAAAATACTGCAGATGGCTCAATAATAAAAAGACATCTTGAAAGGACAGCACAACTGGCAGGGCAATCAATTGGAGAAAGCATTTTTAATGAATAACTTATTTTCAAGACGCGTTTTCCTCCTGCTTTATCCATGGCTTAAAATTTTTTATCTCAATTTTTGTGAAAAAAGAACATGATCAAAACCAATACAGAGGGAATGCAAAAAGTTTATGCTTTCAATTCTTACCTAGCCTGAAAACATAGAATAGTCATAGAACAGCAAATAACTGAAAGAAATTTAACACACAAATTACCTATGGTACCAAATAAGGCTCTCTACTAGCCGAAGGGGTTTTTTGGTTGGTTTTTTCAAACCTCTCAAGTGACCAGCACCAGAAAGGAGCACTAGACACTCAGACTATTCACAAAAATGAGCTCCAGCCTATGGGGCAGGAGTGTGGAAGGCAGGTGGAGGGCAGGGCTACCCAGCTTCTGGAGTATCTGCTCTAATAGATGGTCATTTCAAATAAGCATCTTAATTACATGCTTCAATCACTGTAGTTTTCCAGGTCCAAATTTATGAAATGTATGTATACATGAACTTTTCATCTGAAGTTAATAAAAATTCTAGATAATAGTATTTTTCCATTTACCAGAGGAGCCCAGTATGTGTACAGGTAGCCTATTTTCAGTGCTGGTACAAACTGTGAGCAGGACACGACGAGGAAATAGAGATTCAAGAAAAACTTGAACTGTTCATATAAAACCTAAAATAAAGAACACAAAAGAGATAAATGCCTTAAAATTTGTACCCGTAACTTATATAAAATCCACCTTTTTGTATAGCAGATATAAAACTGTATGGCATAAATAACATTAAAAAAAAATCCCATAAATATAAAAACAGTATGGCATACTGTTATAGTATGCCACCCATCAATCTTTACAAATATTAAATACATATCAAGATTTACTTATCTTGATAAGTAGAGTAATAATAATAGAGTAAAGATTTACTCTAATTTTAACAATAAACAGAATTCAGATTTTTGTAGAAGCATCTTGCAATAATTTTATATCCACGATAGTTACCTTTATGTTTACAAGTTAAGAGAGTAATTTTAAATGCCGGGCTTTTTATAGTATCAATGAGAAAAACAAAGTAAGTTTGTGAGTATCTGAACTTGCATTGCTTACAATAAGTTTTCATTTTTAACTGCTAAAACATTTCTTCCTAAAAATACAGCATGAAAAGTAAATCTTAATTTTCCCTTAAGTACCAATACTTCAGTTCTGGTTTGTCTCTCCTCAACACAACCCCTGAAGTTTCTCCTCTTGCAGGGGTGGAAGCTCTACAATTTGTCTGCCTTCTTTCTGAAGCCCTTTGATTCTCAAAGGGACTAAGGCTACCATCAAGTCAGATGCACTCCTTCAAAATTACCATTTCCCACTCTTCTTAAAAATAGTGATCAATAATCAAGAATAAATGTTTAGGAAGATAAAATGAAGGCAACAAAAAAGATCCAGTGAGTAAAGGGTGACACTGCTCTCTTTCCAAATAGCTCTCGTGGAAAATTTAAACTACAAAAAAAAATATCTAATAGGAGAATATGGCCTTTCAAGGCATTTTTTGAATTACCTTTTCAAGGTAATTCAAAAGAAATGCTCAGCAATAAATTTCCCAAAAGATTATTTTGCAGTAAACACTGGTACATAAGGTATGTTTAGACCAAACTTTTGATATATTAATAAACTCCAAGATAATTATCCAAGTTTTAAGAGAAGACATAGTAATCTTCTCACAGAATACATTGTCCCATAGTCCAAAGGAGTGACAAATTAAGAGATTCCTTTGGTAATTAATAGCACCACTTTGGCAAACACGTTCTCAACATTTCTTTAGTTGTAATTTACAATACTAAGAATATCATTCATTTAACAGAATTTTGAACCTTTAAAAACTTCATATATAGGCCAGGATAGCATGGCACCTCCAGCAGGATGATCGGAAGTGGCTACTGAACTGGGAACACTGAGTCAGAAAATGGATAATTAATTGTTTCAAAGCTAAAAGATTCAAAATAGATCAAAAAGGCACATTTAAAGAGTGTCTTCATCTTCTTACTCTTACAATTCAGTTAATATTACAATGAGTTCTGCAAAAAAAAAATCAGTTACTGGACAGCTATTTATTGCTCTTATCAGTCCAACATTATTACTCAATTATGTAAAAACCTATGTCCTAGGAAAAAATATTCAGAGAAGTTCATTTCAAAGAGTCTTTCTGGCAGGCACAATAAAGTAGCAGTACCTCAAAATTGCCAGTTTCTTGCAAGAGCAGTACATTACTGTTCAGCTAAAGGCTACCTAAACAGCCTCGAATCAGAAGATTTTTTTTCAAAAGCATGGAATTCTATTCCACTGTTCACCAACAAAACTGCAAAGCCAAAAAAAAGGTGACAGTCAACGTTGAAGGGAAAGTTGGAGCATTTTTCCAAAATAAAACTAATTCGGCTTGAACCATACCACCTTATGTTAATACCCTTGAAATTTATACATTTATTTCTAGCAGTATGCATAACTGTTTAAAAAAAGACTTGCTCTATCAGGTGAGAGTCCACAGAGTACTTTGGGAGGTGCAGATCCGCAAGAGCGCCCACCTACCAGAAGATGGGAGTTAAAAAACACCTTCCGACAAATCTTTTGAATTCTGGCAGACCACTAACAATTTGTTAGATGCAAAGCTAAACACTTCAGTCTAGTTAAGCAAATTGAAAAGTCTCCAGTTATTAAAAGTCTCCAGTTATTTAAAAAAAAAAAAAATAGACTACTGCCTTGAATTCAGAAGTATCTGAAAAACCTGCCCATCACAGAAGATAATCTTTATGGAAACTTACACAAAATTCCTAAACAGGTGTATACCAAAATGTATAAACAGAAACTGAGTAAACTGCTGCAAAGGTAGAAGCAGTAAGTAATTTGTATAAATGTTATAAAATTAGATGATACCTCGGAAATGTTACAGCTCTTTTAGCCAGTAAGCAAAATTCTGTTAATCTGAATATTATATCAAGCTTGCATTTTGATATGAAATTACTTCATGTTACCCACTGCCAGCCACAGCATTACAAAAAATACAACTCTAAATAGAAGACAAAATTTCTCACGATGACAATTTCAACCAGAGTAAATCATTGGAGTCAATATTTATGACATTGGCTCTAAAGTGTAACTATGTCCCCTACTTCTACTAGAACAGCATAGAAACCAGATACCTACACAGAATTTCAATCTATGAAAAGTGTTAATTTATGTCTAAAATCAAAAGTTTAGAAACATTTTATTTTCACCAACTACTGGGCTTTGCATTTAGAATCTCACTTCATTTTGAAGCGACTACTGAATTTCTAAATACTACCACCAAACTAAAAAAACTGTTTCTGCCTATGCTGTAAAAAAAAGAAGACATTCAAAAGATCAAAAAAGAACAAACATTCTCTCTCTCAACAGGTAATTGCAAGCTATGGCTGATCCCTATAGGAAACATGAATCTAGTTTAGGATTTGTAATCTACACTGCAGATTTCTAGTCACAATAATCAATGGCTTACTATATACTTAATGAATTTTGTGACCTTTAGGAAAGCATAGTGGCTTAACCAGTTTCAGTGTATTTAATAATTTAAACTTCGGAAGAAAACATTTACTTCATTCAATAAAGATGAGAATATTTTATCCACCTGTGATAAGTGACATTTTATTTCTTTGACAGGAGATCAGTCTTAATTACAAAGCCATTAATTTTTTTTTGTTTTAATAAAGAAATGTATTAGAAAGCACCTGCCAATCATTGGACCAAAGAGGCCAGAAGAACAGAATCAATACGCTTATAAAGCAGCATGATCACATAAATAAAAAATTTAAGACAAAGTGTGTCTGTATTCAAATGTAGAAGACATTCAGTTTTTCAACAGGGCTCTTGGACGGTATTAATAAGAGTAGGAGTAAAAGATACTAGTAAAATTTATAACACAGCAGCATACACTTTTAGGTTTTAACTACTGAAGCTAAAGTCATCTTCTCTATTGCTTCTATATTTCATTATAACAACAATATTTTTTTTTAAGTATGAACTTGACAAAACTGTAATGTATCTTTTACCTTCATATACGCAGTGAACTCTATAGGCAAAAAAATGTAAATTAAGACACAATATGGCTTCTCAGAAGTGACAAAAAAACCTTCCACTCCACAACAAAAGTATCATCTAAAGAATTTCATTCAAAACCAAAAAGAAATCACAATTTTTAAAATTGCAATAAGAAATACAACTCTGAAAAACACTACTTTACTAAACTAGGACTTACTTGTCATACAAATTGAAGAGGTGAGTTGTTTTTGTCACTTAAGGATTTGCCTGTTTCAAAATACGTTATTTATTATGCTTTCAATGGCAGGGAGTATGACAAGATATCTATGGGAGCACATTGCAATTTTCAACTATTTAATTCTCAACTGAAGTCAGCGCTTTCTATTATTTTCTAAAAGTAGAAGTGCTTCTTCTTTAAAAACAGGATTACATATTTCTAATGATGACTAGAAATGTGCAAGGAAACCCATAGCACATTTTTAAAGTTTCCTGAATTTCAACAACTCAATCATATACACTGCACTTCTTTAGTAAATATCCCTTTGAAAACAAAACAATTTGAAAAATTAGCCTTGCTCTCAAACTGTCAATTTTAATTGAAGACATCAAGGCAAAAGTAAAAAGAAGAATCTGGGCAAATAAAATTATCTTTTTGCACTATCTATAAAACATATAGTCAGCCCAACACCAAAAGAAAAAATATTAGCCTTACCCCAGGTATAAAGGTAAAGACGTTGTATTTTTGATTTTTTATGGCATTTTTGGGGTATTTTTCTTCACACTTTTCAGGACACCCAAGCCACACTGTGCGAGCCTTCAGCTCTTTCTTTCTTCGGCAAATGTTTATGAGCCAATCGGAACAACTGAAAAGAAAAACAATTGTTTACTTTAAAAATTTACTATACAAGATTACTGTTTCCAAACATGGAATCCTAAAGTCAAATACCTAAGAAAAACAGGCTTAAAAATTTTTTCCGCATCTAAATAAGCAAGCACAATGTTGACTTGTAATATTTTAGAGCAATTACACAGTACTCAACTCATTCAGACATCCTAATAAAATAATTTCACTTATAGTTTCACTACACCTTGCCCTGATACTGGTTCAAATGAGCTGCAGTAATGAACTTCATTCAGAAGAAGGGCATCCTTGCCTAACCAGCTGACAAATGTACTGAAGAGGGTTCAAACTATAAGCGATGAGATAGATGGGAAGAGCTCACAGCCAGCTTTCAACAACTGCAATTTGGACACGGACATGGGAATGATAGGGATGAGATCACAAGGTAGGAAGAACGAAAAGTTTTAACACCCAATATTACCCCTGATTGTATTATTGTCAATTAAAAAGATGCGTTCACCTATTCTCATTTACTGATCACTGGAACAGTTGTCAACTAGTTTCCTTAAGAGACTTCTTGTTCCTTTTACTAGAAAATGCCTGAACAGTTACTTTTCAATAGTTTCCTACACATTACCAGGACAACCAGATTAAAATGCCCTTTTGAATGCATTTTTAACATCTTAGCTATTATATTTGTATTGCATTACCAATTGTGTGCAGATTTACACAGAGAAAAATTACTCTCCAAGGTGATTGCGTGGTTAGGATGTGGGATAGTTGGGAGAGTTAATGTTGGGAGTTGTTGCAATATTGCAAATAAGATAACCTGAATAGCTTGGTATTTAAGAGATTTAACTGCTTTAATGGAAGCAGTAGATTGTTCTAGAGGTGTTGTGCTATAATGTGCTTTACTACTGCTCATATGGCAGCAGCATGAAATCTTTCCTCATATTCATTTATATTTCAAATTACCAGACTTTTACTTGGATATGCTGTATGTATTTTTAAAAATATCTTATGGCTGAACTTCAGTTGAACCACTGGCTCATCCTTGGCCACAGAGCTAAGCTTTACAATTTGAGTATTACATTACTTTTTATTAGAATAAGCTATTATTCAGAAATATGAATGAGTGAATATTTTTTTTGTTGCATGTGTATCAATACTACAAAGCCAAGCCAATTAACACCCCTTCATGAGAATATCTTTCAAAAAGGTGACCGCATTTAGAAGGTTAACTCTTTTGGTCATGGCGTTTCTGTTTTGTACATTATGTTTGTTTTCTCTGCTACTATATTTGCTTATGGTACAATTAATATTTTAAGAGTAATTTGGGAGGAAGATCTTTATAGCAGGGCAAACATTGTAAGTCACAAGAGCAGCCAGATACTCTATCAGAAAACTGTTTTTGTCTATGACATAGTTTGACAGGTGGGTTGTTCCCAGCATGACCTTGGCTTTAGCTCAGATGAAGGATGCAAACCACAAAGGGTTTGAGCACAGACTCAGGAGCAGTAACCGAGATATCAGGGCGTCACTGCTCAGGGGAGGGGAAGGTGGAGGCCTTGCTCCTGCTGAGGCATGTGTATGCCAGCTGGCTGCTGCCCATGGGCTGTACCCACGTTAGCAGGATGGACCCCGAGCCCCTGGTAGGTTCTCCCCAAGCAGCCGTGTGCTGTGGGGCTGTTTAAGTGATTACTTATCACTTCCATTGACTCTTCTGCTTCCTCAAGTCCTACCCTTCCAGTTCCTCCACCCACCACTCAACAGACCACGCTGATTTTTGGTAATGGTGATTATTCAAACTATCCGTTTGAGGTAAACGTCCTTTCCAAAGGGAAATGAAAAAGCAGTAGCATCTGAACTGAAGGGAGAAACAGAATTAAGCTTTAAACTAAGTATCACTACTATTGTGTTTTATATCTAGAAGGACCAGGTGTTAACGGGTGAAAGCAATGGAGAAGCTGTTGTGGAGCTGAGGGAGAAGTTCATGACAGCAGGGCTACGTTCTTTGACCTGTTGTGTGGTGGTTGGTGGCTGTGGGATGCTGTGAAGCTTTATTAATTCGGGTGTTTTTTCTGTCACTGGGGCAGGTTCTTCAATGCACATGGATCAGCCTTGCTGCCAAGCTCTCTATGACTTTGAGCCAGAAAACGAAGGCGAGCTTGGGTTTAAGGAAGGGGACATCATAACTTTGACCAATCAGATTGATGAGAATTGGTACGAGGGGATGTTAAATGGAGAGTCTGGCTTCTTCCCCATTAACTATGTTGAAGTGATGGTTCCCTTGCCTCAGTGAGTGTGTCATTCAAGCTGTGAACATGATTTCATGACTGAAATGGATTCACAAATGTTCTGTCAGTGTGGCATTCTGTGAAAGCCTTGCTATTTGACTGACTTACTGACTTTTGTATGCGTCTTTTTAAAATGTATTTATTTTATATTCAAAAAAACTTTACCTTCCCTGAGTCCATCAACCTGCAAAAAAACCCATACCCAGTTTTTTTGCTTTGTGCCTTGAAGATCACTGTATGAAGTGTTTACTGGTAGCTCACTGTTGCTCCAAAAAAAGCATTTCCTTGCTATTATTGTACGTGGGGTTTTTTTTTTTTTTATTATCTTTGGCTGCAATGATTTTACTATTGAAAACCATTTTTAAAAATACTGTAAGTGAAGCTAACTGTAACCAGTTCCTAAGTTACTGATGTCATTGAGCTCTTTTCATCTATCACACTGTAATTTATCGTGAGCAAGTTAATCCATGTTTCACATTGTATGTTGACAAAAGGCAAAGTGGTTGTTGTCAATATTATGATGTTGTACTAAGTACAAGTTCTCAGCATTGAAAATTCTTATAATTTACTGACCAAACTGAATAAATATTTCTGTGGGATAAGAACAGTGGCTGATGCTTCTATTCCTATAGTTCCAGCATTTATTTTTGATCTGGAGGTCACTTTTGCTAAATATATCAGCTTTCAATGAAGAAAACAATGCTACATTGAAAAATGCATGAATAAAGCCAAAGTATTAGTTTTATGAAACCTCAGACACTGGAATTTTAATAATCTTGCTCTTTCCCTACTGACTGTGTAGCATTTATGATGTCTGTTAAAAATTTTCTTCTAGCAGCAGGATAAGAGAAAAATTCCTCTGAAGTACGTACAAAGCGGTTGTAGCTCCAAAGGGTTTGTACAGAATTCTGCCGAGACAACTGGGTGAGTATCACAGCTGACTACTGCAAACAAATGAAAAGTCAATTTTTTTTCCACTTTTTAAAACTTATTTATTTGAAGGGGATGGAAAACAAAGAGGAAGAGAAGGCTGAGGAGAAAACAAAACTAAGAACTAAAAACATGCCAAAAATAAAAGTGCCTCAAAATGAAGGATAGACAGACTCAGGCATGTTAAGTAGAGCACAGGAAAGACATGGACCTGCTGGAGCAGGTCTAGAGGAGGCCACAACAATGAACCGAGGGATGGAACGTCTCTCCTGTGAGGACAGGCTGAGAGAGTTGGGGTTGTTCATCCTGGAGAAGAGAAGGCTCCAGGGAGACCTTACTGC
>JAOXNG010000012.1:59518208-59530431 GCA_028566535.1 Scolopax minor
TTTTTTAAACTTACATTTGTGAGAGTACAGTTGCTAAAGAAAAAATTCCACCCCTGAGCTTGACTGCACACAAATGCCCAGTTTTTTTATTGTGTTCATCTTTCCATCACACCTTTGAAAAATTTACCTTGAAGCACAAACACAAATTCTGGATGTGAATTTCAACCTCACCCAGTCTCAAGTATGAGATACTAATTTCCATAAAAATAGGGTGAAATTTTAAATTCTGTTCAACTCAACAGGTTCCAGGCTGCTGCGCTGCATTTAAAAGAATGCAATTTGATTCTGGACATAAATTTCAGTTGTTTTCATAGCATGTATAATCCACCATCAACACACATGAAAATTTTTTTCTTACATGTCCATTTCAAGTGTGAAGGCATCAGTGCCAAACTGATACTTTACACCACATAAAAACAGATTAACTCATTCTACCACACAGTGTAAGTAATAACTGCATGTATGACAATGATCCTTTCAATGACTCTAGGCAACTTGATGATCTTCTCAATGATCCCAGACAACTTTACAAGCTACAAATAGACATTTCAAGAACTAGTGTTCTGTGGGGCCCAGCAAAAATTCATTGAACTTTATTATAACGAGGAACCATTAAAAAGAATATCTTAACACTGACTGTACATCCCTGACTTTTCCCAATAACAAATCCTCAAGGGTGCTCTCAGCTCAGAAAAAACCCTCCCTATCACCAGGGTGGGTATTTACATACTCACTCAGAAGTGCTCACCCAAGCCAAGGTTTTCATCCAGCCTTCCTTCCCGCTAATTCTCCCCAAATCGTGTAAGCAGATGTCTGCAGTTTTCTTGTGGGAGTATCCTCCTGCCTGCTAATATCCTACTGAAATTTCAAGCTTCTGCTAGGATCTGGTCTTTTTTTTTTTTTTTAAATAAAGATTTTATGTTTTCCATGAAAGAAGAAAGTTAGCTGCTACGATGTTCTGTTATAGAAAACACTATTGTGATTAAAATGCCTCTAGGCACAAAACCAAAACTGAATAGACTTTTTTGTACCCAAATTCAGCTGAGGGAATCAGCAAAGCAGAAGTCATTCTCCTCCTCCAAGGCCTTTTTCTCAGTGAAGGCTTTTCTTTTACACTCCTACATTATTAGTAAAATATGTATAAGTCGCAGCAAAATAATGAATCCATAATGCAATTTCCTTGCTCTTTTCATTCTCAAAAAAAATCAAAAATATGGCTCAAGTGTTTTAATTAGTAAGTTCTAACAAGTTTGAAAGTGGCTTGAGCTCCACTTTTTTAAGTGGCTTGAGCTCCACTTAAAACTGAGATCTACTCATCAATTTTAAAAAGCATGAAATTTTGCAGTCCTAAGTATTAATGACACTTTATTTTGATGTTCTTACGATTGTTAATTAATTCAACATAAACTCATCTTTCAATTGCCTGCTTCTATCCAAGCCCTGTAATTTCTCTGTCAGGGCAACTATAAGTGCAGTCTTTACTGGTCTACCTGTTGTCATTAAACTCACAGAAATGTAATAATTGTAATTAATACTAATTAATACTTAAAGAACTCACCTAAAGTATATTGTTTGGAAGGTATCTCAATTTTAAGCTATGTCCAAAAGATTAACAGCCTCTAAATATTTTGAAAAGTTTTTTTTTTAAATCTACAATGGTAGTTCTGTAACAGAAATATTGCTTCCAAAAATCATTCACTTATACAAATGCTGCTTCTGTAAACTTTACTTCCTTCCTGCTACTTCCCAAACGCTTATTCCATATAATAAAATTACTAAATTGATCGTTTTTTGTTAAATCATTACAGAAAAAAAAAATCAACACAGATCACAATTTCTGCGAACAGTAAAGCTGTAGAACAAAATTATTTCAAAACTAATGGTGCACAAATACAGACTTGCTTTGATAAGACAACAATATATTCTAAGAGGTCTGATACTAAGTGTCGTTAAACCACCCATGAAGACTACTCCAAATCAATTCTAAAATCATCTGCCAAAAAAAGCATTCAGCATTTAAGTTCACCAAAAACACTTCACTGACTTCACTTGAGTGATTCTCAGATTTCATCATTCCAGATTAAAAAACCCAACATGGTTCTTAATCATCCTAATAGCAACTTCTGTATTTTAAAATTAGTAACTTTCTAATGAATTGCTAGCAATTCCAAGGCAACTGCTTATAGCAGTTTTGTAGCATAAAAATTTTCTAAATAAGAACCAAATCACAAAAACTAATTCCAGCTGCAGTTCACTGCCACCAGTTACACTTATTCTTTAGCCTTTGAAGTTGGAATGTTAACTAATCATTAGCTAATGAACTTGCTTTTTTTTTTTCAGCAACATCAATAATATTTATATATTGTCAACTTAAAACACTAAAGCCCTCAGAAGTAAAATAACTTCTCTATCCTCATGCAGTTTTGAGTAGAATTGAGGACCAGGCTTATATGCCGTATAATGGACCTCAGACTAGTACAAGTTTAGTAAGGGATCTCTCTTAAAAGTCACTTTACTCTCACAAGTCAGCAAAACAACAGCTTTTAAGAACTTTTTTATTAATGGCTGGTAATGTCCTAGTAGGGAAAAAGCTGGCAAAGCAATCAAAAGGTATATAACAAGTAAAGTATTGTGTTTCCATGCTCTGCACATACCACACAACACACCGTTACTGTTTACTAAATTTGTTTAACAGTTTAATAAAAAGTACTGGTATGTAACAAACCTAGTGCAAAGAAACTTCCAGCCACCACAGATAAACCATTCTAAGCCTCTTCTTCTCTGAGAAACTCTGGCTCTTGGTAGAGTATGGTAATCACTCTCATCATTTTCAAAGCCTTCTTCTGACATCATTAATGGCATTTCATCCAAATGAGAGGACTCATCTTCCACTTGGTACCTGGAATAATGAAATAAAGAAATAAATAGCTAGTACATCACTTTTTATTACTGAGAATCTCCTAAAGTAACAAGTTAATTTTTGCCATATGAAATTTTATTCGAGAGATATTTTCATCTAAATATCTCATTCATTTGTGCTAACACATCAACAAAAAAATTCTAATTTGAGTTTAAAACGTAATGCAGCAAAAATGCCTGCAAACATTCTAGGGAAATTTTTGTTTCTTATATAATTTGTACATAGAACTACAACTTCATACTTTTCAAAGAATTCTTTGTAAGATTTTATTAAGCAGAATTTACTTGGCAAGTTTAATAGCAGATGCAATGACTGAACTTTCATGGAAGTACAGACTTTAGATTTCCACTAGTCTTCAACTTGCTTTCCTGATGTCTACTTCTGGAATGCTTTTTATTTCAAGACAAAACACTGGAATATTCCATAAGAAAATTCCCCTAAATCCATATAAATTGAGTGACTTCTTTAGTTCATATTTTTATATATTGGGAAGATGATTGTAAGAAACTACACTGTTACTTGGGTTTCCTTTCACAGACTATTAAAAAAGATCACTAAGGATATCAATTAGAAGAAAATTTTTAAAGGAATTAAGCATTATAGTCAAGCAAAAATCACCTACTTGTATGCAATAACACATACAATAATCCTAATCAAGAAAAATGCATGATACAGAAGATAAAATGGTCAGAAAAGCTGGCTGCACAAACACCTACAAAATACATGAAAAATATATCAAACAACACAGAAGCAAAAACTCTAGATATCTAAATATATTACTTGACACTATTGGTAATGGAAGTTAAGCAGGCCTTAAATAGGAACAGCTGATAAAAAAAAAAATCAAAGTATATTCTGCATACATATTTTTAAAGTTTTTCCTTACAGTTTGGAAGACCTTTAATCTATTCTGCGTGCCATTTATCTACTTTGAAATTATTCTTGCACTGGGAATAGTGAAGAATAATTCCTAGAACTCAGGGGGAAAAAAAAGAACCAACAAACCAACCAACCAAAAAACCCAACAACGCACACAACAAGAAAAAGGATTGAGTCACCAAAAAATGAGTGTTTGGCACAGAATTAGTAACTTTAACTTTTATTGAAACTGTATTGTATAGTCCTCTCTTACAATGTGTGTCCTGGGACTGTCCCATTTTCCCCACAGCAACCTAAAAACAATCTATATAAAAACAGTAATTAGCAAATAAAAAAAAATCCATTCCCTTCATGTGAGAGAGCAGCTGGAGTATGTGGAGATCTGCCTGGGGATGGATGAGGAGCCAAATTTGAATTTCTGGGGTAGGATTAAAGAGAAGAACGCTAAAGGGAACACTATAGTGAGTGGCTGCTACAGATCACCTGAACAGGAAGAACAAATACATGAGGCTTTTGAGGAGCGGCCTCATATTCACCAGCCTTGGTGTTCATGGGGAATTTCCACCACCCTGATACCTGCTGGAGAGACAACACAAGAGGATGTAAGCAATCCTGGACTTTGCAACAACTTCATCCTCCAAGCAATCAGAGGAGTTAATGAGGAAAAGGTGCTCTGCTGGACCTCATACTCACCAAGGATGAGAAGGTCAAACACAGCCTTGGCTGCAGTGACCATGAAATGGTAAAGTTTGTATTTCTGAGGGCAGGGACAAGGGTGGCAAGCAAACTCACAATCTTGGACTTCAAGAGAACAGATTTGGCATTTTCAAGAACTGCTTGGAAGAGTCCAATGAGATATGCCCAAAAAAGCTAGTTAATATTCAAGGATCAGTTCCTCCAAGCTCAAGAGATTCTATCCCAAGAAATAAGAAGTTGGGCAAAAAAGCCAGGAAGCTGGACTGGATGAACAAGGAGCTCCTGTCCAAACACAGACACAGAAAAGAAGCACATAGAGGATAGAAGTAAGAAGAAGTAACCTGGGAGGAATGCAAAAACATTGTCCAAGCATCCAGGGACAAAGCCCAAATGGAACTGAATCTGGCCATGGATGTCAAAGACAAGTCTGTAAGTATGTAAGTGACAAAAAAGAAGACTAGGGAAAATGTGGGCTCACTGCTGAATGAGACAGAGGGCCTGGCTACACAAGACACAAGGCTGAGGTACTGAATGCCTTCTTTGCCTCTATCTTTACTAACAAAACCGGCTTTCAGGAGGCCCAGGTCTCAGAGAGCAGGGGAAAGGGCTGGAGCAAGGAAGATAGGATAAGGTCAGGGAACACTTAAACTGCATCAATATAAGCCCACGGGCCCTGAGGTGATACACTCACGAGTGTTAAGGAAGCTGGCAGATGTCACTGCAAGGACATCTTCTGATGATCTTTGAGCAACCAGCTCTAGATGGTCCTGCTTGAGCACTAGGCAACCCAACCACTACTTCAAAAAAACTTAAGCCATTACTTTACACTGAGACTCTTTACAGTAGGACAAACAGATTCACATTCAGTGTTTTTATAATCTCTCCTAGTTAAATTTGCAAATTAAATTATCACAGTTTTAATACACAGCTTTCCATGGCGTCGTGTTTCGCTTCCAGGTATCCAAACAATTAATAGCATACAGCAAGATATTGCAAAGTAACAGATCCTTTCTATTTCTGCACAAAGTTATCAAGTATCTGACTCAGAAAATAATATCCTTTATAGACAAGGATAAGACAGCAAATATGGTTAAAGGCTCTCTTGAAGAAACACGTTAATGCAAGAGAATTACTGGAGAGAGAAACACATTCACAGACATACATAATATTTACTCTTATAAACATGGTAATATTTGCAGAGTACATTGATGCCATAATCATAACTTCTTGAAGGTTTTTAGCCATTATATTGTAAAAAAATATTCTTTTTTCATAATCAGTACCTACGTTTGCACTTTTAAATATGGAGGTTCACCAAGTACTGAAGATAATGAGCATAAGCACTACCGTGTTTAGTAATGCTGACTTAAAAATACAGCCTCTGAACTGGCAAGCAATTTACTCTCTTTCAAAAGCAATTTTACTATTGTGTTGGAAAATTATACTTCAGTATTTAAAAACAATAAGATAATGAATAATGGATTTTTCATAACTAGGATAAGTACAAAAATCTTTATGTCTTTGTTACCTAGTATTTTTCTGCACTTAATTGCTTGAAGTGCTGATTTTCCTTGAGTGACAAATCAATTAACTATAATCCTAGAAACTTTTATTAAAATGGGGAAGCACTGAATGCGACGTGAATAAAGAAGCCAGAGTAAAGAAATCAAAACTCTCAGCATGAGTGCTACTAAATCAGATATGAAGATAACTATCTTTACAAAAATACGGTTTCCTAAGGAAAAAGGAACATTAATATTAAACAACTTTCAACTAAGTCTCACTACTATTAGGAATATCGTTTAACAGATTTAAGAGAAAGGAAACCATGTAAAATAAATACTTTTAAGTGAAATTTTGATATAAACATCTGCTGTGAAAGTGATGCCTCGAGTCACCTGTAGCTACATCATTCCACTCTGATGGCTGTTTGCCAGAGCAGATGCAGTTGCAGAGTTCCATGGGTGCCATCACTGGTAATGGAAACCATTTTGATTCATTTAAGTCTAATCTGGCTACCTATTTAGATCTGTAATTATTTCTGTATTTTCTGCCAGCTCTCCGTTGTTCTAAAAGAGCAAGTTCAAGGGTGCAGCAAGAAGGTGCAAGGGGCAGGACAGTCATGACCGCATGTTCTTCTGATTTTACTCGCTTGACAAACGCAGAAGCAGTAGCTAGGATGGATTTTTCTATCTGCCTGCTTATAAGATCCAGGCAGGATAGAAGCACCGTGTCAGACACTGCATAAACAGCATTTCCTCGTCACTATCACTTGAGCAATACACCGTAATTCACAAGAAAGAAAAACAAAGTTAATGTTTTAAAGCAGTACTTCTCAAACCGAGTGAGGGAGGGAAAAGGAACATGTGGCCATGAGTCTACACAGCAACTGGACACAGGAGATGGCTACAGGATGGTCAGTAGCATGGAAGAGAGGCAGCAGTGGAAAAAGTTCCAGCTGAGCATCTGAGTAGAAAAGCTAAGAAAGACCAGTTACCAGCAGTTGAGCTACCACCACTTGCCACTATGACCATGTCCCATACCTCTAAACAATGGCAATTTGGCCCAGTGGCTGCTGCCAGCCACAGGACTCCCTCTCTTTCTGGTCATGTGGAGAGGAAAGACTGATAGATTGTGCTGCTTACTCCATCTCAGCCATATCCTGCTCCAGTAACTCCTCCAAGAGTCAACCCAGGTTAACACCTTCCCAGAATAAGGAGAAAGGAGACTGCCAAATTGTAGAGATGCAATAGGAGGAATGATGAAGAAAAGAACAAGCATATTTATATATAAAGAGTATAAAGAGCAAGAATTGTTTCTTGAAGGAGAAACCATTGCTGTAGGCTACCTAACTATTCGAAGCCTGTGACAAAGAAAAAAAAAAATCCCAGGAAACTGCATAGCAGCAGGAAAAAATTTATTAAGAAATGCACGTGGAACCATAGCAATATTTATAAACATAAACCATGTTTTCATATAACTGCTCCTCTTAGTCTATTATCCAGTATCTCCATAAAACTAGTTGCTTTAAGCTACCTGAGAAAAATCAAATTACAAATACCTTTTTTTTTTTCAAATATTCTTCTGCATTTCTAAAAACTGGAAGTTACTTTTTCACCTCTAATTTCAAACACCTGTATGCTTTACACAGCTAAAATTAGAGAGCAATCATATTGTCCCTAGATTACAACAAAGTGGAAAATAGAAAAATCTTCTGCATCTAACTGTAGGAAACGTAAAGAATTTCCTTTAACCTCTTTCTCCAAAACACAGGAAAGCTATCTCCTAAGTTTTTAGAACTGATTAAAGCTTTCCACTATTTGTCCCTGGTTAGCTTCAGTTGTGCCTTTAGTGCAAGAGCATCCCCAATCAGTATTATTTGGGAAGTCTCCGAATTCAAGTGCTGGCCTAAAAAAATACATATACACATACAGAATAATCCTATTACAAATTTATATGCATTATCAGGGACAGGTGTGTCCGAGATCTCTACATGGAAGAGGACACTAATGACAGTGTTCCAACAGTAAAAACAAATAAAGAAAACCATCTGAACAGCTTTTAAGGAAGCTGAAGATTTCTGGAGCTCAACACTTATATCCAGTTTCAATAGTTAACTTTGCTTGTGTGTCCTTGCCTAAAAGGATCTTTAAAAACATACTAAAACCCTCCCGTAAACATAGTGTATGTTTACCCACTGGAGAACAAAACACACTTTTACTGCATGCAGGCAAGTTTATTACTGACTGGGCCACCAAGTTGAATAATATTTACTGCATAAGACCAAATAAATCAAATTGCCCCCAGCCTTTTACAAGTGCTGCAGAGAGATATTCTAAAAAAACCACAAGACAGCATTTTTGGCCGACTTTAAAATAAATATGTAAATAAATGCTGGTATCTTCTGCCATGCAGAACTAGAAACTAACCAAGAACTAACCCTTACATCTGAGGAGATAAAGGCCTAAAAGTAGACTACATAGTTATTACCAAAGCAGCTCCTGTTCATGTAGCTTATCAAAAATTGCTTAAATCACAGATACTAAAACTACAGGTTTCACCAGACACTTAAATAAAGCAAGTGTTTTGAATGCTAGTTGCTTTCTCTTTCTCCTAGCTCACACTTTCTTACCAGAGCTATATATACAGATGAAGTAAACTCAGAAGATCTGCATAATGAAGTTGTCATGAAAAAAAGGCACCCTTTCTTACTCCCCTTTGCTTGCCTTACAAAGTGCTAAGCATATCCTAATATAAGATCTTTTTTAACTCATGACAAGATGAGCGAGTCTGTATTTAACAAATAGGTACCAGAAATACCTAAATACACAGCAGGACCTGAGGAAACATCATCTACATTCACCAGAACCCTAATTTTAATTAGGAGGGTACACCATTGATCACAACAAGGGGACCATTTTATCACTGTCACTGACTATTGTTATTGACATTGTAGCCCAATCAATTGTTTGCTTTCCCTGTTCTTCGCAATCCAAAGGCCTGCCCAAGCAACACAAATCACTGTATTTAAATACTACAGATGGAAACCAGGAAGACATGCAAATACAGGGCAAAAATAATAGCTTAAACACAAACAACCTTAGAAATACATTTACAAAGTTTATTCTACTGCACATGCAACCACACGTGCTTGTTGCAAAAGACAGCATCATCTGCAATAGCAATTTGAAATTATCAAACTTTTTTTTACCTGGTGATTAAAATTCTTCAGATTAGGGTAATTACCCTAAGAATAATTATGTGAAAGATTATAATTGTCTATAAAACTACCTTGGTGCAAGAGAGTATTACTAGAGCAGAAAAACACATAAGGACAACTTTTTCCAAATACACAGTTCTAAGCAACGTCAAGTCAAAGATCTGCAATTAATTGCTAAAAATCACTTAGTTTCCTATGGCATCAAAATTTATGTCTGCAGACAAAGCATTACAAACTACTCAAATATAACACCAATGAAAGTGGCATACATAAAAATATTTTACAGTTGCTATTGTGAGCAGCTCTATATGCTCTAATATGGTTACCTGCATCATTAAAATCAAAGATTGCTCTGAAAAGCAAAAGCCACAGAAACTACAATAGCAATGAAAACACACACTGTGTAAAAGCCCTGAAAACATTAACATATGGCAAGGTCATTTTTCAGAAGTTATATATCAAGCTACTTTGACCTTTCTCATAAGCAAAAATCTCAGCATCTACACCTATCCTAAACGAGGTGCCAGTCCCAACAAACTGTATTAAGCTATGAATAAAGTCTTCAGCAAACAAAGCAACACGTAATCCAGCGATGACGCATATGTGAATACTTATGTCAATATGGAAAAAAAATTTCACCACTAGCTTCCTTTTTTTAAAAACTAGTGGTACTTCATAACTTGAGTCTTGAAAACATAGACCCAACCACTGCTGTACATATGCAACATCCCAAGTACAGAGATGCCACGCAAGCAACTCTGTTGGAATAATCAGAATTCAGAGATTATATCTCCTATTCAGCCTAAAAATTAATCAGTGACATAGTTCTAAACAACAACAGTGAATCTCCTTCCAAAACCACAACTCAGGAAAGGCTATTGACAAAGGACAGTACATGCTGCAAGACACTGACATCAATTTTGTATTTGTTTTTAAATGAAAAGAAAATAACTTGTGCTTTGCAAAAGCAAGCAATGCTTTGAATTGCAGGTGAAGTCAGTGAAAAAACAGGGGGGCAATAGTTCTCCTGCAAAAAAGAACAAAAGGACATATAAGATTGATCTAGTTTGTAAGAATGGCATTAACAGCCATTAATGGCAATAACAGACAATTCTCTGAACTACAATTCTACAGAGATTTCTCTGTGCTGCATTTGATCCTTTCCTCCTTATGCTAAAACAAGACAGAGGTGTACCTGAAAAAACATTTAAATATAGCAAGTAACATACAAAGCTATGTATTTCAATGCATTCTCATTTCCAGTGCACTCCAACATCTACATATTAGTAGCTATAACATAAAACACTTATCAGGAATACTACTTTCAGTTGTTCAGAGTTCATGACATTTCTAAGAAGTACGGGCTGAGCCTGGAACATCTATAATTTTTGGTATCACAGTCACAATCGATACAACTCACTGAGTGGCAGAAAATTTCTGTCCTACAGAGAAATGGATTAGACTAATGCATGATGGTGTGGCCACTGAGTTGCCAGTTCTGTACCCATGGCACAGATATGAGGGCAAAAAAAAAAATCCACAGAGGACAGGGGCTCAGGTTTAAACAAATCCTGGTTCCTATGATGCTAAGGGATTTCTCCATCAGCAAGTGTGCCAGTCCACAGGCAGGAAAGTAAGAAGCAATACCCACTCCTGCACACAGTTGCTTAACTTTAGGAGTTTCTGAGTAGTAGGATGAATAGCGTTAACAGTGCTATTTGTACACCAAAAGGTAGACTTTTGGATGAAACAGTTTATTGCTTCTGTCAAACAACAATGTTTGAAGAAGTTACTCTCGCTTTGCAACAGCGGTTTTAAAACGTAGAAGTTCAAAAGTAAATTCAGTTCAATCTTTAGAATGCTTTATCACAGAAGCCATATTAAAATTCAAATTAATGCCAATATTGTCAGTCATTCAGATTCATCTGTCATTTTCAAACTCATTTTCAGGAGGAAATATGTAGAGCATTCAGTTAAAAGGTGTAAGGGTGGAAAGAGCAGATTAAAGTGAAATCTGTAAAATTCTGCCCAAATAATGTAAGCACTTCTGTTCTAAACATCCCAGGGAAAGGGATTCATAAGAAATAGCAACATTTTAGAAAAACTGCTAGAATTTCCAAGTATAACTGCATAAAACCCATGCAACAGGTAAACTCTACTGATATATATCAAGGCTTGGTTTTTTAATAATTACAGGCATTTAGCAGAACTTTCCAGAGTTACAGTAAAATAAACTATGAACTTTCTGTAAACAGCATTCCACAAGAGATGTCAGGTCCTATTAACTCTAATTGTTACATAGTCTCAACAAATAACATTTTAAGGTATTTGGGGAAGTTTTTATTCTTAATTATTACATTTAAACTATCAAGACCCTGGCATATAATTTGCCACTGCAGTATGAAGAATAACATCTGAACTGTTAAAAAGCACACTGTGGTTCAGAACAAGAAGACATGCTTCTAACATCTGAAAGATACAACTTAGATACCAGGTATCTAAGTATTTTAACAAAGCTCACTTCAGATGTCAGAAACTAAAGAAATCACAAAATTACTGTATCCAATATTATCTGTTGATATTTCTATGTCTCTATTTTTTGGTGGTTCACTGTGAAATCTAGCCAAACACCTTGAGAAATGATAACCAGAAGGATAATAACACTGCTGGGAACAGCTTTCACTTAAATGAAAAGCATTAAAACAATAATAATACATTAAACCATCTTACTTTCCACGTAATATAAAAATTTGTTTGACATTTTTAAGTATGAGGGAAGCATGTGAACTGTCAGCAAACTTTGAGTTCTGCAGACTTCCATTCCATTTTGCCTGGAATAGATATTTTTTCTATTTCACATACTTAGCATGAAATAAGCTACAATCCACCAGTTGTTAAGCAACAAGTACGCTGCGTTTACCTGGACAAAGGACACATCATTCAATTATTCCACTGAATTTTTTTTAGAGTTGGAAGGGACCGTAGAGATCATCTAGTCCAACTCCCCT
>JAOXNG010000012.1:59625491-59650495 GCA_028566535.1 Scolopax minor
GAGGTGTCCATGCCCAGGGCAGGGGGTTGGAACTCGATGATCTTTAAGGTCCCTTCCAACCCCAACCATTCTACTGTGAGGATGGTTAGCATCAGGTTCTCTGTACATGTATGCATATATGCATAATGACAAAAAAAATGTCAAAACGGCATGTCTCTAAGCTGTAGAAAATGCTACATACACAGTGACTTCAACAATCCAGATCGATTCCTCCAAAACCAAAGAGATTATGACAGATTTAGATCAATGCACGTGAATGAATCATGACCATGAGTTCCACAGACGACATTGTGGTTTTGTTGAAGTTGATGGGAAAAATAAAAATATATTCCCTTCCGTCTTTGATGGGGGCAAAAACCAGCCTCAGAGTTTAAAACTTAGCCAACCTAATACATTAGAAACGCACATGGAGTTTTGAATTAGCTGTTATGTTTCTTCTGCGTTATCATATTGTAGTTGTAATGTATGAAAGAATTACGAAATTTAATTAGGGAATGGTTCTTAGGTCATAGCAAAATTGGCACACTAAACACACAATAAATGTCTACTTTACTTTTAATTAAACAGCTTCCCCTTAAAGGTTTTTAATCACTAGTTTAGATAAGTGGGATTTGTAATGATTGTTAAGGAACTGTGGAGAGTGGCTGAAAACATGCACCTGCATGCAGTTAGAAGGGGGTATTATGGAAAATGTTATTGAGACTGTAGGAAAGCTTTCCTTTATGCTTAATGCGTTGTTAGAATGATGAATAATGTCATAATTCTCAAGAAAACTGGAAAATCCTTTTACAGTAGTCGGTTAAAAGCCTCCTTGATGTTAAGCTTTACAAAAATCCCCCATCATTAATGCGGCCTATATTTGGGAAAGTGTGATTACCAAAAAGAAGTGTGATGTAAAATATTCCAGCTCTACCATGTGACAGTGAAGCTAACATTAAAGTAATACAAGGTGAAATAAAACATGAACTTGAAAATTATATTTAAATCTTTCAAACTTTGGACTTTTCCTATTTATTTTTTAAAATATTTTTTCCTTTTCTTTAAAATTCTTGGTTATACATGTAATAACAGCTCTTTGTATTTAGTATCTGTGTTACTTCAGAAGTAATAAAACAGCCGTTAAATCACATATTTATCTGGTAGTTCTTACTTTTGTTGTTGGTCACATAGTTTGTTTAGAGAGTGATGAGATTAAAAAACTTATGGTATACCAATTTCAAGAAAGCTTCAATTATTTCAACTCAGCGCCTGTCTCTCTCTCTCACCACACCTTTTCTCCCAGGCAGTATTTTCTATAGTGTTTTTTCCATGGATGTATATCCTGCCATTTAAAGCAGTATGAAATAATGTGGAAAGACCCTCTGACAGGAAATTAGGAATGACATGTTTAAGATAAAGGGGTCCAGCCACCGAAACAGCGTCTGATGAAGATTTAGAGTGATGGCTAAACCACGTGAATTGTTTATCCATTCTGCCACACTATTGCTGCAAGCCAAGAGAGGTGTAATAATTTATTTGGAAAACCACAGTTTAGTACAGTGAGAAAAAGTAATCTACCACTGCTCTGACAGGCGAGGCAGATAGATATGAAAAAGAGAAACAGATCTATTTCTTGAGATGTAGGCAACAATTATGAATGAATAGACAGCCACCTTAATATATGAGTTGCCATCTCTCAACTGCTTCAGCAGATGGCCTGCTTCGTGTGCTCTGCTCCGAGTTCCTCATTCAAAGGTTTGATACTTCTGAATATAATGCATCATGAGGCTTTTTACAGATCAGTACATGTATATTAACTATATTATTGATTGTGGCAAGCCTGTTCTTCCAATGTGGACAGTTGCTTTGGCCGTAAAGTATGTTAGGAAGTCTAAACTATTTAGCCACCACAATAACATGACATTATTTTGACTGCCAGCATCTAGCCTTGCATTTATCATTCCTCTGCCGTCTCATCTCCTCGCATCCTCAGTTCCCGTGTATTTTCCATCAAGTGGTCCAGCAGCTTTCAAGTGCCTGCCTCCACACCCTGGGTGCTGGTGCCACCACGCAGCTGGCCAAGGGAGGCTGCAGCCTGAGCACGACGACGCCACCGCCGCTGCTGCTTCAGCACTCTCGGCTTGCTGGCTGGGTCTTTCTCCTGTCCATTAAAAATGAGAAGTGGGCTGAAATGCCAATTAGATAATGTCGACATTTGGCAAACAGAGCTGTCTGCCAGTTTGCAGGCAGTCTGGGCAGTGTCACAATGAATCCGTCAAGAGGCATAGAGTGTCGTGTCCCCCTCCCATGGGATTCAAAATACAGCTGTCACTCAAAGCTACAGTAGCTGGGATTTGGGTGTCAGGGTGGATAGGGGGAAGGGGTTGATTTCCCTATGGAAAGTGGGTGAAATGCCTTTCCCAGATTTCAGTGGCATCCAACTGACATCCGCCAGCATGGGAGCTGAAGTTACTACATGAGGGAAAAGGTAGGAAGCATCTCTGTGTGAAACTTGCTAGAAGTGCTCCTACCAGAGGCTAACACAAATGTTTGTAAATAAATAACGAGCTTGGGTTTTCTGACCACTCCAAACATACAGTTTTGAAAAACCATAGTATATCATATCCCAAATTACATGGCTTGGTAATTTGCTCCTGTGAGGTGTAAAAGCTGTTGCACCAAGACAGAAGAGAATAGAGTGAAGGGTCCTCCTGGAAGGGGGGCGTGCATCAGTTCTCACCTCTTGTCCTGATTACTGGAAAACTAACATGCTGACAAGCTCATAACTTCATAAAAATGCAAACCTGAACGATGCCAAAGAAAAGTTATTTTCAAACAAAACTTCAACAGCTTTTTGCTATTTTTGCTTTCTGTTTCCATTAAAGTGTTTATACGATTTTGCAAAACTTTCTAGTAAATTCCTCAGGGGAGAGAGGGGGAAAAGTTAGCAAGTGCTTGGAGTTGTGGCTTCAAGCCTTGAATAATTCTGTTCCTCTGTCTCAGAAAAGGAAAGGACTAAAACCATATGATGAGTTTTAATCTTATTAGAGAGCCATGTCTCAGCTGACCTTGTAACACCACGGACTGTCTGCCACGAGTGACACGAGCTTGGGGATTAGAGCATCAGAGGACCCGAGTGAGAAGTGACGTCCAGAATATGAGTAAGTAGATACTGTCCAGGGAAAACCCATAATATTCAGATATGATGGATCATTTCTCAGCCACCTTGTGAGATCAGCCAACGCCTGCCCGAAGATGACTCCATATCCTGGTACTCTTGACAGCTGGGAGGTGCACAGATATCTTCTGCAAACACAGAAATGCTTTGTGGCCGACTTTTCATAACTTTGCAGCTTGTGCACTTACTTATACCCATGCAGAGTCTCCACACAGAAGTTTTTCACTTACTTAGACTTGGGATAACGTTTCATATTGAGTTTATACAGAAGCCAGTGAGGTAAAAAGAGGGAAGGGCACTGAGCGTGTTGGTACAAAGCATCATTTTTGAACCAAGCTGACATAGCAGTTCTCTGTCTTTAAAACCACACAGGTAAGATTGTTATTTCAGACAGGTTGGTGTTCTGGCACCATTCTCCTGAAATGAAAGATATGAAATGTTAAAAGAGAAAATTAGTATTTCTTAAACAGGGAAAAAATGCATGGATGTTAAAGACACAGTGCTTTAATGTGTCGACATAGGAATTAAACCCACAGTGTATGCTGTGATTTTTTTTCCCCTCTTTCGAAATTCAGCGTTCATTGAGGACGAAGATTTTCGTTTCCCTCAGTAGGTTGAGTAAACAAGGAGAGATTGTGCCAGCAGACTCCTGAAGTATCCAGGGCCTGTTCTGCACACAAAGCCACAGAACCAGCATCAGAGCTCTGGTTAATGCTCGAGATAAGACAGAGTGGTCCCTGGGCCTGTGGTGGGAAAATGCCCTTATGAGACTCAAGCCCGATGAGCTATGTGAATTAATGCAAAATAGAGTTTTGAAAAACACAGGCTTAGGGAAAAAAAGCAACCACTTTCTCTTTCCCAAAGTCTGCTAGAGAGCAATCTGAAAGTCTTTGCAGCTTAACTTCGTAGCGGCCAAGGAAAGTATTTCCTTGTGATGAAGAAAAGCAGAAATCTGTTCCTATGCCACATGATGCTGGAGAACAGCACTTGGAAGAAGGAAGAGTCAGAAGAGACGAGGCTTCAAAATAATTTGGGGAGGCAACCTTCCTAGAAGGGAGGGCAGGGGGAAGAGTAAGAGTAGTTTTGAGCCTGTTGAAGCAGGCTCACTGGCACTGTGTGGTGTGGGAAGGTAAGCATGGGGAGCTTGGGATGATAACTGGAGAATTACACCGAGGCACACGTTAGACAGTTTCTGTTGGCCTGAAACCACTTGCTCTGAAGACTTGCAAGCCATGTCATTGACGTGCTACATTGACATCACAGGCTCTGCTTTCCACAGCTTCTTCCTAGAAATGAGCTAGAAAAGGGCACTGAATTTCCCCTCCTCAATGAAGAAGCAAGATCCATCAAAATCTCATTGACCTTCTTCCCTGGTGTCCAGTCACCTTGGGAGAGCTGGCTCTCACCTCCCTGTCCAACAGCCCGAAGCTGGCTTACCTGGAGGGGGGATCAGGATATACATACATGTCTCCCATCACTTTAATGTCTTGCCATACCTGACTCTACTGTGTGCACCTTATGTACACAGGTGTTCTTAAGTGCCTCAGACTCCCTCGTTTGTGCTTTCTCCCACCCCTCTGAGGTTGTGTAGACACACACCACAGCCTGGCCTTCTCCCCTTGCTGAAACAAGTTGCCTGTGTCCGAATGTTAATCCATAAAATTCCATTTATATATTGCAGGATCCTAGAAGGACCTGTGCCCTAGCAAACTGAAGAGTCATCCTTCTTCGTGCTGCTGCCTAACCCCAGGTACTTTCCCCTCTACATCTCTAAAGGTTATGGGGCTGTTCAGTGTCTAACCCTTCCCCAGATGTACTCCAGAGAGCACTCAGAACAAAAGAGGTGCATTGCAATGATTTATTTCCCTGGTTGTTCACCAACGTTGCTGCCTCTTTTCTCCCACCTAGGACTTCCCTGGCTACCTCTTCACGTTTCTGCCTGCTATTGGAAAGAAAAGAACTGCTTGTACTTCCACAACCCAAAACTTAATAGGAAAGCAAACTCTCCCGATCCCATCCTACATGCAGGATTGCCACCCCCACCTTGCATGTGACATTTGTGTGCCACACAGGGGAACATCTTTGGATGATAAGCCTAGCTATCTTCTTAGAGGCCGGTTAAACAATATGGAAATCCCTATGGCTGTGCAAATGTAAACAATAACTCCTGCCTGGAGGGTTTTTTTTTTACCCAGCTAGTTATCTCCGTATTTTTAGCACCTCTAACACAGAGTTGGGCTGTGAGGTAAGATTGTCATATTGTTTTTTCCTGCGTTAGTCACACGCAGGACTAATAATAATAATCTGAAAAGGAGTTTTTATTTTTTTCCCTCATAATTGCATGACCACGTGATACGTTTTTTAAACTGATATGTAAAATTTGGAGTAATGACCCCAGCGGATAAAGTTACTTTCATGTGTTACTGCTTGTAGGAGCAGATCCCCAGTTTGGACTTCCTTAAGGTGAAAAGCTGCAAAAAATCTTCTGTAATGCAGCAATGCATCTGTCTGCCCTGCAGAAGGTGTTTAGGAAGTGATTAGTCCATAAGTGCAGTGTAATCACTGTTATTATATGGGAAGGGGTGAGGGGTGAGAAATGTAAACAGCAGTTTACTTTGGTGGTGTCAGTGTTTTATCCCATACTGAGGGCTTTGCCTTATGCCCAATGGATGAAAACAGGGAAATATACAAACAAACCCATCAGTTCCCCACCAAATTCACTGGGCTTCAGTTTCACACGTGCAGCCTAGACTCTTTCCTTGTAGGCTTAATGCAAGAAGAGATTTACCTATTGCTCTGAACTCTGCAATTCCTTAGGTGTAAACCGAGTCCAATTTAGGGAAGCACTTTGTTAATAGATACTCAATCTTACAAGAGATCGTTTTTAAAAGGTAATATTTTAAAAGTCACCTCTATGTCTGTATGCACGCCTCAGTTAAATGCAACATTTGACAGTGAACTAATGGAAAGAGATCTGAACGCACGAGAGTCGGGGAGGATCTATAATTTTTATATTTAATTTGCACTTTTGATGGCACTTTCTGTATGATTAGTGGCACTATGTCCTCTGACTATTCAGGTAAACAGCTTCCCCTGTGTGCTCAGTATTAAACACTAAGCATCACCAGAGAGGAGAAAACGAATTCCTTAGGGAGGGGGGAAATGTACTTGTAGAAACTCCTTCAGGAGATTCATATTGAAGCGTAAAATGTGACACAAATTTTAACTGTATAACTGTGTTTTGAAATTCATGGTAGATTGAAGCCCTCCATTTTGCACTGCTTACACAACGTTTTGGTGGTGTTCTGTGTAGTTCTACGTGCTCCCTGGTTTTTATGACACCTAAGGTTTATCATCAACCTCCGGTATTAGTTTTTCTTTTTATAAAGTTCATCACCACAATTGACAGGAAACAAAGTACATATAAAACTGAACAACCACGGTTGAGTATTTTCCTGTAATGCTTTAAATCTTGTGTTTAAATGCTTTAAGGTTAATTGGTAAGCACATTTTAAAATGATTACACTAGTGAACAGCACAAACAATTATTATATTCTATCAGTCACTCAAACAGAGGGATTAATCTATGTTAGGAAAAGATTAATTTCCTATATCCCGGAAATGAATTTTTTTCCCCACAATTATCAATAGTATCAGATGGGTCTTTTCCATTACATTTTAAGGATAAATCTTTGCTTACATTAGCAGAGAACTGTGATTATGAAAGACAGGCACAATTGTATTGCTGTTATTACTGAGTGAATAGATGCCCTTCTATGATATTCTTTTTTTTTTTTTTGGTCATAATGATGCAACCACCCTGTGCTTGGTAATATCAGTATTTATAACTGTAACACAGATACAAAGGAATCCGTTGAAAGGGTAAGTCCCTGAAAGCAGAGGCTCTGTCCTTCTCTGTGTTTTGCTGAGTTCAGTACAATGAAAGCACTTAATAAAAATGGTTAATCCCAGATAGCTGCTGACCATTTCAGAGTTTTGATATTTGTATCCATTACTTATCTGTTTTTCTATTTTCCTAATGAAAACAATCAGTTTCCAGAACAATTCTCAGAAAGGGGTACTTTCTGTGTCCCCTTTGAAAAAAATGGTCTTCCTTTAACTGGCCATTTCAGTTGATAATTTTGTCTATAAGTCACAATACAGTGTTCTCAGTTACTCCTTTACCAATACCAAATGAAAAGCAAAACAAAATACACATTACAATAGCTATCTGTATACTCTGATGGCTTAATAAATCCTCACTAGGTATCTGAACCTGGAGAAAATAAAGAGAAAACAGAACAAATAAGGTTTGGACCTGATAAGCAGTAGTTTTAATAACCTGATTTATGGCAAATTAAAGAATACATGGGTTTTCTTTCTGCTGGTGGTTCATACATTATACTATTATTCTGGATGTTAATTGAAATGTTGTGGGTTTTCTCTTGCTGTAATAACACAATATAAATCTGCTAAAAGGAGCACATAGATTTATTAATTCCTAAGCTGAAAATAATAAAAATAGATACATAAACCAATATATACATCTGTACACCTCCCCATCCATTTTTATCCACACATACAGGAAATATATATTACCTTAGTAATAGCAGATATAGAGTCCACAGTATTTAGAGCTACATATAAATTTTCTTCATATTTAGGATGTCTTTATGTAGAAAAGCAGACAAAAGTGATAAATTCTTCTGTTATTAATGCTAGAGTTTGCTTTTCTGCCTGAGCAGTTAGGAAAAGCAAATGTTATTGATGTGTTAAAAGGAAATACTTGTTAATAACTAGATAATTTTAAGATGTTGGGTTCATACCATCTGTTAATCTTAGTTGTGATTAAAGAGGTAATCCTAATGCCCATTATTCCTAATGACAAGACCAAGCAGGCTTAAAGCATTAGCCGTCGGAGGCCAAAGAGAAGAAGCAATGAAGGATATCAGCAATCTTAGCCACAATTGAGGAATTGGCCCGTCCTCTACACAACAAAAGTGATACAAAAGAATTACACCCTCACTAAAGTCTATTTCCTCGTATAATCACACAAAATGATTTTTCTTAAATATGATAATAAATCACAGCAAAAAATCAATGTGGCAGGGCCCAACTGCTATGGCCTGATAACGCATCAATCAATATTTAGTATTTAGATTTTAATTAATACATAGCAAAGCAGGGGCCTTTTAAGAGAGAAATATTATCTCAGATAAAAAATCCTGCACTGTTAGCATGCGAAAGTTGTTGCTCATATCTGTCATTGATCAATCTGCTGGAGTTTGATTAAAAACCCTTGAAAATACCAGACAAGAGCATAAACCAGCCCGAGCCCAAAGCGGGGGATGTCTCAGGCTGCAGGGCGACAGCGAAGCACAGAATCCATCCCGCCCGGCCTTGCTGAGCAATAGCCTAACAAATGGGTGACACTTACAGTGCTCGGGCTACAGAAAAAAGAAAAAAAAGAAAAGATAGACATTATTGGGCCAAGGGACACAACTTGCACCTCCCACCCCCTCCTTGCCCCAGGCTCACCCCTGGCCACAACTGCTTACGGGACTTAAAGAAATCACACGACAACAAATTATTTTAACATTGGCTCTTAATTTTTTGTTTGTGTGCTTGTGTGTTTTTTGACCAAAGATGATGGCCGGGGATTTATTCTAGCCTGTTCACTGTCTGATTACACTCAGGACAGATAAACTGGATTAGAAAACATAAAGCAAGAAACGTTTTCACAGTCCACCTCTCCTCTTGATCATTTCTGTAAAACAGTCTGGACTAGGTCCTCATATTTGTTTTCAGTGCAGATGATCTTCTTTTCACAATTCTTATTTTTTAAAAAAAAAAAGAAAAGAAAAGAAAAGAAAAAGATTGATGTTTATTCTGAACACAATTCAGCTCCTATTGAAGCCATTAGCAAATGTGTCCAGACTTCTGTGGCTGTAGCACCAGGCTGATGATACAGTCTTTATATATTGGTTTTGTTTTCCTCAGGACAGATTCCAAGGCAGTGTAATTGAAATGGTAATAATGGGAGGCTTTAACATCAGCTGACATTTTCCAAACAAGAGCCTGCATTTGCCCTGAGTTTACTTTTCTTGTATATAATTTATGAACAACTGAATCACTAGGAAAGAACTGTGTTTTCTTTTTTGTTTTGTTTTGTTTTTAAAATCTCAGAATAATGATGTAAAGAACGTTGAAGAAACCTTTTGACCCTGTAGTTCAGTCGACCTCACAGCTTTTAGAGATGTGAACTACACTGAATTTCCAAACTGAATTCTTCAGAGAAAACCGAAGAAAAAATATTACTTGCTTGTTAGCCCATGAACCTGTCAGTCTGTGTATGGGAAGTTCAAAAAACGCCCCTGAAAATAATTTATAATACTTTATCCAGTTACTCTGCAGAATTTGTATAAATTATGCAATGATGATACATAGGTCAAATTCATACAGGGTGCAGGTAGAGCTAGCTTTTGATTCAGCAGTATATTAAAGGAAGGTTATTCTTTGGGTGTAAATTGACCATCAGTCAGAGAGCAGCTACATCCGGCTGTGTCAAGGCAGTGCATCCTGTCTCAGCAAAGCCTTCAGTGAGTGTGAAATGAATATAACTTATTCGGATGGCTGGATGTGGGGCATAGCTGGAAAAGCAAATGTCACGTGGACCGTTTCCTCCCCTTGGCTGCTGGCAAATAAATTTCTGCTTGTTCTGTGTACTTAGTATTTGGTGCAAGTTATGCAAGCTCGTGCCTGGTAGGCGAGATGTAATAAAAGCATGCAAGGGAGCAATGTCATCACAAGCACTTGACCTTCCCCTCCGGCAATATGGAGGGTGTATATTTTGTGGCAAGCATCGCGGTTGTCTTTATGTTGGTGTCTGCTCTTCTGGGTTTTCTTCCTGCAGTATGCAAGCATTAAAGCTCTTAAAAAGACCATATGTCCCAACCTGCTCTGTCCTCTTGGATGAGGGTGCATTCATCCTTTAATTTGGATATTTGGGTTTTCCACAGCTTCTCACCATAATCAGGTCTTTGTTCTCCTATCTTGTTTGTTCCTGTAATCTGCCACTGAATGAGCTTCTGCTACCTCCTGTAACCCCAAAGCTTCAGAAATACATGGGAAAAGAAATAGATCAGAAATAAAGAATTGATATGTTTCTCAAACAGGGTGTGGAAGTATCTTGAGGTTGATAAGGATTATAAATCCAATATAATATTCCAGTCCTTCGATTAAAAATTTGTCATAACCTGGAAAAAATGTTTGGATCTCCAAAACCAGTGAAGTTTATATGAAAGTTGCTCTTCCTGGTATTCTAAGTGGCTGTATAGACTGGTAGACATTCCTATATTCAGTTTATTTCTGCATTACAGAGTGAGGACAGAAGCACATGCTGCTCTCCTTCAGGAGGGCTGGACTTCACTCTTCTAATCTGACCATGAAAGCAATTACAACTTGAAGTTTACCTGTGAGCTTTGTGTTAGGAAAATAGGGGAGGAAAACAATCCCATATTCTGACACTTTCTTTTCCACGCATGAAAGAAAACCACCTCACCTGTCTCCTGCCCTCAGTGCCAGGCCAGCTTCTGAACTGGCATTGCTACAAGCTGTGAAAAAGATCTGTATCGTGTCATGTTTCAAAACCCCCTCAAATAAAGGTAGTAAAGTATGTCCTGCCCTTTGAAGCAAGAGGGGCTCCCCCTACATGAAGTTCCAAATGAAGCTATGGTTCCCACAAGGTGCTGCAAGGCTCACACATGGACCTGTCCTCCGAAACTCCAGGATTAAGAGAACTTCTCCCTGGCTCTTTTCCTTCTAGCATTATCCTCATTATTTACTGACTGACTCTTCCCCACCAGTCTCAGGCTTCACTTCCTCTAGCCCAGACATCTTATAATACACTGGAAGAAGATGAAGGAATTAGTTAATTCCCCAGAGCTGGCCCAGCCCCACCAACCTGCAAATTCCTATATACAAGCTGGCAACTGTGATCTTTCCTCTAAGCCAGCGAGAGGATTAACTCCTTCTCTACTTCAGTTTGCAGCTCATTCACAAGCTGTTCACTTTGTACATCCCGTATTTGATATCTGAGGTGCTTTGATTGGACACAGCGGGTCATGTTGTCATGGTTTTCATTCCCTACTTAGTTCAGCTAATTAAGTCTTAAGCAAAAATAACCACAGATATATTTTTTGCTGAATGTGCTGCAAAGTAACTGGCCATTCCCAAGAGCTGCTAGTCTTATAAATGTTTCAATAAACCCGTTTGCTATGCCAAACACAGAAAGGGCATGAATGCAGACGTGGGAAACTATGTAAAAGGAAATTTGGACTTCTGGGAGGGTCATTTTTTTCAAGTTCAATATCAACTATTGATGGGAGCAAGAACCAAGCCAAACTGAAGCTGCAGATGAACACTAGGTTAATAGGAACTACAAATGAGAAGCTAGAGATGACTTATTTTCTTACTTTTAAAAAACTTGAATGTTTAGACTTCCCTGTTTTTCTACAAGATAAGCTGATATTTAAATACCAACAGCTGCCCTCCATTCTCATAAAAAAAGAATCCTATATGGGGCTTCAAGGTTAATTATCAGTGCTGTCTCTTTATGAACTAAGTTTCCTCTACCATTATCTTTCAGACCTATCTGGCAGTTGTAGCCAGATAGGCTAAGCTTTCTAATTTGACCATCACAGTAGCCACATATGACTACAGCTCCCTCGACCAGACCTCTCTAACTAGCTACATGTGGACCAATGAAGCACCATTTTCAGGCCCACCAGCAGCTCTGGCCTATTCCTGCCCTCTGCCCACAATGCCAGCAGGACATGGAGGAGGAAGCGTGGGTAGGAATTCTGTTCTCTAAAGGACACAGTGTCTGGACAAGACCCAAGAACCTTTGCAGATGTTGGGCTATGGCATGGGCTATGAGCTCCAAAATGCATAGTCCTGCTAGGGTGTGCCAGGGCTGGAATGTCCCATAGCTTCAGCTGCCAGGTACAGTGATGGTCCATGGCTACTGTACAGAACAACGTTACACTGTGAGCTCAAGTGCAGAAGGAGGGGTAGGGTCACATAATGTCCCTGGGTCACCACTGAATGGGTGATATTCACGTCTCCAGAGGTGGTCTCCTACGTCCATGGCTGGAGCAGGTCTCTATGCAGGACAAACCTCACATGAAAAGAAGCTGGGGCTTGGAGGATTGCAATGGCTCTCTTTTGTTGCCCTTCCCAGGTAATTAGAGAAGCCCACTCCTTCCCAATTTTATGTTGTTTCCCTCTTCTGAATCAGGGGAAGAATTCTACTCTAAGCTTACCTGCATGAGGGTATTCCTCTTTTCTTCTTCAGAAGATATTCTGTAAAGCTCTACTGTAGGTTCCCACAGTTCTTCTTTTAGAGAAGAGCAGTGTTTACTGTTACTTTATCACTATATAATTTCTTGCTTTTTCTGAAGAGGTCCCCCATGACAGCAGGGTTTTGAAGATGCTGGTATGCAAATACCACTGCAATTGTATTGAAAGGAACTAAAAAAAAAGAGAAGTTGAGTTGTGGTCACTAAAAGAACAGCTTTGCACAACAGGTTAACAATTTTGAAAGGAGAGTTTCAGGTTGTTTAAGTAACTAATTTTAATCCTGATGAAACACTAGAAACAGCTGTTTCCAATAATGATAACCATAATCCTTTTCACTGGCTGTAGAGAATCTCTGACACAGGTCAGAACAACTGGAACAATTCCAAAACATTTTTTTCACCACTTTTGTCAACTTTGCAAGAAAAAGATTTTCATATAATGCTTTTCCCAGAAGTTTAAATATTTTGAAATTTTTCAAAAGCTAAAATGAATTTGGGTTGATCTAATCCACCTATGTAAACTATTTAAAATTGCCTGCAGTCTTCTTTCAGCCAGAGAAATTTCCCTTTCCCAGATATTGACAAGGTTTTCAAAATCATTAGAAGATATTTTGGAATAAACACATTGATTTCCCCAAACCCGTGGACAGGTGTTTGCAGCAACGGAGCACTATGTTCTCCTGTTAGCACTGAATCTGGCCCATTGTATAGAGTGGATTTAGCCTGAAGAGGAGGTGGAATTCTTGGGTGCAGTGATGGCGTGTCAAGTTGTGAGCTCATTCAATCCGACCATGTATGGGCTGAGTGAGGCTGGCCAGGGCTTTAAGAGGAGATTGTCACCATAAGGTAACAGGATACTGCTTGAACGGCTGTTATCTATGACGCAGATGTCTTTTCCCTTCCTATGTAAAGACATACTGACTCTGTTAGATTTGCTGCTTCTTGGTTAGACATAAACCAGAGGTCTGTCTGCCTGCTTGTGGCCATTGGAGAGCTCAAGACTTGTCACCTTTCTTGTGTGCTTTTCAGACAATACGCATCACTTCATCTTTTCCCTTAGCTTCATCGAAAATCTTCTTTGCCTTCCCCATCGGTGGATCGCAGCTCATCCTTTCTCAGGATATGTCTCACAAAGGTGGGATCAACTGCTTCCCCATTTAAGTGAGGGACTTAAATGAACTCTCTCTCCATTTCTGACACCCATGCAGTCAACCAGGGAAACTGGTTCTGTGCAGAAGGACAGGAGACAAATTGTGCTGATGGAGTTGGCCATCAGACAGGGGGAGCGGGGGAAGCAGGCAAGAAGGAGAATTCCAGCTATGACAATGAGAAGACTCAGAGAGACACAAGAAGTGTCAAGAGCAGTGGGGACACTGCCTTTTTCAGCCAGTCTTGCTAGCCAATTGTCAGGCAGCAACACATCATCATGACAACTTGTCAGGGATACAAGCGAAATATTTGATTATAAACAAAGATGAGTGATTTCTTTAGTGACGGGCTTTGTAAAATCAACATGTTACATTGCAAAGCCCAAATGCTGAGTCTATCTTGACAGCACCCCTGTAGCTTCTGCTGTGTCTGGAGAGCTGCTCTGACTACAGATGCTCCGTAGATATTCTTGTGCTATTTACTACCAAAAGCTGGTGACTGAAAGCTTTGTGAACTGCCAGATTCTGAATTTAGGAATAACACTGAATTTTTAAATCTATTTTTACAAGCTGTATGCCACTTTTACCCTGAAGCACAGAGGAAATCTGAATGGTCTTGTGGCTGTTTATAAAGATGTGATACCCTCAGGCTGAAAGGAGAGATCCTCCTGCAACCCGTGCATAAGCAGTTATTCCAGTTCCTTATTTTGTTATGAATAATACTGTATTTGGCTTTCTTCCTTTACGTTCCAGTTCCTAATGTTGCATTTTTCTTGAGATTCTGTTTTGTTGTTGGATTTTTAATTAATAAATTCCTTAATACTGAGGAAAACTCTAAAACCTATCTGAAGAGGTCTGTAGTCTGGCACCTACACTTGGCCCCTTATTTTCACCAGGTTTGTATTACATCATCTTTGAGGGAGATGCTTTTGAATTACTTTATCTTTGAGACCAATATTTTGTGTCCAATTTTGCTACAGTTTGGCAACAGGTTCAAAAGTTTCTACAGGCACCCATACACGCCCATCGTGATTGCACAAGTTTCATTTCCTTAGGAAACCAGGCTGAAAACAAGAGGCAAAACCAGAGAACTCAAAACTGTGTCTCCTAATCCAATAAGCTATCCACATTCTAGCAAGTAAAAAATGGAGTATTTAGTTTTCCCTGTACGTTCTACAGATAAAAAGCAGCCTGATATACTGCTTATCAGGCCTAAATGCAGGAAATCTTCATTCCTTTGGTTGCTACTAGTGAGTTGTGTCATTTTGTTCAGATTCTCATCTCCCATTTCCCCTTTTGCTTGTTTAGACACAGTCAGGTCACGCAGGAGCATGCACTTTGTCCGTGTCTTTACAGTGCTAAGCGTGCTGATTCCCATGAAGGACTCTATAAAAATCAACTCAAATACACGGTACAACATTCCTCTAGTTGATTATTGTATAATTAGCCAGAACAGAAACAACATCTGAGGACTTTATGCATCAATACACCAGAAAACAGGGCTGTTTACAGCTAAGTTTTTGAAGTCTTCCTGCAGATTAGGGAGGATTTGTTTAATGACTCTGTGGATGATTTTAAACATATATTTTTATTTATTTTTTCTGGACCATTTAAAAACATAAAAAAATCAAATAAATTACTCCTTATGAAGGACTAATCCAAATTACTATTTTCTTCTACCCTCAAGCCCTCTTCTTTGGGATTCTTCTATCAAACACTCCTTTCTTTGGCTATTTTGAAAACCAAGGATCCTGATAAAGTGAACTTTGGTCTAAGCTATTTTCCTCTTTCTAAATTGAAAATGAAAACTAAATTGAGAAATTCTGTCTCGTTTTGATGTTGCTGGTGGTGCAAGTGCTGATAACTGTAGTAGAATTTTTTGAGTTCAAAAGAGTTGTAAAAGCCTGGCTTGCTCAGTACCTTACTGTAAACAGACCAAGGGATGGGTTCTGTGATAAGACAGTAAGCGTGCACCACACCCCAGATTCAGTTACATCAGAAAAAGTGACAGGTTTTGATTCACACTGCCTGCCTGTGATGCTGTGTACCTTTCAGCACAGGCTTAAAGAATGGATTTGTGCTTCAAGCTTAATGTCTATAAATAAGGGTTCTGAACTGTTAAAAATCCATCCTTGGCTTAACCATAACTGGCGCAGTCTCGGTTTGCATGAAAAATGTCTGCTATGCTTTAGACTACTATAACGGTGATCCTGTGCAAATTATGAGGAACAGGCAGTGAAACTTGAGCTTAGTTTGGATTAGATGTCTGTCATTCTCTGTTTATGTTAAATCTGTAGCAAGTTTTATTGTCAAAGCCTCCTTTGTCCTTCCTCCAATTACTTTTAGGTCTCCTTAGGTACAATGTGTTTACAAGGGCCTATTTCTCTTTCATGCACTACTTTAGGAATTTCTTTTGTTCAAAAACTTCTGATTAATTTTCCTACCTCATTCATAACTAATCAGAATTGTTCCTGATCCATAAAAGGAATTTTAAGAACAAAACCTTTGACAACAAGGTATGACTAGCATACACAGGATCAATTAACAGCTGAATGCTAAAAAAAGTCTTTAAACTGGCATTAACTGATGCTCTATGCAAATTAGCATAAAACACACTAGCAATGAGTACAGTTAAACTGATGAACAGAGGTAGGAAACGTACAGAGAAGCAAATATGTTGGCTGTACTAGGAATGTGAGAACTGTTATTCTAGAAGGCACCAATGCCCTTTCAACCTCGAACCTTGCATTTATATAATACGTTAAGTATTTCAAGCGGGACTTTGAAAAAAAAAAGTGTGCTTTTACTTTTCACTTAAGCAAACATTTCCATCATGTGTTGTTGTAGACATTATAATAGGCTATTTTATACTTTGACTGCTGCTCAGGAAAGAATCCTGAGTAGTTGGGGTTAAACCTTGTAATGAACGCAACAGTACTGTCATGAAACAGGACATTTTCACATCCCCTAGGTAGAAAAAAAATTTACTTTGGGGCTTAATTCTATTTCCACTTTTTTTTTTTTTTTCCAAATGCCTAATGATGATCTTTGAAGCAGCACATCATGCAAATTGCCTGAGGTAACTACAGAGCTGTTTTTAAAAAAACAGGTAATGCCTCTGTATATCGAAGATCAGAGCTGAAGCGTCAGGAAACTGGTGTTGGGGAAGGCATATAAAATATACTTTATGAATGTTTCTGTAACTTAGATATATGACACTTGTCATATACACAGCAGTAGAGAAGACTTTTTTAGATTTTGGGCAGGATAAGAGAGGTATGATGCATGTTTTTAGAACAAATCCTTACAACTGAGATAAGTGAAGTTGTTTTGTAAAAAGCTTCAGATGATAAATAAGGAAAATAACATATAAATTTTTACTTAACATTTCTCTGAAAAAAATAACACAGATATTTATCCTTCCTTATCAGCACATTTATGAACAAAATTAATTTACCAAGCTTTGCACATTTATGAAATCTAGCTTGTAGCTTACTGACTCTGCCATTCATTAAACATTCATTATTAGACTTATTACATCTCTTAAAATGACTCATGTGCTTGTATGTAGAATTTCAATAACATCCTGGTTGCTAGGGTACACGTAATCACTCTGACATATAAAGTATCTGTTAGAAATATATTTTTCTAAAGTATATAATGAACAAACCTGTTGGGTTTTTCAATCATTTCAATAAATGTTTCTGCCAGTATTTAATTATGCAAAACAGCATTGTATTTTATGCCTTCAAATAAATACTGAGTTGTAATGTGCACAATCCCTAACTGATTGGTATTACAAGTATTCTTTTCTTCCATTTCAATAAACAACCTTTTATCTCTGCCATATGTGTGTGATACAATAGTTTCCTGGGTGATTTTCCTTGACTTATTTTTTTCCCCACTGTCTCACTCTTGTCAATGTTGTTCCTTGCCTATATTGTTTTTTACCTTTGCTTTGAGCTTCTCCTAGCTTTTTCTGAGGACCAGTACAAAAACATTACCTGAAACATGCATATGGCTTTTGATACATGTGTCTATGTCTTCATCTTAGAACTACAGGCTTGTTTATGCACCTGGCAGTGTTTGTCTTTGCATGAAATGCTTTCTTGCAGAGAGTGGGGACATTTGCAGGTGCTATCACTCGTCCATTAGTCCAACCCTCTCCAGAATTTATGTTTGGGGATAGTGTGATGCAGTCATAGAATCATAGAATCATTTAGGTTGGAAAAGATCTTTAAGATCATCAAGTCCAAGCATCAACCTAACATTGCCAAGTCCACCACAAAACCATGTTCCTCAGCACCATGTCTACCCATCTTTAAAATATCTCCAGGGATGGTGACTCAACCACTTCCTTGGGCAGCTTGTTCCAGTGATTGACAACCCTTTCAGTGTAGAAATTTTTCCTAATATTCATCCTAAACCTCTCCTGATGCGACTTGAGGCCATTTCCTCAAGTCCTATCACTTGTTGCTTGGGAGAAGAGACTGACCCTCCCTCACTACAATCTCTTTCAGGTAGTTGTAGAAAGCAATAATATCTCCCCTCAGCCTCCTTTCTCTCCAGGTTGGACAACCCCAGCTTCCTCAGCTGCTCCTCACAAGACTTGTTCTCCAGACTAGCTTCATTGCCCTTCCCTGGACACGCTCCAGCACCTCAATGTCTTTCTTGGAGTGAGGGACCCCAAAACTGGACACAGCACATGAGGCCTCACCAGTGCCCAGTACAGGGGGACAATCACTTCACTAGAACTGCTGGCAGCACTATTCCTCATACAGGCCAAGATGCTCTTGGCCTTCTAGGCCACCTGGGCACACCACTGGCTTATATTCAGCTGGCTGTTGACCACCATCCCCAGGTCATTTTTCCACCAGGCAGCAGTTGTCCAGCCACCCTTCCCCAAGTCTGTTGCCCTGCATGGGGTTGTTATGACCCAGGTGCAGGATCTGGCACCTGGCCAGAGTTTTCTCTGCCACACTGCTATTTAATTTAAAATTATGTTCTGGAAAACCTGTGTTAAAAGATCACTCAACCTGCAAAGAGATGGGGTCAGCATAAGAAGAGGCCAGAATTCATGCTTCCTATAAAAGTAAAGATGGGTTAAATAATTTTTTTTATTCCATTGCAAAATCAAAACAAACAGAAAGTACATTCATTTTACGTCAATTCAAATAAAAAATATATTTTTCTTAGTTTGGATTAACAAAAAATACTTCATTGTGAGTCATTAAGAATTTTATTCATTTATTCCATGTAACACTTGAGGCTTTTCAGTTGTTTTTAATTTAGCTCAGTAATGAAACAAGGCATGATTTTTCAAGATGGAGCATCAAAAATATTTCATCATTTATTAAACTTTTGCCTTAACAACAGCAAAAAACTAGAGTTTAATACACCGAACCTCTTAGTATTATGTATCAGATTCAACTAGTGTTTGCAAGTAGTGTTAGTGCAATAGAAAAAGACTATTTTGTTTATTAGAAAAAGACTATTTTGATTATTAAAAAAATTCTCAATATATATAAATAATCAATGTTCAATCATCACTGAAAACATATTATTGCAAGGGAGGACGCTAGCTAAAAGGGAAGATAACAAGAGGTATTGAAAGGGAAAGTGCTGTTACAAGAGTTTGATTACTGGAGCTCTTCAGGGGTCAGTCTTGTTTAATAATTTCATTAATAAGCTTAGTATGGAGGTACAAGAGTGTGATAATTGAGTTTGCCAAAAGCAAAAAGTACATCTGTCATTAACACGGATGAAAGATGCAATGTCCAGAAAGACCTGGTTGACTGTAAGGGCTGGAATAATATATAAGGGATGAAATCTAATAGTATGAAGTACAAGTACTCTTCGGGACTAATACTGAGAGTTTCTGTTAATTTGTGAGCTCACTGACTGGAAGCAGCTGTGGTGGGGACAACTGTAGTGAGTGGTTGATCACAGAATGATTTGTGAGTCACTGGTGTGACACGGCTGTGGAAGAGACAAGTGTACTAGATGACATTGGTTACAATAGTGTTGGAAAGCAGTTGTGTTATATGATGCAGAGGAGCTATTTCCTCTGCAATAGTTCTTGTTATCCAAACTCAAGAAAGATGAATTCAGAGTGAAAGAAATGTTATGGAAGGAGGTGCTCCATTTCTCTGCTATACTCCAATCTGTCAAAAAACCTTTGTTCATTTAGCTGAATAATACAGAATAATCACCTTCCATTTTACAGTTTCTGTTGTTATTACTTAATTCATTTTAGTAAAGTTTGAAATAAAACCCATTTATGTTGAATATATGGAATACCACAGTACTGAGAGTAAAACCCAAACAGTTAAATCAAGTAATGTTGGGCGTCCAACCTAAGATACCTATAATTTGTTTTTCCAAGTACTTAGAAATTTATATTCAGATCATACTTATCACTAACTTCTGCTGAGGAAACTCGGCTCATTTGCAAGTCAGACCACAGGTGCCTTTTTTTTTTTTTTCTGTGTCTTGAGTGGTAATGCCAGTCGAAGGCATTGCTGTCTTTCCCATGCCTGGACATTCATTTCTCCAGTGCCGTAGTTCACATCCCCTGCCTCGGACCTGTACAGCTGGCTGTGGCACTGTGTTGTGAACTCAGTCAACCCACTGATCTGCCTTATTTGTGCATGTTTTGTGCATGTTTTCTTTCTTTCTAACATAAATCCGTTAAGTCCTCCAGTTCACAGAATGACTCACAAACTGTTGCTCTGGCTTAACCTAGAAGAGGGGCATGCACTACCACACGAGTCCAGGAATATTCAAACTCAGGAGCTCCTCAAGCCACGGGATCATAGAACAGGGACTTCTGGGTGTGTCTGTGTTGGACATTAGATGGGCGACCATTGCTTGGGTAGACAAGAGAGTTCAACTGTGAATTGCTTTCAGTAAAAGTTGCTGTAGGCATTACAATATTACCAGTTGAAACAAGTTCAATCAGGGCAGGCAAATCCACACCATCATCTTGATGAATGTAAAAAAGCATGAGAAGATTGATTATATCCACTGGTGCTGTGCATAGGTTGATCCTATTAAATCTTCTCAGCCTACAGAAGTGGCACGAAGAATTTCAGCCCAAAAAGCTCCAGTTAACTACTTCAAAACAAGAAAAAGGTTTTATTATGGAAAATAATAAGCATTGTAAGACTTACAACATTCTAACCTTGTAAGTATTGCACTTACTGCCCTACTTAAAAAAAAAAAAAAGAAAAAAAAAAAGGCAGGAATGTTTTTAAGCTGTGGTTTTATTCTGTCCTTACGCGTTCTGCTTTGATTTTGACACGGCCTGTATGAGTGTTTCTAAAACCTGTTATACAATAGCTGTTTTTAAAATGTGCTTCTGGGAAATCTTTGTGCCTGTCAGGTAGTGATATTGTAAAATCTGACAGAAAGGAGAGCATTAATCTCATCACCAGATACCAGTTTCTTCTTTAACTTTCTTTCTCAGTCATGTGCAAGTAGTTTCTTTTTAGTCAGAATTCCTGAACAGTCAGACCTGAAGTTTTCTCACACTGTGAGGTGCTGCAGTTGCACAGGTGCATTTGAGAAGTGCTTTCCTTTTCTCTCAGATGTTTATTGGAGTCTTGGATTTAAGCCAGGATTTGCATTTTCGTGAACATCATGTTACAGTATTCTATCAAGCTCCCCTGCCACATGCTTTAACCAAGGGGGTCATTCTGCTCTTGATACCATTCATTTCAAAGATAAGATGAAACCTGGAAATTTTAGCAGATGAGTTAATTATAGTAAAACAATTCACTTCCTTTTTGTATATGCTTCTCATAGGTATCATGTAAGGCAAGTGCCCATGTTTTGGTTTTACCCAGTGTTCAGCAGTGAGTGGCAAATTGAAGGATAGCCCTTCAAGTTACTTTAATTATGGAAATTGGGAAGAGCTGCTTAAAGATGAATCCATGTTGCAATCTTTATGTATTTTGTCTGTTCAAATTTTGTAAACCAATTTACTTGCCAACTCAAGTGTGGTTTTATATTGAGTCTGGAAAAGGCATGTGTGACAGGCAGATTTCAGTTAAGTTAATTAACTAAACTAACCTAACTTGGATGTAAATGCTATATGCTACAACATTGCAGCATATAGAAGCCTTTAGCTCATTTATAGGCTATGCTTGTGCTTTAGAAAACGGTTTTCTGGTTTGAAAATGGGGAAAACTTATAAATAAATAAAATATAAGCAAATAGATATTGAAACATGGATTCTGAATGAGTAACAGCTGAAGTCTGAATCTCAATACAGGCTTTTGTGTAGAGGAACATCGCTATATTTCAAATAGTAAATCCATAGGATGAAAACTTAAATTCTTTTCCTCTCATTTTAGCTAAAAGCACAGACAAGGCTCCCTGTGAAGTAAAGTCTTACCCACTAAGAAAAGTGTCATGGAAAATTTACATTTATTTAACAGTTAGACTCTACCTTTCTTGTTTGTATGGCATGTAACACCTGGCAAATAGGACTAGACATTTTTAAAAGAAATTCTACAATTGAGAATTATATTTAACTCATAGAATAAATGAGTTGAGGGATGCAAGACAAGAGCAGAGAAGACAAAACCACATTTCTTACTGAAAAAGTTCCCAGGTATTGGTTCACCTAATGCAAAATTTATCCTATTAGAAACATGCTTCAGTTTCACTTCTCTTCCATGCTTTCCCGCTCCTCTCAGAGTAGTAATTTATTTGCTGTCTTTTAAGAAGTCAAAAATGTGTCCCTTGTTATATAAACTATTAAATAAATACACAGTCTTTAAAGAATAGATAGAAACGAGGAGAGGAGGAGGAAGAGCTACATGGCCGTTCGGCTGAGGAGGTATGCCATGTGTGCTTAATGGGAGACTACAACCTTTTTATCCAAAATCTATGCCTAAACAATTCTGTACCCTGTAGTCTCCATGATTCACTGCTTACTTTAAATTTAACCACCTAAGCTTATAAGTAACACTTATGATTTTTAAAATTCAATTAAAAAATCGGCATTAAACTCTAGCCTACTGTCTAGAGTGATCATCTGTATTCTCATTTCCACACCACTGAGATGAAAGACCAGGGGTGTGGACCTCTATCTTGCTCTTGGGTGAACACTATAACCAATTAGGATCATCACTTGCCGAGTGCCTGAGATAATGCACAGGCCTCAATATTGTTTTCCTACAGGGTGTCAAAAACTAAGGCAAGAACAGACTAGATGATACATCCTCCTATTTTGATCTACTCTCACTCTCACAAGACAAATATAATGCATATATTTGCCAAAGAAAAAAGCCCTTTTAGTGAGAGCCTAAGTTGTCTTGCATTCAATATTTAATTTTGTATTCAAGAGACAATCTCCACTATATACCTTTCAGCAGCAGGGCAAAGGAGTAATGATTTGGAAGAAGCAATTTTCAGAGATTATTGTAGACAAGTACATAAAGTTTCAGATGTTATCAATAATGTTTCTGAGCTTTGTAATGGTTGATTAAAGAAGCAGCTACGTCACTCAGCATTGACCCAAAGAAGCATATCCTCAGGCTCTGAAGAGATTGTTCCCTTTACAGCCTGAGTATGTTTTGGAACTAAAATGGAAAGAGAGGAGAAGAACAAAAAGTTCTGTAAGGAAACATCAAAGGCCATTAGAGAATGAGCTTTTAAAAAGGAGACAGTAGCATGGCAAAATGATCAGGCACTGCTATATAGAGACAAATAATATTCATCTATTAAATGGAACTGGCTGACTAAATTTTGAAAGCAATAGAATATTAAAAATGTATAAAATTTACCTGTGAGGTGTTTTCTCATCTGCTAAAAGCTATTTTTTTAAAAGGCTTACCAATGGATAAGCACTTAATACTTCTCTGAAATAATTTGTTATTTTTAATGGAAAATAATATTTATTGTTCATGTATTGCATATAGGTAATGACTGGCTGTTCTAGGCTGAAAAATACATAGATAATAAGAGTTAAGCAGGTCTACCATTTTAATGCGTTTGAATAAAAGCACTAGAAACTGCATGTGGCTTGGTAAATAAGGAAACAGTTTAATTAAGTGGAAACTGTTTGACAAAAGAATGACCCTCGTAGTCATATCACTTTAATAAGGTCATTTTACATTTAATAACTCAGACCATTTAACACTGAGATTAATTGATAAAATTTTTGTTAAAGCTATTGCTAAACATTATCCTTCCCCATTGATCGTAGTTAAATCTTTCAATATATATTTTTGTATCTCTATGCTAAAATAGCTCTCTCTGAGAACATACTATGTGGCAACGTTTTAAGTATTGAAAACTTTACAATGGGCTAAAATTCAAAGTGTCATTCTGAACCTAGATCCAAACTCTTTCAAATTGTAATGTTCAATCCAAGTCATTGGATAGAGTGAATATCATGTCCTTTTGGAAGATCATGTCTTCATCTCATCTTCACCTTGATATAAAAGCAAGAAATGGACAAACAATGTGTGAATCAGAAGCTGCAACTGCATTGACGTTGCCACATTGAGCAAAACTAGAAAAATCTGTTTGACTTGGAAGAAAAAGCTAGGAATCAGAGAGAAAGGTGTATTAATACCAGTGTCCACAAGATCAAAACATTATCAGTTAGGAATGAGTTCAATACCACCCAGGAGCCAGAGAGACTTGCTGCTTTTTTTTCTTTTTCTTTTTCTTTTTTTTTCTCTCTGAAAACAGTTTTTTTCTGGGAAACCACCTGTCTGAATCATGACAATTTTTCTTTTATATTTCAAGAGAAATTTCTGTTTATATTGTCTCATGCTAAGTTTATGGTACATCAACCTGGAGCAATATACCTTACACCAACATATATTTTCAGAACTTGGCTGATTTGTGATATGTGAAATAATTTTCTTTATCCTTTTCTTTTTAAAAAAAAAGCATCTACAGTTTTTTATGTCATAGCGTGTATTAACTATATCAATGTGTGCAACATAAAAGAGTATGAAGACCTTACTAACCACCCTTGCTAATATATGTTTATGCTTCTTTAGTGACAACTTGTTCTGACTCTTATCTGTGCACACTGTGTCACACAATAATGTGTGACATTGGAGTCATTCTGGTGCCCACTGAAGAGAAATGGGGAGAATGTGCTGAGGTTATCTCCCCCTTTTAACTGGAATTTTGAAAGGGAAGACTTGTTTAGGAAACTTGCACTGACATTCTTAGGTTCCCTGCTGAAATATCCAGACAGGTAATGTGCTGCTAGATCCAAGACCGGTCCTATGGATTTCTCAGGAAGCTTATGTGTAGTTTTGCATCCCTTAAGAACATGACAAGTAAGGGGTTTATAGAGCATTCCCAGTG
>JAOXNG010000012.1:59832581-59844090 GCA_028566535.1 Scolopax minor
CAGGGACACCTCCCACCAGACCAGGTTGCTCAAAGCCCCATCCAGCCTGGCCTTGAACACCTCCAGGGATGGGACAGCCACAGCTTCTTTGGGCAACCTGTTCCAGTGCCTCACAACCCTCACAGGAAAGAATATAGACAAGTAAGCTAGATATGGTTGAGTTTTTCCTCTGTTATTGCAAAATCTGATCTTTTGTATTGAGCAAAACACTGTGTAATTGTTAGGGTGGCCTTTAAGGTCCCCTGCCTATGATGGAGGATGTTGTCATAGACATAGAAGAGCCTTCTCGCTTATGGCATGAGGATGAGGCAGGTGCTCAGAGGACTGGAGTAAGAGAAGCAGACCTGAGGGCTGATGCAGGGAATGGCAGGGCTGTCTGTGAGCTGCAAGACACTCTTCTGAGCAATTAGAAGCACTAGGGGAAGAAGTGAAACCTCTTAAGAGTTCCAGGACTTTGGGAGCAGGTGTGCTCCTTGGAAGGTTGTTCCATTTGGGTGAAATGGGATGTTGCATTTCTCCTGGCAGAGAGTTAGCTAGAAAGCAGTGCCAGAACTTGCCGATTAGAAAGATTCTTCATTATTTATGTAAATGACCAAAGCGTGTAGAAGCAGAGCTGCAGTCCTACATTGACATGGAAGAGAAGAGGCTGGCCGAGAGTGGGGAGGTGTTCAGTCCTGCCTCTCCTCTGTGCTCCTCTCACTCGAAATGGTGCTTTGGTTCCTCCACCTCCAGTCAGCAAACACCTGAGTACACTTAGTACCACATGTTTTCCTTCATGCTTCAAGCATGTTGTGCTTGGCAGAGGGGGAAGCTCAGGAATCAGCCGGGGCAGTTTTGTGCACAATCAGCAATCATCACTTTTCCTTATGGGAAATCCCAAGAGGGAACCTCACAGGCATTTATTTATTTGTTTATTTATTTCTTTTTGCTTGGAAACCTCAGTTTACCTAAACCTCCCAAATCTGACATTTGATGTAAGTGTGTGTTTATGCGTCACCATGTGCCTCAACATCGGTGCAGTGCAAAGTGACACAGCACTTGGAGCACTCTGGTGTACAAGAGCTGTGAAAAGAAAGGGAAGGCCACTTCATTTTTATTTCTATAGCAGCTCCTGAATGCTTTTCCTGCTTCAGTTACAGCCCCAGGTTTTACACATGTAGGGGAATAATGGTTTGCTTGCTCAAATCAGTGCTGTGGCTGTAGTAGGAGTGGTTAATACCTTGGGTTTTTTCTACCAGAGCCTCATATTTAGGCAAATAGAGGAGCAATGCTTCTCCCTGTGTGGGGTCCCAAATATCCAGAGTTTATTTTAAGTCATTCTGTGGTAGAAAATCATATCATTTTCATGGCGGTACTTCCATTGGTGTTAAGGGCTCTACACTTAAAGTAACCTCCAAAATACAATTTTAATGCTCATATTTTATGTCTTCATCTTATTTTGAATTCCTGCCTTTTAACAAGTAGTAGCCAAATACAGCTTTGCCATTAGATTTAATGGTTAAATTTACAGTTTTAAACTGGTTTTATGACATCCGGCTACATCAAGGTGACAAGTCTACTGGTAAAACAACAATTTAAGTACTGCATTTACAGTCAAAAACATTTTCGTCACTTCTAAATTGACAAATTTCAATTGCTCCTTATTGTTAAAAACAATTTTTAAAATTACACAGTGAGAACATAACAGTCTCTGTCACTGTGTAATTAAGTCCCTTGAACTGTTTGCTATATATAGAAATACTGTATTATCAAGTGTTAGTTACCGTTTAAAAAATTACCAATTACATTTATAGTGAAAACCATTAAATTGATTTACAGCAAAACAGTTAATTCACAGTATTTGTGCATAAAACTGCTGGTAATGTGACTCAAAAACGTAGCTTTCATCTTGAACTCTGCAAACTTTGGAAAATTATAAACAGGAAGATACAATATAGATAGTGAACACCTGAAATGCTTGTATTCAATAAATGACTTTACACTTAGAAAACACATCTGCTGGAAAGACAGTTTTCTGGTTTCCAGCACAGTGCAATTCTTTGGTGTAATGAGAAATTTTGAAAAGAATTAAGAAGGGTCTGACTCTTCCTGCAAGGGTCCAGATCAATTAAGGGCTGGAATACATCTTAATTTCAAGCATATTCCATAAATGTGGAAAGTAGGTGGTTTATATCAGTGTTAAATACATTTGCTATCAGCATATTTTAGTTTTTAAATTTATTTTATTTTGTAGCTAGTAATGAATATATACATTTCTCAATTAACATTATTTCTGATATAGTATAGGTTTAGGTGTCACTACTAAATATACAGATATTTTTTCAAGATTCAGTTGAAATATACAAGAATTATTTTCCTTTTCAGTATACTATAATAACTCAGCAATTATTTACCACAGAAAGAAAACAAAACAATCTGCCATAAAAATTTTACCTATGGTAAAATGAAAAGAAGTATAATTTAACCAAATAACATAGCTTAGCAAAGTAAATCCATACCTCTTTTCACAAAGTATTTTGTTTTCTTTTAGACATCTTCATCCCCTATTTTTCCATTAGACAATTAATCATCATCTGTTTTTTAGAAATTTTTTATTCCTAAACCTTGTTGGTGAAATCAAGGCCTTGGTACAGTTAAGGGGAAAGTCACCTTTATTTCAGCCACACCTAGAGTGATTTGAAATCTTTATGTCCCAGAAATGCACCATTTTGTAGCTGCTCTTCTCTATTCTGATGTTAAATAAAAACATCAATGCATGTATTAGCAGAAGAGATACGTGACTTAGTGGGTGACCGTACATTTGTTTTTAGTAGACATTATGCCCGTTGTTCACAGCGATGACTTCTTGCTTCCTTACAAGTAGGAAAAATAACCTTCCCCTTATCTAATCAGAATAGCAGGACTCGGTATTCACAGCCATAGTAGCTGAAGGCCTGATATGGAGATGATGGAATAATGTGTAAGAAGTAAATATTTGGCTGTCTTTGTAAAAACACTGAGAAGCAATGAAGACGTATTACCAGTGTACCTGCTTCCTAGTTTAAAAAGAGTGCTTTAAGCATTTTAAGCAATTTTTAAAGCATTTTCTCATGTAAACTTGAACTTGTGAAGACAAGCAATTTTCTACATAAAGTTTTTCCCACCAGTCCAAATTGTTCACCAGAATGAGAGAAACACCTAGATGATTTACTCGTTTCCTTTTTATTTTCATATCTGACATTGTTTTTTTCCTACATGACAGCAGATGCCAATTAATAATCTTTGACTAAAGGCGGGTCTGTACATGCAGCATCTACTTGTGAATCATTGGCATCGAGAGCACGAATGAGGAAGGGAAAAATGTCATGATTCTGTCTTAAACTGGTAATGCGTGTAACGAACTGTTGAGCACAAGGCACTGACATACCGAGGGTTTATCAGCTCTTTCTCAAAGAGCACAAAGGCATAGACCTCCCCACTGCTCTGGGAAGCTGCTGTCCTACGGGCAGTTTGAGACCAAGGCGAGCGATTCATTTGGAATCCAGATATTTCTCAACAAAACCTTCGATACTCTGGGACAGAAAGGGTAATTACGAGAAGAGTGATAGGGGTTAACAAGACCAATACTGCAGCTCATCTACTTTGGCAGTCTCCAGTTTTCAAAACCTGACTGCCATTATGCTTGATCGTGCTAACTAAGGAAAATAAGTTGTGGTAAATGTTGACTTTCTGTTATCAGCTATTTTCCCTTAAATATGAAATAGGTTATATATATTGTGTTTGGTCTGTCACGATCAGTAAGAAATGAAGCTGGTTGAAAGTGTTTGTACTAAGATGGAGAGACAACTAGCACATGCAGTCAGAAGAAAAGATAAAATCCTACAGAAAATTCAAATTACTACTTTCAGTCAAAATTTAGAATGAATTTTTCTCTGGAATAGTGTTGCATTCAGATTTTTAATGAAAATGAAATGATCCAATTTCACTTGCTTTAAAACACTGAGTTTGGCAGTAGGGTAACATCAGTGTCAAGAGAATATGCTGGCCTTGGCTTAAATTATGCCTATTTTAAAGTGTAAAAATTAATGGAGATGAATGTGACAGAGTCAGTTTTCTTGTGTAAATCATCTGCTACACACATCAGACTGCAACTCCTAGAAGAACATATAATTGCCTGTTTCTCCTACATTTTCTAAGTACAAATTATAATTTCACAAGATATTTCTATTTTTGTCAAATGAGGACCGAAATCCTGATATTTTATTTGCTTGGAAATGCATTTTTTACATAGTCTCATGTTTAAGGTATGACATGAATCAGTCAGGTTACTGGTTTAAACGACGCATGTGGTTTCAACAATAACTTAAAATCACTGTCTCTATCTATATGAAGTATGGAAAGGGTTACATTTCAGCAAGCTTTATTATATCAATTAATGAGCCTTTTCATGCTTTCTTAACTCTTATTTTACTATAAAGTTTTAAACTAGAAATCACTGTGACAAGTTAATGACCTCGAGTTTAATGTTTAAACTGGGATGTTACTTAGGTCACAGTATGACTGAAAACAAAAATCTTTTTATAAACTTCCTCCCTTTTGGTGCATGCAGCCTTTCCCATTCTGTGCCTCCGTGGGTGTCAGCTGGTCCTTGGCAGGAGAAGACATGTTCTTGCATTCTCGGACTCCAGGGTTGTCACCTATAGTGAGGAGAACTGCTAATAAAGTACAGCAGCGCTGAGGTCTTCACTAGGAACCCAAATTTGTTTATATGCTGCCCTGACAGGCTTGTGATTTCACTCATTAGTTATACAGTAAAAAAATGGAATCCTTTTCAAGCACTAAAAATGTCAGCATGAACAGAAGTACAAGAGATTCAAAGTGGATCAAAGCTAACTTTTCTGGCTCCTGGTCTCCCTCACAAAATTCCTGATTTGTATATGTATGAATGAGCACAGAACTGGAAGACACCAGGTTGAACAAAGCTATTTAACTTTTTTGTTTCTGTAAGGGGAAAAAAAAAAAAGGCAGCTGAAAAGCTGAGGTCTGTCCCACGCAGAACAGCAATGCAGAGTCCCATGAATTCAGAGATTTTTGCCTGCATGCGTAATTTTCTTTTGTATAGGTTTTCGAACTGGTCATTATGATTAAATGAGGAGCTTTTTCTCCCCCTTAATATCTGAATTCTGCAAGAATGCTCTGGGTTTAAAATGAGATTGTTTGGCAGTCTGTCTATTTTTTCAAGTTACGATTCAATTTGGAGCATCAGTGACCCAGTATCCCCTTCAGATACTGGTGTGTTTATTAGCTTTGGCTCATACTGTTGGGCCTTGGATGATATCTCCCCACGCTCTCCAAGCTGTAGCTGTTAGCTGCTGACCCTTGGCAGGGAATGCCTGGTAGCCCAAGAGGCAGTCCTGGAGCCCAGCACGTGTCCTCTCACTGAATCCGTGTGAATGGAGGATGTAGGGAAAGGGGTCTGCAGAGCATCACTTCTGAGAACCCACCTCCTCCCACGCTCTCCGAGGGGGATGCTCCAGTCACACAGATTTCTACACGTCGATGCCTTTTCCTTTAACCCGTGCTGACTACCCCCTTTTTGATCTCCATGCGTTTTACATGTAATCTAATATGTCACATAATATTAACAGGCATCATTAACCGAGGAGTTGATCCCGCTCTCGTTCAAGTCAACAGGAATTTGGCTTTGAGTGAAAAGGGGAGGGATAAGATGAGGTAGGGTCAGAGGTCACCCCGTTTAAAGAAATTTATCTAGGTTCACTTTAAACCCCACATAAATCTTTCTCTCTTCACGTTGAGGATAGACAGCTAGAGGAAGTAAAAAGCATGGCAGAAAGGTTTGCAGACAGCTTCTCGCTTGGAGGCAGATGTAGAAAGAGCGGAAGCACTCTCGTTGTCAGGTTTTTCCCATTTCCATCGCTTTCTGTTTTTCTCCTGTTTTTCTCTTCCCCATATGGTGTAGAAGGGAGGAACAACCAGCCTGTATTCATGCTAAGATTATTGTGAACCTGCAAAGTTCAGAGGTGCCTGACAGACCTCAGTGAGTACCTTTTTGTCATATATACCACATATCTTATGGGATGCTCGTTCATCACATGGACAAAAACCAGGTGGCTGCAGTTCACACGCCAGATGCCCATCACAAGGGTGTACCTGCATTTCAGAGAGCTTATCACCAACGGAGGTCCAGCCTATATCTACACTCCACTTCCATCACATGGATGGAAGCACAACTGCCTTGCAATGGGGGGAGCCTATCTCTCTATGGTATGATGGATGCACACTTGGCAACAGGAAGGTGAGGGGACACCACACGAAAGATCACAGTATAGAATGTGCTTCTGAAAATGTTGTCTGGCCCAGAACCTAGTCCATCACAGCTTCTGCGAGGCTTTTGGAAAAAGACAGGAGGAGCACATGGAGTGTTGCTTCCAGCAAACTACATCCAGCCTGCAGGCTTGGAGGATGGCCACTCTTGGAGTAGCTTGATCAGCTATAATGTTTGGAGAAAAAAAAAAAAAAAAAGGTAAGAATTGATATGCTGTAATAGAAAGTATGAAGTTCTAATGAAAAATTCATATGTTTATGCACCCAATCTATAAAGTTTATTATTTATACAAAATTTTAATATTTATTATTTATATAATAATTCTTTGTATAATAAGAATATTATTATCTTTTTTATTATCTCATTCCTCAAAACATCCATCCAATTTTCCTCTCACATCTACCAGCCTTCCAAGGCCAACACACAGCAGCAGCAAAGGTAAAGCCCATGATGTGAATGCAGGGGCACTTTGCCCATTGAGCATTTATGAGGACATCGTATTTGGCATTTGGAGAATCCTTTGGCACACTATTCATAGAGAAACACAGACACTTGAGAGACGAAAGTTAAAAAATATATTAAAAGACCTGATTTTTTGCTCCAGGCTGGTTTCTGAATGCTGTTCAATTTACATCTGTTTAGTGATTTATTTAATAGCTGTGACTAAAATAATAATATGGAATAACTACAGCGGATTAAACTGATTTTTTTTCTTGTACATATCCGTGGATAACCTCATTATGAAACAGCAAGAAGAACCTGTTTACTATGACATTAACACTAGGGCAATTAGGATACGACTACTATAAATTTATTGCTTTGGTTTTGGCTTTAGAACTTGACTAAAGGTGTAGCCTCTTTTCTAAGACACTCTTTTATTTGCACAAAGTGTATTTATGTCCATGGGCATTTGGCAGTGCTGGTGGTCAAGGAAGTGTGGAAACTGCTGCTGTCTGTGAAATTCTTCTTCAGAATTTCTTGTCGCTTAAAAAAGTTTCAGCCTTGTCACATGTTTTCAAGGCCACCGCGGGACAGCATCAGTCCATACTGCTTAAGTCTGCCAGGGGAAGATGCTGATTACTGTGGAAGGGAAACCTTTCCTTGATGTGGGAGTGATGTGGAGGGGAGAGGGAGCCAAGGGTCATGGTTTAGACATGGCTGCCAGGCTTACAATGGCAAGTACTGAGTAACTCCTTGCTGTGATACAGGTATTTCTTTTTCTGTCAGGACGGCTATAATATAATTACACTTTCTTGACATTAGCTCTTTTTTTTTATTGGAGCTGGGGGTTTTTCCTCCATCAACTAGAATTCCTTTTTCCCTAACAGTCATTTGCAATTTTTGAAAAGAAAGACTAAGTAATCTAAACATAAAATCTCTTTCACCAGGGAGAGAGAGTTGTTCATGTGCCATTTCTCTATTTTCTGCCACTACATGTTTTCTCTTTTGTTCAGCAAAGGACAGGCTGGTGGAGCCAAGAAAAGACAGAAGTCCATCCCAAATAGATAAAGGAAGTGCTTATTCCTGGCTTTTTTTTTTTTCCTTCCTAAAAATACATATTGAAACATACAAATATTTTTCACCTTGAAAAGAATATAGTATATTTTGTCAATAATCAGTTATGAAGGAAAATAACTGATTAGCTTTGTTTTTATTCTGGTATGTTCAGCTCTGAGCCAGCAGCAACAGATTCCAAAATAATAACTGCTGCCACTATGTAGCTCTAGCAAGCAACCAAAATGGTAAAAAAACCAACCCTTTTTATTTGTTCTTTGGAATTTGGGCCTTCTGTCTCATGGACATATCCATTGGAGTCGAAATCAGGAAAACTGATCCCACTGCATCTTTACTTTGAACTTCTCTGAAAGATCTGTATTATATGTTTTGTAGGATAAGAAAAGTCATATTTCATCATGTTAAGTGCATACATTGTTTCTCTAATTACTTAAATTTGCTTTCTATTCATTTGTTTCCTTTCTCTGCATCAAATTGTTCAACTGGCTATTACTGGATTTGAACTCATTGTTTTTAAAGCAACTTGTATTTCAGCCTGTATTTACTGAACAGCCACTTGGCTTGCTCACAAAATAAATTGAAATAAATTTCTCTTCCAAAACACAACAAGGTTACTTCTTTTCTAAAAAAAAATCAAAGAGGAGTCTAAAATTAAGGGCAGTATCTCAGAATATGCCTGTAATGTCAAAAGCATTTGATCTTTCCTTCTTGACCATGCAGGGTCTATTGCTGTTGTAGAAATACAGGAAAAAATACCCCCAAATTGGCAGGAGGGTGCTTCTGAGATAATTGAGATGCTCCTGTTTCTCCTAACCCATCTCTGAATGGTAAGAGCATACAGCAGAAATTTTGTGGGTAAAGTGGGCCAGAACCATAAATGTAGAGAAGAAAAAGGAAGGGACTGTCTCTCTCACCTTTCACAAACAACGGCACTTTTGTCATTTTCCCTGTGCCCTAAATTGACTGGATTCAGTAGCTTTGAATTCATGACATTCCTTCTCACACCGCTCTCCAGCTCATAATAAGCTAGGAGCTTAGCAGTCTTTTTTTTTTTTCGTTTTTTTTTTTTTTTTTTTTTTAAATTGGCTAGGAAGGCAGGCAAGCTTTACAACCAAAACAATCAATTTCAAGCTGCCGAACCCAATCAGGCCAGTTTGAGAGTGACCCTTTAAATTGAGTGTGAAATTGGGAGATGGAGCTCCCCTTTCCTACTCCAGAGCTGGTGGAGAAACCATCACTTCCTTTTGTAAGTGGGTGCGTTAATACTTGTGCTGTTCCTGCAGACATTATGTGCTAACAAAACTATGTGTGCCTGGTTCTGTAGCAGGTTACAGGGGAAAAACAAAGCGAAGGCCATCTGGCTCCACCAGTTCGTACGTATAATGTCCAGATACTAATGCTTAATGCACTTGTAAACATAAGTTGTCTCTCTCTCAGGGTCTGATTTTAATTTGGGTAATATTCCCGTTAATAATAACATCTAATTACAACATCCATTAAAAGTTAGTAACATTAATTTAACAGGGAGAAAATCTAATAGAGTTCTTAGAGCGGTATTGGCATTTTTCCATTAAATTAATGTTACAAACTTTTAAAAGGATGTCTTAAATAGGCATCGTTAGTGGTGGGAATATTAAACAAATTAAACTCAGGCCTTTAATATGAGGTGGGAGCCTATTTATGAATCCAAGCAAAGGTGTCTGCTATGCCTTTCAACCCATTTTAAATGTTCAACAGGAAGCATAAGGTTGTACAAAATTTGCAGTACCTAACTTTCCTTCTAGTAAAGGCTCAAGTGAATGACAATTTTTTTTTTACAGTATCTCTTTTGCTGGCCGTGTGGTCCACACATTCCTTGCTTGGCTGCTGCTGGTTTTTCTTTCCAACAATGACGTTCTGGCCCTGTTAATTGTCCTCCTTTTGGTTATTTTGTGGGTTTTTTAATTGTTTAAAGAGGGTGATCATGAAACCAAAGGATTAACAGTTCCTCCCACTGCTAGGCAAAGGCCTTGATCATTTTGAAACAGACTCATGGGTTTGGCTGAGAGGGACAGATTGTATCAGGGATGTATATATACGTTTTGAAATAACGTGTCCTTGCCTAAATCCAGGCCACATCTGCAATAAGGCAGCATATACATTTTAAATGTGAGCCTGCTTGGATGGGTAAACCAAACTGCTAAGAGATTAATTTTTAAAAGATTATTCTTGGTTTACTGACTGTAGACAGAACATTTTATAACACAAACGTTGGGTTACACAGATTATATTCCCTTTGGGGAGAGGACAAAAGGAAGAGCTAGATAGAAGAGAAGTCAATCAGATGCTTAATGTAATATTGGAGGAGGATCAGCAAGGGACTGTAGTTTGTGCCCCATGAACAATACAAACTTCTAGCAAGGTCTATTTTAAAACACTTCAATAGAAATAAAATTTAATAAAGCAGCAGTGAGAGCAAAAGGAGCAGAGCAGAGCAGTGCAGTGTGGTCAGACTCAGCACATCCTCAAATTTTTAGCCAGCACTTTTCTGCTCCAAGATTTTCAGCAAACACACCACATTCAGAGCACCTGGAATAGATACCGGGATAGGACCTAGACACGAGCAGTGAGTGTTTGACATCTCTGGGCTTGTGTAGTCCTTCTGATTGTATTAAACTTATTAAATCCCTATTTAGAGAGGCCTGATCTAGTGTAAATACTGAAATAGGCATGCATTCAAGCTTACAAACGCTCACAACTTGTCGTATCGTTCATTAAGCAAAAGGCTAATATTTTTTGGCGAATTCTTTTTACACATACCCTGAGATATGGGCATCCTTCTCTTGTTTGCACCTTTGCCTGCAACACTAGATTTCAGCTTGTGATGCCCAGCTGTAGGGCAAGCCCCACGCACTCGTTTCTGTCTCCCATTTGGACACCAGAAGCCTTTTCCCACAGTGCAATGCGCATCTAATGAAGTAGAGAAAGATCTGTAGATTAACAAATATTTTATAATCCTGCTGAGATGTGCACGCTGGGTGCTCCCAAGACAAAAGCCCTACAAGCCCTCTCTAACCTGGTGTGGGTAGGATGGTGTGATCCTTTCCCAGCACTGGGCTGTGCAGAGCCCAGAGCCAGGATGTGGACCCCCTTGAACCAGACTCATCAGTCTTCAGGGCTCATTAGCACTACCTAATGGTATATCTGTGTTTTGGCCTTTCCCAGTCAGCCCCAGGGTGATCTCCTGCCTCCACACAGGGCTGGCACACACAGCTTTCCTTGGGGCTCACAGGTACTGCTTGCCTGGACACTCAGCCCTTAAGAAGCAGAGAGAGCTTTGCATCCCCACCCTGAGTGCATTTTGCTGGAGAAGCCCAGCCAACAAACACACACACACCCCAAAAAAGAAAACAAAAAACAACCAAGAAAACAACAACTACTTAACCCTATTGGCTTCAGTGTTTATTAATAATAAATATTTGGAGATGGGAGCGTTGTCTGGAATTTGAATGGCTATTTGCGTGAGTCGGTTGTTTACGTCTCAGACAGCAACAACATTTTACTAGTCCTAATTAAAAAATTGAAAATAATAAAAAAGGACTAGGAATAAAGAATTTAGAGCAAAATCAGAATGTTATTTTAGCAACATCAAAATATTTACTTTAATGTTGAAATATTAAGAGTCAGGAA
>JAOXNG010000012.1:59845054-59862885 GCA_028566535.1 Scolopax minor
GAAGTAAAGGCATTCTTACGGCACCTCCACCACAGGAATTGGTTCAATCAATAGGGATAAGCTACTGTTAATTAGTCTGATCTACTTTAATAACTTTATTCAGAAGGAAGAGGGGGGGAGGCTAGGGGAAACTTTTCCCTGCTGTCAGTATTATACCCTGTAGAGGGGCCTTATATCAGCAATTCAGTGGGAGGAAGTCATGTGGAAGCATTTCTGTATTGTTCCCATGAGCATTCGTCTCCTAATTTGCATTAAACTAGTAGGGAGTCGACACTGGTTTGGGTCCATACCTGTAAATCTTCTATTATGAGATGAAAGTATTAAAGTGTGGCTCTCAGACAAACTTGCTTCCTCCTCAGGTTGAACAAAAGCCATCTCCAATGCAAATAAGATTAGCCGTAGTGTTCCGTAGGGATGGTTTTGGTGTGGTTTTGGTTTTAAACAGGGAACTTCTCTTACAAAAAATTACCCATCAACCTACAGTGTCTACCTAAAGACTTCAGCCAGTCCACCCCCCCTTTGCCAAAAAAAGCCCCCAAAACCACGGAAGCCCTCCCCACACACACATACACACATAACCCATGTCCGGGAGCAACGTGTGTTAGAGAAAGAAAGGCAGAGCAGCATTTCCACAAACGTTTCCACTGAAGGAGCGAGTTCTCCAGTAACTCGGTGCCCTATAGATTTTCAGAGGATTACTCTCATTTACTCGATACGCAGCGCTGGCCCAAAATGTTTCCCTCTTAGGAAAGTTTCTAGTTTCCATGGTTGGATTTATACTTGTATATTCCTCAGAAAACGAATCAATCCGACCAAATAAATTCATCTTTTTCTCTCTGTTACTTGTGGTGCTATCATCTCCATATGTGTGTGTACATTTTCTATCTCTCCATCTATCTATAATTATACAATGAGAGCTTGGCTTGGAGGGCAATAGCAGTAAACTATTGTTCAAAGGAGATTGCAAATTGCTTGGAGCAGGGAACTGTCTTCTTAATTAGTCTGGAAAATATCACACACACTTATGGCACTATAGGAATAATAAATAATAATAAAAATAGTTCCTGAAAGTGGGTTCATATTGCCCAGAGGCAAAGGCTGGGCAGCTGTTGGGAAGATGACGGTTCCCAGCAGTAAATATGAGTGGATAAAGCAGTGGCTCCAGGAAGGATCTTGTCAAGCTGCAGATTCCTTCCCAACCTGATACCTGACAGCGCATCTACTTCAGGTATATTCACTGGAGATATTTCCTCTGATGGGGTATAAAGTTCACACTGCTTTTAAATGACAAGGTAAAAAGTGAGAAGTAATAAGCTAACTTCCCAGCCTGAGCTGGGCAGCCGGCTGCAGAAGTGTCCTTGGTCTGACCTTATAAGCTTTTTTACTGTTTTCTCCTTTTTTTTTTCTTTCTTTCTTTTTTTCCCCTTAAGGGAGAAAGAGCGCAGAGGCAATCCAGCGAGAGCGCTCTTAAGGCCCAGCCGTATAGTGACAGCCTCTGGAAACAGCTGTGCAAAAGAGACTGACAGATTCATCAGGTACGGTGTGGCCCTACTGCAAGTCTGCCTCCCCGAAATGGTTTAAGCTTTTTTACAGCTGCTTAACCTAGGGGAGAAAGGGAGGGGGCAGAGAGAGGCTGGGAATTTCGCTATCAGAGGCTGCAACCCTCCGCTCTCCCGTGAGAATACTCCCGGAGTCCGATCTGTTTAGTAATGCAAGAGATAGCCTGCCTATTAAGGCCAAACAAAGGCTATAGAAAAACAACAACAACAAAAAATAAATAACCTGCCTGAATACGGCTTATTTGGTGGAATTTACACATTTCTGTAAATGAATTAAATTGCTAGATACTGAAGTGATGTATCTCAGCAAGACCCATTCGTTGTAAACCAGCAACAAACATAAAAGTAGAGCCGAATCCTGCAGACCTTATTTAGTGATTACTTAGGCAAAGCTCCCAGCAACTTAAATGGAAGTTTTGCCTGAGTTAAACCTGTTAGGTTTGGTTCACCATGAGAGGGTGAAGCCCACATCCAAATACATCTTCACATTTTCTTCATTTTTCTGTTTTTATCTGGAAGTATTCCATGAGCACTTTTGAAAAAAAAATAAAAATGTTCATTTCATTTTTCAACTGAGGTAAATGTGTGCAGGATAGCTTAGATTGTTGCATCCATCCCTGACTATCTGTTTCTTCTAGGTGAAGCTCAGAGCCCACAGGTTGAGATAGAAAATCTTCTTTTAGCTTCAGCAAGGGCCTGAATGTTCCCCCTCTATCTGAAGTAGATTAGAGGGTTGGCCAGTTAGTGTCCAAAGAGAGCAAAGCAGGAAAGGTTGCTGTGAGCTTTGTTCTGGTCCCCTGATGCTGGTATGGCACATGATGCTCTGATGTTGGTATGGCACAAAACTGGACAATTTTTGACAGCTCAAACATCTCTGAGATCTGATGGACTGTTGTCTGCGTTGCCTTTTGCCTATGGGCACAAGACTGTGCTCCCTAGGTGCAAACTCTTATTCACCTGTGATTTAGAGACATCGTAGGTTGTCTACTTGTTTACATGGATTCAAATATGAGTTTTACCTGAAACAAGCATAAACTGGACCCGCCTGCATGACTGCCTGCCTGGATGAGTCCATGGTTGTGCCCCACTGCACGGCTGCATTGTCCCATGGCCAGGTGGAGCTGACAAGACCCACTCTTCTTATTTCACCCTTGCAAGGTGCCATGAGCAGTGTCAGTAACCAAAATAAAGTGGCAGGCACACTGCTGCTAGTAAGAGACAGGCAGGGACCATATTAGGCTTTAATCCTCTCAGGACACAACAGCTTTTTTTTTTAATTTCCTTGGATTTGTATACCTTTACTGTTGTTTTTCCCCAGTATACATCTTTTGCCCGATATTATGGGAATTGCAATGCATTTATGGCAGCTGAAAGTTATCTTTTGGGTCCAAATACAAGTTTCTTTTGCAGAGCTCCACAAGAATTAAAATCTAGCTCATATGTATTTTTCCTAGTATTATTTTTCCTGGTATTATTGACCAGCCACAAGGACTTTCAGGGACACGTGCTTAAATTCACATCCCACCAGTTTACTTTTTCCACCTCATCTATATATTAATCGCTGCAGCTGCTTGTACAAGTCAAAAGGATTGAAAATGGAAGGGGGTGGAAAGAAAGCTCAGAACTAACATAAGGAATACATACTCTTTCAAAAGTCCACAGTTATTCTCCTGGAAAATAGGACAATAGGACATCCATTTCTAAACAAAAAACGTACAAGATAAAGTGTTATATTAGTCAACACCTCGAGGATGCAAAGTATCCTCAAAGAAATAAAAGGCTGTTTGAGTTCACATTACATCCCATGAACAGGATGATCACCCCCACTGTAAACAGTTTATAATTGTTGTACAAGAAGGGGCATGAGTAGCTGAAAGATGGAAGCCTGGGACAGAGGCAAGAGTGTTACGAAACTCTGGCTTTCTCCAGGTGGTAAAAAAAATCTTGCATGTGAGGTGAATCTTTGGTCAAAAGAACTTTACATTTAGGTTAGTAATTTCTATATATTTGAAGGCAAAACTACAAAGCTGCAGAATGCCATCACTTCTATAGGAAATTCTAGAAAAATGCAAGAAATGAGACGTGAAAATTCCAAAGCGTCTGTGAGGCTGTTCAAGCTGCTATAGATTACTGAAGACTGAATTCTAATACCAAAATCTAGATCAACAGTAGTTCTACTGAGATATGGCTAAAACAGTAATTAATACAGTTATCGTGCCTATTATTTTGACTGCAGCCTTTTCTGTACAGAAAACACTAATTGTTTATCTGTGCTTGTATTAAGACAGCAAAAAAAGTCCTGTCATCTCACTGTCATTGTTAAGGAATCGTTTCTGACAGCAGTTTCTGTGGGGTATTTTGGGAGGTAAATGCTACCTCGACCATAAATTGATTTTCTTGGATAATAATAATAACAATGATAATAATAAAAATAAAGAAAGTATAGGATATCCTGATTAAAGTAATAAAACCAGTAAATATAACATATTACTTGTAAAGAGAAAAAGCCAGCAGGATGGCTGGAGACTGAAAGTGATGTTTGGGTTTTTACTTTTTTAATACTCAGAAATGAATTTAAAAAGTAAATAAGTCTGTTTGACTGACAGATGGATGGATACAGGGCACCACCAAGCTAGATCTACAGAGTTTGGTGAGCTAAATCAAGTAAAAACAAGATGTTTGGTGACTGCACTGTGAAATTCTATACATTCGGAGCTCCTTTACTGAAGAATGATTCCTCCTTTTTGCGGAAAGTAAAAAAGAAAACAGAGCAGCAAAACTGATTTCTGAATCAATATTGGAAATCAGTGCTATGGGTATGATAAAAAGCTAAAATGTTACCTACTTGTTAACGATATCTTATACTAAGTGGTGTTTATATTTTATTTTCTGAACAGCCAGATTATTGTCACCCATTTGTTGAAAAATCAGGAACATAAGTGCTTGGCCCCTTGTAGTCATATTGAAGACAATGCACCCCTTTGCCTTAAATATTACACATTTTACACATGCTATGAACTGAAAACTCAATATTTTAATGTTTTGTCTTTCTAAAGAAAGGGGATATAGATTTCATAAATCAGATAAACATTGATGGTCTTTTATATTGGAAATTCTGTACGTTTTCTGTTAGTTGGCCTTTTAAGCAAAATTCCTCAAAGTTACCATTTGTTTAATCCAAATACAGGCTTCCCAGTCAACCTCAGTCAACTGAGACTGATTTTTGCAAGAGACAACAGTGAATGTGGCCAATTTTGCAACGATTATTAGAATTTTCCTTCTTCTACATAAGTGTATAGACTGGAGTGCTCTGTTGAGTGGTCTCAGAAAGGTCACTGAGGGCAAGGGATGGTATAAACAGTCATCTAAAAGCATGGCAAATCAATCATAATTAACACTCAGAGGTACTTCCTGCATACAAATCCCCCGGAGGGAAAGGTCATTGGGAAGGATCAGTGGACAATATGCAGATACGGGAGCAAACAGGTTTCCTTACTCCAGGCCTCCCTTTGGGTTGATGAGCTCCTGCCTTTGCTTTCAGAGCCACCATGTGCTGGAGCATCTTGGGGGGCTGTGGGGAAGGGAGCAGGGCAGGGCAGGTGGGACACGCCACAGCCAATGACCTACACCTGCCTTCAGACTTCTGTCACATCAAAACACATGCTGGACACCTATCCTCTGGACACCGAAACAACCATGTAACCACCCTGTTTTCTTCTCTTACAAAGCTGGTAATGGGTATTCTCATGGCTTAATATCAAGTGCTGCAGAAACTTTTAATTTTCTGTGCAACTAGTCAAAGAATTCAACTGACAACTTCACCCCCTATAGTGAGACAGGGGTGGGAAACTCCACTTTGCAAATCTGAAAGGGTTCAGGCCTGAGGCAGAACTGAGGAGGGTCAATGGATAGGCAGACATTCAGAAAAAATAGTTTTGAAGCACTTAACTTTGCCCATAAGTAACTATTAATAGCAGTTGGGCACCTACGTTCCTTCTCAAGGCCCTGCTTAGCTCTCCCCACGTTGCACAAGTAGCTATGACTATAATCTACAAAAGCCATCCTGAAGCTAATTGGAAAGCCCAAGGAGAAAGCTGTGTTTTAGAGACAGTCTCTAAAGTATTTAGGTAAACTGAGAGGTGTAGGCACTATTGACCACCAAAATCTACAGTCTTAAAGCATCTGTAGCAGGCAGCAAAGCCAGCCTTTTCTTAACTCACCTGTTAATATCTTTATCTGAAACAGTAAAAAGTGCAGGATAAGTGTGGGATAAGGAACTGAATTTCTCTCTAATACATTGTGTAGAGAGGGTAATGTAATTAAAGAAGAAAAAGTCAACCCCCTTTCTCTTCTCTCTGACCTGGTCCAGCAAGTATGATACAAGAATGTCTTCCAGACTAAGCCCTGTGATGAAATGTCCATTTTGTACATCTTCTTGAGTCTCACATCACAGAGAACCACACACACACCTAGAGCTGTCAAGAGCGAGGCATGCCCAGAAACACAACCTTCAGCATACGGTGTGTGTTTCTGGCATCCCCAAAGTTGTATGGCAGTCAGACCGGGTGTGAGGAGAGGACTGAATGTGAAATAAACATTTGTTTACACATAGAGTGCAACTCAAATGCCTGGAATCCAAACACTGGAATACAAGATGGACCTTCATTGCAGATCATCAATGAAGATTTATCGCTGGATCAAAACCATAGACGTGATCTATTAGATTAAATCTACAGTTTCCATGTAGATTAGAAATGAGAGAAAAGTACAGCATAGCCAATGCAACAGTTCTGGTCACAGTAGATCAATTATTTAAAGCATTTTCTACAGAATAAATTCATTTGTTTCCCAAAGAAAACACTGAATTCAGAACATATGATAAATGATATGCTATTATTACTAGAGGCAGAAGTCCATGGGTCTATGGCAGTAGAAGCCCACCATATATTTTGTGAAAATTAATCCATGTCTACTTCCTCTTACAGTCTTGACTATTTAAAGGCTAGTGAACAGTTTGGTAGTAGCAGCACCTGAGCACACACCACTGCTACACACCTCAACCTTCACCCTCCCCAACTCAAACCTTGACTGGGATCAAATCCACCAGGATCTGTATCCAAGTGGTGGACATAGCATGCATCCCTGCCTCTTGATCGGGACTGTTGGGCCGATACTGTTGGAGTATCCCTACTGTAGCATAAAATAACAGCTCTGCCACTGGAAAGCTTGGTTTTTCTCTTAACTAGACAGAGACTGTGGAGATGATAGCTGGCATGACTTCAAAACTGTGTTTCCATGAACTGTGTCAATGTTCTCAGCCTGATCATGGACTGAAACAAGGCATTTTGCTCCAGCAAAATTTACACCGGATATGATTGCTTTTCAGTAGCTTACAACAATTAGGCAGCATAGCGAATGAAGACAAAAAGTGTTGGAGAATTAGCAGAATTAGTATTCTTCACATAACAGTTACCATACTATATACTCCTGATTCTGTTGGCACTTCCTTCTATAAGCTTCACATTGAACTCAATGATCACACTGAGTGTATCTCACAAATGAAGCCTAGCTCCACTTAGATTCCAAACAAAAATGCATTTACCATGTAACAAACCCAATGCATGCACAACCAATTTAAATGCAATTTAAATACTATTATGGGGGTGAAGCATAATTAATTTTAAAATCATATATAAGTGTTTTTTAGTTTGTGATCTCCTGCCTCATTTAACGTGAAGAGAACATCACTAAATCATTTACTTTGCACATAGGGGAGGCTTACTTTCTGCTCAAATGTTTAGCATTTTTATTCCTTTTTGTTTCGTTTTTGAAACCAGAAGATTTTCCACTGTTGCTGTGATTACATCGTAAACTGTTTAAAAGCCTCTGTTCACAAAAGAATCCTGCAGGAATGCTGAAGCTCTGACTCACTTCAATTTAGCAGCTTTATCAAATTTCTCTAGCTTGAAAGACGATGAAACAGATTAGTGACAAACATTCAATGTTCTGCTCTTATAAGGCCTGTAAACATTTTGGTTTGTACACATAACAGCAAATTTCAGGCAGCTGAAATAAATCCAGACAGTGAGTTTAAAGGGTGAAGTTTTCAGGTGGTGAATGGTAACAGATCACAATGCATGATGGTCTCAGGTATGTGATGATGTAGCATTACAACACAGAGACATAAGTGGAATTAGCAGCAAACCAAGCAAACCAAGTATGAGTTGAGAGGTTACAATTACACAGATGAAGCCTTAACTGGTTTTTCTGTCTCTAAAACATCTCACTGGAAATATTAAGGGAAATTCAAAGCTTCTGACTTGAATGCGTAGTACAAAATTAGATATCTGAGATCCTCATGCAGGGGCAAAAATGTCTGCAGGTTTGGGCAATCTGCTTGCATATATTACTTTGTGTGATATCTATGCAACACTGAAGAAACCTATTTGAAAAGTCATCACCAAACGTATCAAGCATTGAGCCTGCTCCAGGTCAGTATTTCAACACATTCTTAATGGCTACAATAGAACCAGGGGTTTCTTCCATAGTACTACTGAAGAGCGTTCACTATGCTCAGTGAATTGTCTTATTCATCCTCTCTCTAAAAAGTATGTGTAAATTAGAAGCAACATGAAGGATTTTAACCTATCCTTTATACTGCCTTGGCCTATGCTCCCACCATTTTATTCACTAGGTAGGTTTAGACTCAGTACTTTGGTCAAAATGCCAGGGAAAGCCTTGCTGCTGCAGGAAGCAGAGGCGATGATTCATCAGGCAGCCCCCTTTCCTCCGAGCAGGTCTGAGTGACAGGACTGCAGAAGTTTGCTATTTTCCAGATGAAATCCAAGTTTAAAGAAGATTCAGTCCCAAGGCCCTTGCAGCATGCCTCCGAGTGTTAATCCTGGTGTCCTGGCCAAACTCCAGCCTGGATGATTACACTCTGCCTGTTGAAATTCTCTCTGCAGTCTCAATTGGGTAAGTCAGTCTTCCAGCTCCTAAAAACTTCTGTGTCACGTTGGTAATGCATTTCACTAGGAACGGTACATTTCATTAGTGTTTAAAATATCCTCTGAATTTCTGGACAGCAAATACTTGGAGAGGTGCAGGATGCCCAGAGAAAGTGAGGATTTTTTTCAGAATGTTATTTGAAGAATGTTACTTTATTATTTTAGGCAGGATAGGTAGCACCTTTCCCAAGGGTTTCTGCATGTATTGGGGTGGAGGTTACACGTTTTGTTGCCTAGCCTTATTTAAGAAGTCTACTGTCACCAACACTACCAGATCTTTGTTTCTGCCCACTGGTTCCATCGGGCCACACTTCTCTGTTAGGTGGCAAAGTAGCCTATGAACTACATCTACCCAAAAAGAGAAGACTTCCTCTTCTGCAGATTGTTAGTTGGGCAAGAGCCGAGCCAACGGTACTGCCACAACATACAGGCAATTATGGGACTAATTACATAAAGAATGCTTAAATCCTCCTTGCTACAGGAGAAGCAAAGTGTAACTTGGCCCTGACCATACTAGTACATGAAAGAGGGAAGGCTGATCCTCCAGTAAGGATATCTGTGAGAAGCAGCACTTTTGAAGAAAGGGTGGATTTTGATCGTCTGATTGAGCAAAAATAATAAAACATTCACCATTTTAATACCTCTAGCTGTAGCCTTCTGCATGTGGGTTTTAAAGAAAAAAGACATTGACTCAGTCAGTCAGTGCCCTTTGACTGATTGGAACAGGTCAAGTTAGAATCTTTCCTTGTCTTGATGTTGAACAGTGACAGCTTGAAGTTGTTTTCTCTCCTTAGGAAGGTAAGGAGTCTGATGGCATATCTTGTTCTAGAGAAAATATCTAACCTAGAAAAATTCATAATTAAACTGATGATGTCATGGATGCTTGGAATAGTTTGTTGTGATTAAAGGCCTGGACTGAATTCAGGCCATAGAAATGAGCAAACCCATGTGAAAATCCTGGGGGTCTGTATTGACTCAGATTGCCTTGTGGATCAACACAACAAACCTTAGCATGTTCATTAGCAAATCATCATATGGTTTGGGCCTTTGGGCCATGATTATCTAAAAGACAATTTTTTTTTAAAGATCAGATGTCCACAAATACAAGGTCTAATTCAAACACAATCTGTTATATTGGACTTCATGACAAGCGTAATAAACTGTCATCCATGTCAAGAACTATTGACAGAATTTTTATAGGAGCAGAAGTTATCTGCTTTGTAACACTGCATACTTTTGGGACACTTACATATGAATTTATTACACCTTCCATTCCTTAATACACTGAATTGGAAGGACTGTGTTAGATTTTTATACATCAAAGCATATTGCCCCCTGTTTGAATTAGATTTAAATGTTAAATGGCCTCAAGAATTCATTTTGTGTTCATTCCTTTTCAGTTCAAGATGGATTATCCAAATTGATCATACCACAAACATACTCATTAAATGAGTTCAACATTTATGATGCATCATGTCAAGCAAGGTCATGATTTAATGTAAGCTGATACATCATAAATTAAGAAGCCAAGGAAACAAACTCCTGAAGGCCAAGGAAAGCATATATTAAAGAAATAGTCTGTAGTGATCTACGCACAAAATCTATTACTTTCCAACAGTATATGTGGGTGTAAGTATAACTGTAAACTAGAAGTATATGTGGTGCTTCAAAAGGGAGAATTGCCAAAGCTGAAAACAGCTATGTGTAAAATAGAGAAAGGAGAAACAGATATGTAATGGCAGTATAACTGGAAATTGATTATGCAACATTGGTCATTTTGAACTGCACAATATTGTAATCTTGCAGGAAGTCTGCTTCATTTTAAATCATCTCATCTAATAAAAGGTAACTTTCTAAAATATACTAGAAATGGGTGGAGGGACAGAAAAGAAAGTGAGGAGTCAAACAATAATCGCAGCACAGCATTTAAATATTATATAAGATACAAGAGTAGAACATATTGTCATAGAAAGTGTTGCCAAGTTTCCCAATCAGAGTGCAGAAAAGGCAGAATTCTGGCTTGCAAATGTGTATGCTTCTGTTTTTTAAAAAAGAAAAAGTAGTGACATCATCATATCTTATAAAGCAAGTAAATATTTTCTTTTGACCTTTTTCTGAATGTATTTACAAGTTATAGAGTTAAGTGTTTTAAAATTTGGGGTTCTGCACAAATGTCATCCAAATGCCTTATCATTTAAGGAATTACAGGAACTGCTAATACAGACGGTAAATTTTGGCATGATGGGGAGCAAGATAATTTTACTAATTTCTTTAAAAATAAGTAAACCTGGAAGAAAGATGAAAATACTGAAAAATATCTGGAGGCCATGAGCCAATAGTTGATCATCATAGATATATACTCTGGTCAGCTGCATGACTTTGATGGCAAATGCAAATCCTCCATGTAAAACACACAGGAAGGGAGATGTGGGAAAATGTAGGCTTTAAACACAAGTAGGCAAGGGACATTCCTTATGTTTTGGCAGGCCGTTACCAGCATATTCTGCTAAATCCACTTCAAAAGGAGGCTGATCAATTTGAAAGGGTTCAGAAAAGAGTCATAAAAATGACTTAAGGTCTGGAAAACAAATTCAGGCTATTCCACACGGATTTTAAAACAAGACGGATGTCTAAATAATACAATATCCATAATCCCCATGATGCAAGTAGGCCTTTGAATCTTCCATCAACTCAAACTGCAAGCAGTTCCCTAAATTAGTATCAGGTTAATTGTTGGCAGAGAAGCTACCTCGGCGATGTGCTGAATAGGGATGGATCACCCTCCAGAGCCAGCTGGGACGCCCAGTACAGGGATGTACAGCACCCAAGTCAAAATAGATAGAGATCATCTTCAGACATTAAACTTGGAAAACTAAATGAGTAAACTTAGTGATTTTCTCGAAAAAATACACTTAAAGTACAAATATGTGTGTGGAAATCATTCAGCAAATTCAGATCATGTGAATTTCACTGTCAGTGTTCTGAAATATCCCAGCAACATATTATTCACATCACATAGGATGTCCTATTTGCCTGTGATCCTTTTTGTTTCCTTTTTAAATGTTTTCCAGATCACAGCAATTAGTTGAGAAAACTAAATTTCTTTGAGGGGAAATGAAACCTGTACATTAAATAAGAACTACTTTTAAATTTCCCATTTCCTCTCCCCTTAATTTTTATTTCCGGGCCGGGGATAAACCAATAGACTTATTTTATTTATTCTGCTGTGTATGAAGTTGCAGAAAATGAAACTTTTGCCCTATTCTGAGTAATTACTGGCCACCTTGGAGCCTTGTTGAGTCAGGTTACAGTGTGGAATACCCATTTCTCAGGAAAGCCCCATTCCTTCCTCAAAAGGGGCCACTCACTGAAAATCCCTTCACAGTCTGCTACAAAAGCTTTTCTGCTATTCTTCTTCACAATAATATATATTTTACCCTTCTGAGATGAAAAGACGAAGGGGCTCAAGCTAAGAAAAGTTGACCAGGAGGCTGGTGACAGCAGTCACTTGAGATCCTTTCAGAGATGCTCTCAAGCATAAATATTTAATCTCCTTCGTTCCCCCTAGTGTGAATAATTTTTTTCCCCTTCAAGTATCAAAACAAAGTTATTGAAATGCATATAACCCTGATATTTGATCCATGGCCTCTAAGGGTCAAATACACACTGACCAAGTTCTTAAAGCCTGCAGAACTTTCAGGTGGTCACTTTGCACACACCAGCTCATCAATCAAGCAATAATCAGCAGGACAAATGGGGGAAGATGCTGGTACAGACTACTTAAAAGGCCTGGGCAGCTGGTCCACTTCAAGAGTCCCCTTTATATAGTTTCAGCCTTTAGCCCTCCATGTTTTGAAGGGAATTAAATACACTTGTTAGTTTCAATAGTTTATCCCCACATCTGTTTGTTTGCATTAGCAAACAAAACTGCTCTTGCTTCAGCATCCCTCTTCTAACATTAGGATCACTTCTTCTGAATTAAGATTGCCCTGAAAACACTTTAGCAATTTCAGTTTTCACTTAAGGCATGTCACACATTCAATCCCCCCACCCCATCTTGTCTTTGTAATAACTGATTTGGGAGAAGCTGAAGGCAGAAGACACATTTATCCTAAATAATTTGCCCATCACAGAAACAGATTATAATAAAGCTCATTGAGTCCATTTCCCAAAATAAAAAACAGGGGTGTTTTTGACATGTATCTTGAACTGGGTTAGTATTTATTTTCTTGGGCGGTTGGTGGGTTGTGTTGATGACAAGCTAGTAGCAATTCTGAAGTGTTGATCACATCTGTTTATCAAATAATATGCAGTGATTATTCTTAGCTCTGCAATAGAGGAGGATGAATTGCTTGGCAGCACAAAGTATGAAATCATTCTGTCTCTCACCAAGGAACAAGCAAAACTGACAACCTCCTCCACTCCCAGTATGTCATAATTAGAAATTAGAGCTGCATCAAACTGTTCGCTACAGCTGTAAACTCTGGCAAAAGAAAAAAACCCTCAAAAACTATCTGTCATTTACTTAATAGGCTTCCTATTTACTGTGAGCATGCTGAAATGAGGGATTGGGCTTTGGAGCAGACAGAGAGCATGATATTTCCAAGACTTTCTGGAGGTTAAAAAACTCCTTTGAAGTGTCTCTCTTTCTCTCCTCCTTTTATAGTACTTAAGCATGAAATTCAAAAAAGGTTTGAATTCTAAAATTTAGAAATGATAACATGGTGGATTCTCCTGACACTGAAAGCACACAATGAAGACATAACTGAAAAATGCAATCTAGGAAAAAATAAAACATAAACAGAATGGGAAGATTCAAACACCAGATCTAAAAGGAATTTGGAAGTCAATTTCTTTCTGAAATTAACATGCTATATTCTGTGATTTTGGGGAGTTTTTTTGAAGGAAACCAGAAGGAAAGAAAAAGAGCTGCCAACCCAGCTTCCTCAACTGCCATGGGGATCAACTCAGAAATAAGAAAATGGCATGGTCTGAGATCTGCCTTTTCTTTTTTTTTTGGTGGTAACTGTAGTTGGCGATGAGTACTGATGAATGAGTACTTATGAGACTGCCAAAAAGGTTTTGAAACACACGAGTCTTGTTTTACCTTAGTAATTAAAGAGCAGCCAGGAGGATTCCCAGTTACCCATGACAGATCTTAATCCTTTCTTAGCACAACCCCTTGCAAGCTTTTGGCCCAGGCTAACTAGCATTGACTCAAAATGTTCCCAAAGATGGCTTGGGAACAGCTGTGCTCTGGGGAGCCTTCCCAAAGGGGCAGCCTGCATGGACCCAACCTGCTCTGCAGGCAAAGCAAGCTTACTTGCCTGGACACAGGCTGGTCCACACACACAGCTCCCATCAATCACTTTGGATGGGCAATACAAACTTTTTTGTCACTATTTGAGGGTTGGGGTTTTTTGACGTTTTGTTGACTTTGTTTTAAAGTTTTGAGAGAAAGACAAGTAAGGAAACCTTAGGCCAGTGAACTTTTTTTGGTCTATAAATCAATTAATCAATTATAAGCGTGTTTAATAGCCTATCACCTAAGGTAAGTTACTTATTTGAAGGCTACAGTGATTTTATTCACTGTTTATCAACCCAAAACTTAATACTTTTGCTTAATTGTATTTCTGTTGTTTAGGAGAAGTGTCTTGGTTAGGATCTGAATGCAAGAAAGAATAAACTGCAACAGCAATAATACAACCATGGTGATATAAATGTTGAAGTAAGTTTGTAAGAGAGTGATTTCTATAGCCCATATAATTTAGCAGGATTAATGATAATATAGAGCATGAAAAGTATGAAAGGTGTGAAAAGACTAGGTTATTAAATTTTTTTCCAGAGTAAATACTTATTTCTTTTGTCACCAAGCTCCCATGCCCTGTTAATCCCTATCAAAGAAAAGCAAGATGACAACCTCAAGCGTTCACAGAACACTGAATTTAGTAATAAAGGTTATTAACCTACATCTGCATCTCCACTGAAGTTACCTGAGATCTGGCACCAACAAGTAAAAGCAACAATTTTTTGACTGGGCCCTATTTTGCTTTGTGGAACAGGATAGTTAAGACATTGCTGAGCCAGTCTGGACCCATTACCAAGTGATGCCTCACAGGTTGAATAAGCTCCCAGAAAAATAATCCATCATATCTGCTAGATGTAACAGGTGACTTTATAGTCACGGGGGTGAGGTGGCAGGCATATGAAATTAGTGTCACTGTCAAGCTGTTTGTAATCCAAGCCCTTTGCCTGGGGGCCCAGGTTTGCAAATGGGCACATAATCAAACACAAAGGAGGCGATGGTGGGGGGTAGGAAAAAAAGGGTAAATAGCCCTCTTTTCCTGTCACTTCTACCATGGGTCCTCAGCAGCTCCTCTGCTGCCGACTGACTGAAGAATTAGGAATCCAACATCTGTGCGACGCGAGGCAAAGCTGTACCTGTGCCACTGCTGTGCAAGGCAGACAGCGTGCCAACTGCCCAGCTGCTCTGCTTCAGGTGAGCCAGGAAAAGCCTTGAAAGTGAGAGGATCCAAAATGCCAAAAACCAGGTAGTGCATGTCCAGGAACTGGATTGTCTTGCTGGGAATTAGCCGCCGTACTGCATGTCGTAACAGTTGGTTATCTGGTCTCTGTTGGTGGGACAAATCTTGGAGGAAACAGGGACTGTCCACCAGGGTGATTTCTTTCTTTCCTTCCTTTCCTTCCTTCCTTTCCTTCCTTCCTTTCCTTCCTCCAGAGATTTCACTCATTACTGTTCTGAAAGCTGAAAAGCACCTAACACTTAACCTAACACTTAACTAACTTAACTTGACCAAGACATGCAACCCAAATTACACAACCCCTTGTGATAACAAAGCAAATTGCGAGAGGGCATGCTCCCTAGTGACACTTAACATTGCCTGATACTGTTTGTGAATGGACAAAATACACTGGGGCTGTGAACTAGTTTAAAAAACCCACAATTAAAAACAAACAAAAATTAGACAGTGTTTTTTCTGCTTTTTAAAGAACCATCAAGTGTTTTAACTTCAAAATCTGTAAATCAACATTGCTTCAGCTTTTTTATGCATGTGTATCATTTTAGTTAAGGGAGTGAAACATGATCCATACTGTAAACATCAACAGCAATACTGCTATGTAAGCTTAGGGTAGGGGAAGCAAAAATTATGTCTAAAAGCTCATTTAGTCCTTATTTTCCATGGTACAAGCCATGCATTTACAGTTCTTCCATCCTGTACTGTTGAATCACACATTAACATAATTTAGTAATATGTATCTTACTTTCAGCTTCAAACTTCTGATTTTTCTATTTTTTTAAGCTGCTTCTGGAACATTCAGTCTTGAGATTTTCAGTGATGCAAGAGGAAATTTGTGGACTATTGACAAGATTCAGGCACTAAATATCTTTCTGATTTTTGTTTTTCAAATGACTTTGCAGAAATGTGCTTTTTTTTTTATTTTTCTTGTGCACTTTACTTCTCTCATCTCCATTGTCTTTATGGCCTCCATCCTTTTTCCTTGAGGCACTACATTTAAATGGTGCCTGTGCTGCTCTAAAGGGGTTGAGCACCTTGCATGTGTTCTGTCTCCACAAATAAATTTCATCCTTTTCTTGCCCAGCTTTCTATGTCTCCTGTTAGCTGTTGGTATCAAAAGAACTTCAGTTCCTTCATTCACATCTGGAGTCATGAGATATTAGATCAAAACACACACATTCCCTGAAATTTCAGAGGATCCAGTTTGAGGAGCATTGGAACAAAAAATTCTTTAAAAGTGCCTTAATTCTGGTTCTTCAACAGAGCCTAGATACATCAGTCAAAAATTTCAGCATTCAAAAACTTTTCTGAGTTCTGCCCCTGGAAATACAGTCACCAGGTGATATCACATTTTCAATAGTAAAGGCCTCTGCTGCCTGTAGGACCAGTTCTTCCCATGGTAAGGAGCATCTGCATTCTGCTAGCAGAGGGCAACTGACAGTAGGTCTACCCCAGCCCAAGGCAGATGATAAGCACAAAAATGCTTTGGAGCAGACTAAGGGGCTAGCTCCCTGTAGGCAAACGTGTCACCATAGTACCTTGGCACCATCCATCCATGTCATATGCAGCACCCAGCCCAAGAGGCATCCCCAAAGCAGGCTGCAAAATCCATCTACATCGTGGAGAAAAAAAAAATCTCTCTATGAAGCTGTGAGCCACTGCAGGCAAACTGTTACTGATACCTGATTTGGCTAGCTTAAAAGTAGCAAACATCGCAAACATGATACATGTCATAAGTGTCACCAAGAGTTAAGAATTAAGTTGAGAGAAGGGGCAGAATAGCAGAACCTCAAGTTTCTAATCTTGACTGGAGGGTAGGGGATTTCAACAGCCCTCCACCCACAAACTCCATGGCTCTTTAAATCCAAGGGGCTGGCTGGTCTCACTGAGGGAAAAACAGGGCAGCAGAGAGGCTAAGTTCTTCCAAGAACTGTCCCCTTGCTGATGTCCCCATATCTTGGTTGCCTCCCGTAGTGCTGGTACTCCTCATCCTCTCCATGCGGCGCCAGCGGAAGCAGCCGTACATCATTGACGAGGAGGAGAACATCCACGAGAACATCGTCAGGTACGATGATGAGGGTGGTGGGGAGGAGGACACAGAGGCTTTCGATATTGCTGCCATGTGGAACCCACGGGAGGCCCAGCTGGTGGTGAAAAACCGGCAGGACATGCTCCCTGAAATAGAGAGCCTCTCCCGATACGTGCCTCAGGCGTGCGTCACGGACAACAACGTCCATAACTATGTGCTCGCCAAGTTGTATGAAGCTGACATGGACCTGTGGGCACCTCCCTTCGACTCCCTCCAGACATACATGTTTGAAGGGAACGGCTCGGTGGCGGAGTCGCTCAGCTCCCTACAGTCAGTGACGACAGACTCAGACCAGAGCTATGACTACCTGACAGACTGGGGGCCCCGCTTCAAAAAGCTGGCCGAGATGTACGGTGCCACGGACAGCAGTGGGGCTCTGTGGTAACGGAGGAGCAGCAGCAGAGGGGTTTCCATGCGAAACGTTAAGTCCATTCTCATCAGATGCTTCCATGGACATGGGTGAGGCCTCCTAAACAATAGCAATACGGTGCTTGGATGAGAATGGGAAGAAGGGTGCGAATGAAGGTCTCTCTGGATCAGCTTTACTCAGTTAAATTAAGTCACGTTTTTGAAACAATGAGAAGTAGAAGGAAGAAAGTTTTTTCCCTGGTTTTTACAGCAAAATTGGAAAGCTCCA
>JAOXNG010000012.1:59881307-59897676 GCA_028566535.1 Scolopax minor
GAAAGCCATGTCTTCCTGTACATCCCTGTTGCTCAAGAGACCATGGAAGTCAACCTGTATCAGCAGGAAATGATAAGTCCTCTTAATCCAGCCCATATGTATTTACTAGCCAATGCATCCTATGAAGTGTATTCTTTGTTTCCTCATTGCACCTCTGTGTTCAGCTGCTTTGAAACAGAGTTTGGAGAGGAAGAACCATGTAGCACTGATTATACCCAATTACACAAACACCATGGTCTTCCAATCTGTTCAGACATGTAATGTAAGTTACTGCCTGACTGTGTTAAGACACTTGGAGTAAATATTCTGGTGCTACAAGTATTCTTTTAGCGTGTGCATTTCTTTCCATGGAAGCTCCTAACCTTGCCTGGTTTAGTATAAGTTAAAACATTTTAAAAGTTTGTAGAAATGAAATTTATATAAACAGATGGAGAAAGATTAAAAAAAATATACTGTTGGTGTGTTTACCCTCAAAGTCTTGTACTTGTTAGAGTAAATTTTAAAGTCTGTAAACAACATAAAGCAAAACAAAACAAAGACATGGCTCAGAAACAAAGTTTTAAGATGATTTTATAGGAAAAAGAAGGTCCTGTTTTGCTTTTTTGACAATGTTGTGTATATGGGGCAGTCTGGTGACATCACGAGCAAAGCATACCTCAGTTTGAAATAATGCACTGTTCGCACAGGGTCTGCACCTAGGTAGACCTAGGGGAAAGGAGTGGGGAGTAGGAAAATAAAGCCAAAGTCAATTACTTGGATACTATCCCTTACGTTCTAATGCACATTGAAAATTATGGACCTTCAACTCCAAGTGTTAATACATGAGCCAAAGCACTAATTGAGGAACTTTGGTCATTTAAGAAGCGTCTCTCTGATTCAACAGTGACTTCAGTGTAGAGGAAGACTGAACCTGATGGGAACAACCTTGCTTGCTCCAGTCAGGGGTATAACCACATTGCTTAGATCAAGAATGATCGACATTTTCAGGATCTGCATGCACAGGTCCAGAGTTAGTTTTTCAAAGAGCTCCATGTCCCATTAAACTACTACAGGCTCAGCAATAAGGACAGAACACAGGTCCCCGTGGCTGCTTAGAAGAATAGAGGCTGGAAGCATCAGTGAAATATAGGGTTTATTTTCCACTGCTGCTATATTACCTATATGTATATGCAGATTATTTTTTAAATTTAGACCCCACATCTATTAGTAAAAATCGTGCCAGAGGCATTAAAAAGTAACTATTTTTTTTTAAATAATGAAAGGTGAACTTCTCTATGATTGCAGTGACTATGAAGTGGGCTTAGGGAAACTGGACTAAACTCTTTCTTCCCTAAAAGATTAAACAGTCCTTGAAGCACAGCTGCCAACACTTGCTCTCCAGGTGCCATGATCTCCCCCTCTTTCTTCCCCTCATAGCAGTAGGAATTAATCAAGACTTTTTGCACAGGGCTCAGAGGAGGGGGGAAGAGGGAAAGTCTGTCATATGTCATTAGAATTGTGAGTGTACATGTCACCAATGACATAGGTGGTTTAAAACTGTACATATGATTTTATGAGAAAATGAAGTAATCAGCTATAAACACATTTGTACATAATCTTGCTTTGACATTTATTTTTAGTGAACCAGGAAAGTCTACACTCTTCTTGAGGTCAACAAGAAAATAGTTCTCATTGGAAGAGAACATTTTTGTTATTACACTGAATGGAGTGAGTTGTATATTGAACAACATCGAGTGGGACTGAATCCATCTCCTACCAGAGCTGAAAATTTAGTATGCTGTGCTTCCATTTTTCCATTACAGTTATGCATCAAGTGCATTCAATAAAATGCCCTTCTCTTAGAATTACTGAATATACATAAGGGGAAAGTGTTGCTTATTACAAATTATTTTAACTGGTAATTCTTGTTGAGATGAAAGCTTTAATTTCTATAAGAGTCCTAGAAGTCAGGTGAGACTGGCAGCAGGTAATCAATCACAATTACATTTAATCACAAAATTCAAAAGTCACAGCAGTTTAAAGTATGTTTAAGCACATACAGGTGATACCCTGAAACAATTTCATTTTGCATTGTACAAATAGGAGGGGAAAGAGGTTTTATTTATTTTAAACAAGATTACTTATTAAAATGTATTATAGTGATGAAAATTAAGAGTCTAGACCAGCAAGGAACCCTGGACAGGTTTGCTGATAAATCTGCAGAGAAAGTAGGTACTCTCAGAGGCTTCCTGCAGTGACCCTGCAAACTCTGAGCCAGCCAGCCACTGTAGAATTAGGCGTAAGACAAGGTGATTACTGGTTGCCTTAGTTTGGATAACAAAAATTAAACCACACAAAGTGCATTTTCCCTTCATTATTTTTTTCCCTCCCCAAAAGGAATTTTACTATGTTTTACCCCATATTGTACTGCAGGAAATCTGCTTTCAGCCTGTTTCCCTGCCTGAGGCACCTGGAAACCACATTCCCTGCTCCTGCCCAGGGACCACACTATCTGCTGGTGGGTTGGACATTCAAAGAGGAGAAGGTAGGGAGGAATCTCTGTCTGCTTGTTCAAGTTATTTTATCTGTAGAAATAAAGCAATCACTGGAGGAAGCCAGCTGAGGTGCTTTTCACAACAGAGTATCCTACTACCCGGCCCAGCACCCTCCTTTCTTTAATCTCACTATCTTGATGATAATGGAAGAATTGTATGTATAAATGTATGAAGGGTTTCTATCATAGAGTCTAGGCACTAAAGATGGAGAATCTTATTCAATTCTGCTGCTTGCTTGGTTCACAGAGGGATTTGAACAAAGGCACACCCCTTTCTGGATGAGCTGGATTTAAACACTGCCCTGAGTTTGAGAGGAAAATTGATTACTTGCTCTAAAAGTCACTTGGGAGGTGGTAGAGGTGGGTAAGTCTGGTTATTTGGAGAAATGAAATTGACACCAACGGTGAAGACTGAGAGGAATAAATCCTCAAAACTTCATGATTATGGCAATTTTCTGTAGGATCAGGCAGGCTAGGCAGAGGTAGGGAATAAATGAGGGTCTACCATGTTCTCCATGAACTTGCCAGGTAGTCAGCTGCTGGATCAGAGATGATACTAACTTCTCCAGAAAGCAATCTAGCAAACTAGCAGCCTAAAGTTAATTCACAGCTGAAAGCATGTAATCAATTCAGTTACCTCCAAACCGAAGATCTGGACAATAAACACCATAATTTTTTGTGAGTATTCCTTGTAAAATGCAATGGCTGAAATGAGACTCCCCTGAAATATCTGCATGGAAGAAATAAAAAGAAATGCAAGCACAGAATGTAAGTTTCTTTTTTTCCAAAGAATTCTCCGCTTCGGTCTCTAAAATATAGAAAAAGTCACAGTCCACCACACATTCTTTTTTTAATTATTCTAAGGAATAATTTTGATTGCAACTACCCATGTCTCTGCCTTACAAGGTAGCTGAGATCCAGTAGCTTGAATCTTTGTATACATTGCTGAATAAGGAGTTACAAACAGTACTAGCAAACCACCCTTCTTTGTGTAGTGAGGATATAGGTAAAAATCTACCATCTGAGACTTCTTGTTTCTGAGAGGAACTAATGTATTTTGTTTGACCAGCTAATCCAGTTTGCAAATATAAACATTTACAAGGTCTTTACCAGGCCTCAGAACTCAGCTTCTGCACCTGGCACCTTCTTTTCCAACTACATGTTGTAAGTAAAAAAAGATTCTACTGCTCTTTAAAACTGCCATGGCTCTAAAAGCCACCACTTCTACATTCAGAAACAACTGTACATTCTTAGCACTTTGAACTTATTTCTGTTATAAGGAGGCTTAATCAAAAGCACTTACCTAAGGAAATGTTTGCTAATGTACATATTGCAATAAAAGTTGTGGGATTTAGATAGAGATTGGGTGTAATGAAACTAATTCACATGACCATAAAGGGTTTTCATGGAGTCTTAACTTATCTGGAGTCCTCTGGTTAAGACCAGTTTTTAAACAAGATTTCTAGATTAGTGTTTTCAGAAACAAGTAAACTAGTTCTGCAAAAGAGGTGAAGGTTTCTTTGTCCCTCAAATTATTTTAAAAAATTACTCTTGTTGCTTGAATATGGTTTCTTTAAAGGGAATGACAGAATACCCTTTGACTGTAACAGGGTAGGAGCTTTCATTCATGGTTTACTTAGTAAGATACCATGGGCTAATATTATCCAACTGGTCAGAAGAGATGATGACAATGACTTTTTTTTGTCCATAAAAATCTATGAGGAGTGATAAGCATTGACCTAATGCTGCTTCTCCTACTGATGTCAATAGCTGAGGAGTGAGGCCAAAGAGGGACATGTCTACTCTACTAAATTTGAATTTGAACAAAATTGAATTGAACCAAAGGTAATGCATTAGGTAGAAAAAGTAAGGAAAAGAACTGCAGTAATGAGTCAATTGTTTGGGCTCATCTGCCAGAAGCAAGATGATCAACTTAGAAAGTCCATGCTCTTTGATCAGGTAGAGAGGCAACCAGGACAGTAAGAGGCAAAATAGCATAGAGACCATGAGAGAGGGAGAGACCTAGGTGCTGTGGTTTAGATGAATCCTGTCTAAGCGCTTGACTTAGGTGCCCAAAATGAGAATACATTTGCCACTCCTGCAGTCAACATCAAAGAGAGCTTGATCCTTCCTATAGGACTCAGATACTTTTGTTTTGCTGAATAATTGTTTTGCAGCATGAATCTCTCTCTATGGCCACATGTTAGGGAAACTAGCCTCCTTTCCCTGGTGCTTCAGATAAGTGTATACTTTCAGTTAGGATTAATCCAGGGTTATTTGTCAAGGCATAATACACAGCACTCTGGAGAAAACTAAAACACGTCACTGCCCCTGCATTTATTAGACACTAGTCTCAGAAAGAGCAAAATCTGTTCTTGGAAATACCAACATGTTTTCTGGCTAATCAATGATAGTAGCTGAACTGACACCTACTAGATCACTGATAGCATAGACAATACCTAAATTTTTAGCTCCTGAAAATTATCTGAAGCAACATGAATATGAAGTAATATTGGCTGCAACTATTCTCAGGAGGGTTTGGACACCAACTCCCTTCAGTTGCTTTGGAAATTCTCCCGACCATTTGCCCAAGAGTGTTAAAGATTTTGCAAGTACCTCTACAGCTTTAAAAAGTCTGTAGTGGGGAGGAGCTGCCACACAGTGAATTTATGGAGGTTTAAACATATAAAAAAAGACAAAAGGAACAAGAAGACAAAGAGTAACTATTTGTATTCTCATTATTCTCATTCTGCAGACAGATCTGCAGAGCATAAGACTGGGAAAGACAATATACATCACTGTTTCTAAGTTTGAGGTATTTTTGTTCTCTACAATATTTTGTCTTGGTCTACCACTTGTTTTGAATATGCATAGGTTTCATTAGGCTTCTAAGTCAAGTATGAATAGTGGATAAAGACTGAGCACATTACTTTATTTCTCAGCCTTCTGCTTTCTTTTGCAGCACAGGAATAACTGCCAGCAGAGCTCGTAACACACCTCTGCTTTTGAACCCTTCAACCTTACTTCCCCGAGCATAGGATTTTGTATGCCTGAGATTACTTCTAACCACCACAATCCATCTGAATCCAAGATTCCTTCCAGGCCAGGAAAGAAACCAACCGAAAGAAACCACGATTCCTTAAAATTGAGTTACTTTTACAATGTATAATAGCTGAAGATTAGATCTAAATTTATAGTCTCACTGAGGTGCAAGCTTCTCATACTTAGTATTGAGTGAATGCAAAGTAAAAGCGAACCCAAAGAGCTTAAAAACATACACCCCAGTTAGAGAAAGGAAGTATTATTATCACTGATGGTATACAAGTCCATGGGCTGACAACAGTATTTGTTTGTTTCTCAAATTTATTCACTAAGGAAGACTTGAACGTTGCTGGTAAGAAGGTAAACTGAAGAAGTATCTTATTGTGGAGTTCGTAATGAAATCATCGACAACAACTCATTGACTGTTACGTAAATACTTCAGGAAAAGTTGTAAACCCAAACTTCGTTAGATGTGTAGTATTTCTGTGCTTCAATATTGCTAAATACACTGCTGCAACAGCTTCAATTCAGGCAACAACACTGTGGTGCCACTGTGCAAACAAGGGTTTCAAAGTGTGTATATTTGGAAACCAACATACAGATGAATAAAGTCTACTTTTTAGCTTAATAACTCTTCAGTTCTGATTTGAGTTTTAAATCATTCTGAAGGGATTCTCATGTCAAAGCCACAACTGTGGTACCAAGAAAGCAGAGAAACAGCCTACTGTTTTAACTAGTGTTTGGATAGACCCTTAGACCACTGACCACTATTTGAGAAGCTGTCCAAATGGTCTTATCTTATGACAATATTTTTGCTTTAAAGGGACAATTATATTTTCTGAGCAGGTGGGGTGGGATGGGAATGAGTGGAATATATACATATCTATACATTGTTTTCTGGTTTAGTGCAGATGATTTCTTTATGTTCCTCAGTTTTACATGGAGGGTCAAGTTTGAAAAAGCAACAGAATTTCAAAGAAAATGCTTCACATTTCACATATCAAAGTACGCATAAATCATCTCATGATTTTTATGTTGCAGCATAAATCAACTAAGTTTATTCATAACCACACTAAACATGATATGAAATTTGTATGGTTCAGGGATATATTATTCGTATCTTCCTTAAACACTTCATAAAAAGATTTCAGTATCTGTCCACTGTGTATATTTTATGAATTCCATTTTGGAAGACACATGACTTCTTTTTTTCTCCCATCTCTGGTATTTAAGAATAAGTTGGGATATTTACAGAAATCACATCAAATACCTTCTTTTGCTACTTATCCTAGTTTTCCGTTAAACTTTCTACACTGAATACAACTTATTAATAGGCTGTATCTCTTCCTTTTGATCAGTGATTCTTGGAATTGAAAGGATATGGAAAGGATATGATATAATTTTAAGCCCAGAATTACAACATTTTCTAGGTTTCTCATGAGACAAATTTCTCACTCCACATTGAGAGGACTGCATTGGATATGACATACTTGTATACGTAGAAATGCTTCTATATGGTGAAATTAAAAATTAAATTTAAAAATAATGCTATAACGTTTCATCCAAAGACTTCAGAACCAGTGAGCAGTTTAACTAAATATTTTTTATGCTTCTAAATGGTAAATAATATCATCTGTTCACTTACTGCTAGGAAAAATTATGTAAGAGCATTGATAATATTTTTCTGAAAATATGCACTCCTGATAAACACTTTCATGATGTTCATCAAACGCCAAGATATGAAGATGGGTAGGTGCATTATTGTTTATCACTTGCTAACAAGGTGAAGATTGCAAATAAGGATCGAACTGTAGAATTGTGCAAAAAGTCAATGAAACAACAGTCACTTGAGAAGACCTAAACAACGCAAGGAGGACAAGTTTAATCATAACACAGAGGTGAAACAAAATGTGAAGGGCTGGACATGGACAACCCCATCGAGCAGATGTCTATATACTGGTACAAGAACAAGAGATATAAACGGGAGGATCTGGACATTTTCTTAAGTGAAAATATTAGTAAAAAGGAGTGATGGCAGTTTTTTCCTTATGACTCATAATTTTATTCTCATAAATATGGAAGACTATAATTTGCTCAGGAAGCATAAGGTAATAAAAAACTATCCATACTGTGGGCAGAGTTGCTGAAAGTCTGTCGGCAGTGACTACAAAGGAAAAGAATAGTGTGTTGCTGGGACAAGGGATTACAGCTGGATATGGATACCACTGGACAAAGCTTTTTGTCAGTATCAACTAGCATAATCCAAGACTCTGGCTTCAGTGTTAAGGGGGTATTTCAAGCACCCATATATCTCTCAGGAAAAGAGTTAATGGGTAAGTTTGTTCCATTGGTGACAGGTTTTTTTTTGATTCATAAGGAGAAAGAATTTGTAGGGGAAGATTTTTTAATGATAATTCTAAATGATGGGGAAGAAATTGACAAGAATATGAAGAACAACAGTGAAATAGGAAGGAGAGGCCATGAAGTGGCCTCTGAGATTATTAAAAAAGTGAAGAACAGATATAAATAAAATAAAAATTATTATTTTCAAGAATACCAATTAAAAAAAATTGGAGAATTGATAATGGGAGTTTAAGATAGCAGAGCTGAAAAAATGGACACAACTGTATCAGTGCCAAATATACGAGTGGAAAGGAATGATTGAAAATACAAAAAACACTGTCTTGGCTAAAAACTTCATTAACTCAAAATACAGGCTGGAAGCAAACTGAAAGGACAGACTGCAAAAGAGTTGAGTAGCATCAGCGAGGGATCTTCAGGTTGAACCAGAGAGCACAAACTAATGAGAATTTAGAGTACTGCATCACATTACTCAGCCTGCTGAGAAGGCACGCTACTGTGGGCAAGCCCAGCTTGTGTTCTCCTGCCACTTCTCTGGTGTGAGGTCTGGCAATGGTGACAATACAAGTGAGTTGAGTCAACTCATGACCAGACAAAAAAGCCCTAATGTGCAATAAGAAAAAGTAGAAAAAAAAATATCTGTCAAATCAACACATGAATTTGACTTCCCACATGGTTGCCAGATGTAGCACGGGTGATATAGTTGGAATATGCAGCTAGGAGTAAGGGCTAGGTGCTGGGACTGGCCTTCTCAGGAGGACTGAATTCAATTGGACTGAATTAAATGAACATAAAATGAAACTTTTGTTTAAGTCTGACTTTTCAAACCAACTATATTTGAAAAAAGTTATCCTTGGGTACCTCACAAAGAGGTGGAAGTGCTCTCTGCACAGACCGGAGACTATCCTGAGAACTTACTGATGAGGCTCCAAGCTGGAGCAGAGCTGCTGGGATGCAGGGGGAGGAGGTGACAGAGGGTAGAGAAGAGTATCATGAAATTACAGAGTATTGGAGCAAGGAATCAATGTGTAAAAAGAAAAAAAAGGGAAAAGGAAAACCGAGGCACTCCTCTACAAACAGACATATGACATTCAGATGTGGCAGAATCAATAAATGTCATACATCTGTACTTCAACAAACCTTTGAACACTGACTCAGGTGATAACTTTATCATAAAGCTAGAAGATGATTGCAAAGTTAATTTTGCACTCTTAGGAAACCTTTGTGAAAACAATGATGGTTTCAAATATGAATATGATCTGTTACTAATTAAGGCTTTGTAAAAATGCTTGAATCACATAATAAGAAACTTCAAAGTGCTAACTAGGAGCAAAGATAAAAAATGTGACAAGCTAATTTAGACCTTCTTTCTTTGAGTAAGATCTCTTTGTGAAATGAACAGCAATATAGCTAATGTTTGAAAATGGAAGTATTAATCCATAAAATAATAGCCCTCTTTTCTGGATTTCTACCCTCTTGTTAAAGCAGAAGTAGAAACAAGCCAAGCCTGAACAACATTTCTAAACAAAGTAATCATTTTAGTTCCTGGATATATTTATTAACTAAAAGTATAAATTAGAAAACAATCAAAGGTTAAACCCAAAGCTGCAGCCAGTCTCAAGGTATTCCAAATGTGCCTGTTTAATATGCACTGCAGATTAAGGGGTATTATACATTGATTCTAGCTGTACTTTTTAGAGAAGGTGGAGAAGGAGGCAAGACACTGAGATGAAAAATACAGTCTTTGTTTCAAAAACAAAAATGAGATTGTAAAATTGAAAACACGAAAGTGGAAGAGAATCACTAATAACTATATTCTTTATCTTAAAAAAAAATCCACAAAACCTTGGTTCGCTGTATGTTCCAGTGTACTACAGGCAGGCATTATCCAGCCCCTTTCTGAATGTTGGCAGGAGAGTTTGCTTTCCCAACTCTGTGAAATTCTAAAATATAATGAAAATGCAGCTACCGTACTTTCTAAGCTCTTGGTAGATATTTTCACTTACTTTGTCATTTTCAGGGGGGAAACAATGGTGGCATCTGTGCCCTGGTGCTAAGTGCTCATTTGCATGCAGAGGCAGAGAGATATCCGTTTATTATCAATTTTATGCATTACTTCATTTCATGGTGTTAAAACAATTACATTCAAAGGGTTCAGTAGTCCACAGCCAAGCTATTCAGGGCTCCAGCAGCATCATATAATAACGTTATTCAGGGAGAGACACATACATCATAGTTTACTGACTTAGAAGTAAAAAAAGAGTGAGAGAGGGAGAGAGAGAAACAACTCCTATAGAGCTGGATGCAGAATTTGTAAAACATCAGAGATATTACAATAAGCAGAGAAACTCAGGGCACATGGACTTGAAGTTTATTAACTTCTGAATTGCTTCCTAAGAAAGTTGGGTAAATTTTTTTACACACAGCAGTTCTACCAAATTCTACGCCACATCTCAATGTCTTTTACGCAATGCTCTTTATGAGCTGCAAAGCTTCATGGGTGAAAAAGCAGAAACTGTGCTTGAAGGTCTCAGAATGCATACCTTGGAACGGCAAACAAATGGTTTGGGCTGAAGAGACTCTTGTGCTCAGAGGGCTGTCTACATGCAGTGGATTTGCAATCTGATTATCTGGTTACTCCTGTCAAGGCTCTGCCAACCCTCCCATGAGGAATTTACATTTGTCTATCAATTTACATTAGCTAAAGCAGCTGTCCATGAGAAGGATTTCAAGGTTTTAAAAGGAGGACCTACCCTCCAGCACCAGTCAACACTCCAAAATCCAGTGAAAACTGTGGCTCAGTAGTGAAAAAATTTAAAAGGCACATTCACCTTCAGGGTTTCCCTTGTTGGGTCTGGTGAGATATTTGTTTCAGCAGAAAGCAAACAAACTACCTAATTGAGCATTTGCTGAAAATTTCTAAAAAAGCAAGAAAAAAATCAAATCAAACAACTTTTAATAATACTTCACAGCCAGAGGAAAATAAAATCAATGCTGTCCCTATAAAATAAAAAAAGCAATTACCAATATTTTGACTATTATTTCTATAATAATAACCTTCAAGAAAGAGACTTCAGTGAAGCACAAGAGAAGAAAAGCCTTTTAGAAGTGTGCTCATGAAATAAAAACTGGAAGAGGAATTTTATTAGCTGGCCTATCCCCACTTTGTTGAAGTGCTTAGAAATTTTCCATCGTTTCTGGCCAGGGATAGTTGATATGCACACAGTGCAGTGATAAGGTATAGGTCTACTCAAGCTGTGAACAACTGCAAGTTCTGAAGAAACTAGCTCGGCAATTGGGAAAACCAGCTGCTTCCTGATAAAGGACAGCAGAGGAAAATAGAGTCATAGCAGTTTTCAAGCTATGGGCTCAAAAGGATGGGGGAAAATATATTCTCATCTGCTGCACGGCCAGAGTGCTGACAGAAGTATGTGGTTGAGGTGGGGACAGGTCTAGGGGATGGAGTGGTACTGAGGAGCTCACTATCACTGGAGCTGCAGAGCCAGGCCATTGCCTTTCAACCTTTCCTCATGGGAACCATCCCAGGTACCAATGCCCCAGAGAAGAGTCAGTGGCAGCAGGTTCCTCAGTGACTCCTGGCAGCTTTCCTGTTTCTGCTCTGAATATCTCAGTACCTACTTCTGAGATATATCTCCCCTGTCCTTGCCATAGCCACCTTCTAGCGTTAAAATAATCAGGGTGCCAGCAGCAGCCCAGCTGTGCCACATCTGTGTGGTTTGCAAAAGCCATCTTAGAAGCAAGGTAAATACTCAATGAATTGGCCCATGTTGATTCCTCATTAGGCTGCTAGCAGTGTCTTGTCTAGCCAGTTTAAAGCTAGCGTGGCTATCTTTACACTACATTGCAGTTACAACATTTACCTTAAGGGCAAGGAGAATGCCTACTACCAGTTTTATTAGGCTATACAAATTAAGCAACTTCCAGAACTGAAAAATTGGGTCTAAGTTTTATGTCAATAGCTTCTGGTTTATTTCCCTCTGCAGGGATCATGAGCTCAGACACAGCTCTGTGGCAAAGTCTCTGTATTGCTTGCTCCTCAGCGGCTTGTTTCAGGGAGGTGTGGTAGGCCAACTGCTGTCCCTCATAATGGAAGACAGTCTCGTATACACCAGGTTCTTCAGTCAAACCCCTCCTGTTGCAAAAACTGGACAAGAACACAAATCATAATAATTTCCCTCCTACTTTTGCTCTTCCTGGCTTTGATATATGGTTTATTCTGCCACCTCTTCAGAGAAGCGGCTCTCTTTTCATTATTATGCCTTTATGATGAAGTCCTGATAACTGATGAAGGGTCTGAAGATACAAGCATTAGCCTAACAATAAAGCCCTTAAAATTTAATTAGTAACTATCTAGGGGAAAGGAGAGAAAATGATAACCAACAGGAAGAGGTATTTGGATGGCAACTGCAGAGACATGAAAAAGAAGACACCAGCAAAACATTAATGTGTTAGATAACTGAGTAAGGTGCGTGGAGCTGTAAAAACAGGAAAAAATATAAAATATAAAAAATATAAATATAGCCTGGCAGGAAAAGAAGCTTCAGCTTAAAGGAAGAATGGATATTTGCAGACTTGGTTTTAACTTTCTTCCTATATCTGACTACAGAACATTTTTAATGCACTATTTTTTATTATTATTGACAGTTTCCTCTTTTTTAAGAAAACACATCCCCATGTACTGTGTTATGGGTCAACATTCTTAGAGTTCAGTGTTGCATATCCTTCTTAACATAAAGCATATAGAAATTAATCAGATTGCATTTGTTAATATCAACAAATTAACACATTTTTGTTTAAGAGATTCATAGAATAAAAAATCAACCACACAGATTTAGAATATATCTTGAAAAGAATACTTTTCATGAGTTTTCAAGAGAAACACCTTGTTTTTATCATACATTTTTATGCATTTTGTCACAGGCAGATTTGCACTGGTTTAGTCCATCATAAGAGTTCAAGGACCATAGAAAGACACTACCCACATTGCCAGTCTGAAATATCCATCCCTCCATCAATGAAAGATGCTCAGGAAGAAGCCCAAGAAGTACGGGTGTGCAAAGATGGTGTCTGCACTGTCTGCCCAGTCTTATGCTGCTGCATTCAGCAGACGATGACATGAAAAGCCTCGTGACTCCAAAAGCTGTAGCAGCTAATTTTACTTCAATCTAACTAGGATCTTTAACTAACTCCAATGTGCTAGAGAGATCTGTGGAAGAAATAGCTAAGGATTTCATACAACTATCTTGATGAAGAAAGACATGTAATAACCAGCGAGTACTCTCTTGGCTTGCTGATAGCTCTGGAATGAGTGCTGCAATTTCAAAATGGAAACAAGTGAAAAGTTCAGGTGAAAGATGTTTTCACTGTGCTTTTAGTACCCTCAGATCTCTTTTCCTCTAGTCCTTAAACAAGGACAATCCTGTGGCAAAATACAAAAGTTTATTACTACACAGGACTTAGTGTCTGTATCTTACATCACATGGTACCACAGAATGAATCACAGAATGGTTTGGGTTGCAAGAGACTTTTTCATGATCATCTAGTCCATCTCCCCTGCTATGGAAGAGACATCTTTCACTAGAACAGGTTGCTCAAGGCCCTTTCTTAATGTCCCCTTGAACAGTTCCAGGGATGTGGCATCCACTTCTCTGGGCAACCTGTTCCAGTGTCTCACCACCCTCATCACAAAGGGTTTCTTACTTATAGCCAATCTAAATCTACCCTCTTTCAGGGTAGATTTCTACATCTAGAAGCAAGTTAAGCAAGTCATTAGCACTGTTAAACAACTTTGCTGCCTTTAAATAATACACATGTGGGTCTGACAAAATTTAAGGAGGGTTAGCAAGAAAAGAGTTTGCGTAAATAAGCTGACAATCAAAGTTTGAGTGATGATGAACATCTGCAGCCTGCCTCGGGCAGCTACAGGTGCACAGCAAGTATTTAGTCACTGTCTGGATTTGGCCCATACACAGTAATGATCCATTGCTCATTAGTGCACTATAGGTCATTAGTCTAAAAATGGCAAATACATAACAAAAGTAGCAAATATGTGGTACAAATATGTGCTAAATGGCACACGAGAGTCTTACTTTGCCCTCTATTTTGATTTTTCCTTGGTTTGGGTTTTGATGTTGCTCTCTGGTTTGTCATAAGAGCTAAATAATCTTGCCAATTGGTGCTAATATACTCAGGGAAAATATCAAGATTAATTTTCATTTTTTAAAATATCCCCAAAGCCACTGTATATACCTTTCTGGGGTTGTTAACAGGAAATCAGTTTTCAGACCGGCCTGCAACTGGAACACTTTCATGCATAAAGGTACTCAAGGCAGGCAGGTGGCAGGTTGTTAATTCACCCCCTGCTCATTCCTAGAGGTGGCGTGATAAAATGAGCCACATGCTTATGACTTTAATGTGCTTGGTGCTCAAAACCAAGACGATTTCAGGACAAAACAGCATCCTTGCTAGCAGTTGGCTGAGACATCAAGAACAAGAAGAAGAATTTCGAAGACCTTATTGGTGAACATATGGCAGACTCTGATTTCCTTACTAAATCAGACGATATTACTAGAACTGGGTCATTATGCACACATTGTAATCTATCGTTAAGCCCAACAAAGTAATATTTAGCTAGTGTTTTAATTGTACTACCGGGATTTATCTCCGCTTTTCAAAGAAAAAAAAAGTCCAGGAAGGAAGAAAGAGTGGTGAGCTTTCAATTTTAATAACAGGAGATTGCCAATTTTGAAAAATGTCACTATCAGCTTATTCAGATAATGTTTGCATATATACGTATTTGCACATATTTTTGGTGTTATTTAGGAGATAGGATATGTTTAAATTATTCCTTCTCTTCCATCTCATCTCTGAAAAGTACATTTCTCCTCTCTCTATTTCTTTCAAAATGCAAGTTGGCATCATACATTTCAAATAATCTTCTGGTTTGTTCTACAAAGCCTACAGCCAGGCTATCAACACTTGTATTTCCAAATGACCACGAGGACAGTGTACTGCACGTGCACATGTTTCAGAACTGATGACATACAGGAAGGAAATTAACCTCTTGGCCTGGAAATCAAGCGGTCCCTCACAATGCCAATCCATATGGCTACAATCACTTAAAATAGAGATGCATCCGTCTCATCTAGGCTGCTGAGTGATCATACAGCAAGAGTTACAAGGTGAGAGAAACAGGGGCTTCTAGGCTTTTTTAGTGGGGCTGTTTTGTGGTGTGTTTCTTTTTCTTTACCAACCCCTCCCTCATGATTTCTGAGATATATGCAAGCTGCTGCCAAAGCTACGTTTTTATCCAGGGTACAGGATAGAAGAGAAAGGTGTGCAACTCAACTGTAGGTCGGTCACCCCAAACCTGTTAAATTCACTCATTTTGCAACGTGTTAAGCAAAAGTGCTCAGACAAATCCCATATCTTTCTCCAACAGCTGGAGATAAAGAACCCTGTTTTCTTTTCTGTCAGGGTTAATAAAACAAGCAACTTATTAAATAGCATTTTGGCAAACACAATGGATAATGAATCCTATTCTATAGTTAAAGACTTTTAACAATTAAAAAGATTTATGAGCCGAGCACCGCAACACATGAGTGCTGGAGGAGCAAACCAGGCTTGCCGAGGACGGGCACCTTGAGAAGAGCCAGGAGAACGTGGTAAGGGCAGGTAAACGTGTTGCTCAGGCCCACAGGGACAGAAGATGGACACCCCCGGGAGCCTGGCCCTTTGATGGGCCTGGAACAGCCGGGTACGTCAGATACCGTGGCCCCCCAGCCCATTGTTCCCCATCAGCTACAGTACATGTCCAGCGTCTGGTTTGTCAATCACCGGATTCAATGGCTGTTTGCCTGGGAAGCTGCTGACAGGGGGCTAGGGGGGCTTGCCAGAGCTTAATTACCGTACCTCATTAAAGGGCTTCTCATTCATATTCAGTAAGGAATCATTCGAGCAGACAGATATGTCTTTGTTAGATGAACTGAAAAACATACTTTTAAAAAAATCCCTACCACTTACGTATTTACATTTGTTTGGTTAAAGAACTCTTTTCATTCTGCTTAAGAGAGAGAGAAAAAAAAAAAAGGAGAGGGGGAGCAAAAAGAGCAGGAAAGAAATAAAAGGAAAATTATCTAGAAAGAGTTTGCATTTGTAACCTGACAGGCTTATTTTTGAGGAAAAAATAAATTTTTCCTCAAAAGAGGCAAATTCTGCTTTCATTCCTACTCAGTTCACAAAGATACACTGATGAGCGCGTGGGGGCCAAATCTATTTCTATGTATGAAAGCTGGAGGGGTTAAAATTGGCTACTCTTCTCCTGGCAAAGGCTTGGTTAAAAATGTCACTACTATTTTTCCTTAAAGGAAAAGGTTAGGAAAATTTTCTACCTGACTTTTTTGGGGCCACTGG
>JAOXNG010000012.1:59921221-59934950 GCA_028566535.1 Scolopax minor
TGACACTTTGAGTCCGTGGCTAGTCCTAAAATGGGCAAGTGAAAAGAATAAAAAATGATGGGCCTGAATCATCCCGTCTCCTGCAAAAACAAAGGCAGTCGGTGAGGCCCACTCTGGCTGACAAGCACTGATGACAATGGGAGCATTAGCCCAAGGCTGAAGTGTTTTGATAATCCCACCTATAATGACTGACTGGAAAATTGCCAGAATTCATGAAAATATGTTCATAATTTTCTGCTTCATCAGCCTAACATTTTGATTCATAAACTTACTATATTAATAGCATTAATAAAATAATGAGCGTCATCTTATTTTTTACTTTGACATGAGGTTAAACATAAGCCTTCCCTTACTTATGGAAAACCCATCAGCTTTTACAGACATCGTGCATTTTATATGTGACAGTTTAGTAAAACACAATTTGAATGTTGGGATAGAAAACCCAAGTATCTCCACTTGAACTGACCAATCTTCCAGCTTCATTTGACAGGAACAGAGTCCTGTTCATTCACTACTTTATTACATTGGCAAACAAATCCTCTTCATCCCCTGCTAAAGAAGACTTTATATAAAAGACATTCTGTTTGCCAACCTCTTTTTAGGCACTTAAATATTATTTTTAATTCTCCAGGTCAATCCTTCCTCAACAACCACAAGAGCTGAAACATCTGTCATTTCTCAATCCAGCAATCCCTAAAGAGTCTTGTCCTGAAATAAAGAAACACAAAGGCTGATTTTTATCAGTGTGTTTGGTAAGATCTGACCACAATGTTTTCTGCAAGTCAGAAGCCTTCACATTTCTTCAGTGAATCACTGTTAAGCCACAAATTGCACCCCTATATAGAGCAAGGATCATTGAGAACACTCCCCCATCTATCTTTACATAGACAAATATATGCATACAGAGGCTTCACAGCATCACTGACAATGTCCTTGTCCAAAGATTTCCACCTGTTTTCTTAAAACAAGCATTTTTTTTTTTTTAATAATTGATAAAGTAATGGCAGGTTTCAGAAATCAAAGTTTTGGTTCTTCATTTAAATCCAGAGTTATTAAAAATACTGCAGCTTGAGAATTATCTAGGCTAGATTAGGAGGTGGATGTACTGCTATCTTGTCCTTCCTAAATAAATGCAAGAGCAAAAGTCAGCAGTTTATCCCTCCCAATATGCATTGCTGTACCTTGGGATGGTACTGATAGGAGAAAGACAATCTTTGTATATGATTAAGAGCAGTCAGAGCCAAAACAGCAGAGAGATCATTAGAGAGGATGAAGCTGGAATGGCAGTGAGACAAAAAAGATAACAAATATTTTGCAATTTGCCAGTAAGCCAGAAAAGTGGCTTTAATTAATTATTTGCTTCTCCAATCCCTTCTTTTATATGTACTTTTAGAGATACATCATTCCCATTTAATTTATTTACATTACCATGATAACTCTACAAAGGATCAGTGTGACTGCATCAGAAACTAAGATCATAACTATATTCATACCTCCCTTCCCCTTCCTCTTTCCCAACAGTCCTCCATTAAAAAAGAAAACCAGCCGACCAGGTTGGTTTGAGGCTGTTTGCCTCACTCTTGCCCTGCTCTCAGTCCCAGTCTCCATCTCCCCTTTGCCAGACACTCATTACAACATCCCCCCCTGGCTGTTCCCCTCCACTTGTGTCTGGCTCCCTGATCTACTTTCTCCAGTCTGGTGCTTGTTTAGGTACAGCAAGTGGGCAACTGAGGGTCCAAGATAAGCAAGTTCCATCCTCATTTCTGCTGCCCAGACCCATTCTTAGCCACAAGAACCAAAACAGCCTTCAGGGGTCTGGTTTTCCTTATATGAATCCTATAATAATTTTCTTCTAGAAAAAAAATCCAATTTGAGAAAGCACGTAAGTATTGACCAAGAGTTTTAGTGCAGAAAGCACCAAATACTCCCTAATAATTAGCAATACTACCAGACCTACCTATAATACATTAATTGTAATCACACAAAGGTGGTTCAGCATTTTTTAATCAAAAAAGAACATTTCTCTGACATTTTTTGTTTAGCATTTCCCATTTTAACTCATTCTACTGTAAATATCATTGTCAAGTCACAGCTGAGTAATGTAATATCCCATAGAAACTGAAGGAGGGTGATATTCTAGTTATAAAATGGAAATATATCTCCAAAAGGGGAACTGGCTCTTGAAAAAAAAGAGCCTGCCTTAAACTTTGGGCATAGTGGAATATCCTTATGACTTACCATTAATGCATTGGAGGTAAAGTTGCTCTTTATAAATAAACTAAAAAGAGGCCTCAGTTTATCAACCCATTAGTTCCTGTATTGTAAAAAACTTACTTGAGACAAAGAAGAAAACAGAAATAAATTTCAGTGCTTGTACTGGAAGCAAGAAGGGTCTATACATTTATTCTCATTTTCCATAGAAGGAACTGAGGAAGACTAAGGAGAGATGAGAGCCTCATGTTTACACAGTTGCATTTTATTTAACAAACGTCCCTGATGTTGCAGAACACCAAGTCCTTGTTTTTGTTAAATAATTAAGGCTGTCTAGGAATCTGTTTCACAAGCCAGGTGCAAAATTTAAAAGTTCCAGGCAGGAAACAGGAGATCACTGTACTCTTGAAAGCAAGTAGATACCAAGTAAAGATTATGTAGCAGTACTTACTAAATTTTTTAATGCCTTCCAACCAAAGCTGAAGCAATGAAACAAGGCAATTACACAAGAGCAACACAGAACAGGAGATGTCAGTGGTCATGCCCTGCCAATAATGTCCTGGGGATGAGGTGAAGTTCCTGATAAGGTGGAATAATTTAGAAAAACTTTAAATCATCATCTGCATAGCTACACTTTCATTTTAAATTAATTCTCTTGAAGTACCCCTCCTCCCATATCTGATTGTGGCTCACTTTCCACCACCACTTACTATAGGAAAAGTCTTATGAAACACATTTCAAAGTCTCCTGGGTGAGCTATCATAGGAGCTTCATTTTCAAGACTTTCTGCCAGTATGCAGTATAATAAGGAAGATGACTCAAAATAGTAATTGTGTACTGGTTCTTTAACAGTGAAGCATTAAATACAAAGATATTATATTAATATACTCAGCACCTACTGAGCATATTCAGAAATACTGGACACATTCTTCAGCTACTACTTGATATCTCTTGAGCAGAACTGAGGCTTCATATTTAGGTATTCACCTGGAAAATTACAGCTATTTTGGGAGGTGTTCTGTAATGAGACATTTGGTTTCACCTGTTGCAGATTCAATTTCAGTCTTTTCCTTGACTATAATCTGCCTTGTACTTGGTCCCATTTGAATAGCTGTGATTTTATTTAAGTCTTTCCTCAGTTATGGTTTCACGGTCACTTAAATGTAGCATAGACCTGTAGAGCCACAAAATGGAATGGCCCCGAGCTACTTCCTTCATTGTGCTGCTACATCCTTTCTACCATGATGATTAGAAATTATGGAGAAGAAGATATTGAGGGGAGACATATTCATCCTCAAACACACCACAGCCTACCACAATGAGTGATGTAATAAACTGTTCTCCATTTTCACCAGCAGTAAGACCAATTGCATGCCTAAATTGCAAGAAAGGAGATTTAAGCATTAGGAAAACCTTACAATGGTAAAATAATGGCAAGATAACCTTGCACTGGAATGGACTGCTCAGGAAGTCAGTGGTTTTACTGTCGCTGCACCGTTTTTAAAAGTGAGACAAATACTGTCAGGGATGGTTTATGTACTGTTGATTCTGCTTTGGGTATGAGAAATGGGGCAGGTGACCTACTGGGGTCTTTTCCAGCCCCTGTTTTTCATTATTCTGTGTGTGTTGAATAGGAAATAAGGATTATAGTCCGGTATAAATCCAAGCAGCAGCAAATCCACCACAATCTGTACTTTAAAATAGATGTGAGTGATGTTTGCTACTCCTTGTAATAAAGGGAGATAGTAGAGTCATTTATAACTTTGTCCTCCTTGTTTTCCTACCTCTCCTCATTGCAGTGCAGAGACTGAAATAAGTTGAAGAACTATGGCTTTCTCAGACATCAAACCGTAACTGATACTTGCTCAGACTCAAGACATGGAAATTATCTTATTTTCCCCATGAACAACTATCCATAATCTAGATTTAGAATTAAAAAGATTAAGTGTAGTCAGCCTTTTTTTTCCAATGAAAAAAAAAAAAAAATACGTTTTCTGCCTTGATAGTATATTATGATTTTTCTACTGGTAAAATTTTAATCAGAATCCTCAGTATCTAACTTTTCTGTCACCTCAGAAGGCAATATACTGAACTCTTCTGATGAACTTTCAACCAAATTTTGCAAAATACTATTGTAAACTTGTTGCTAATACATATATCTCACAGTTGCAGAATTGTCCTAAGGCTGATAAAATCTTCCGGTCAACCATAACCACCAAAATGACTGTTAAAGTAAATATTATAAACATTTTCATAAAACAATGTTTCTATTTTAAAGCAGATGTGAACATGCCATATTACATAATTTATTAAAAAGAATGAGTAAATCCTGGCATGTTCTTGCATGTCAAGCCATTAAGACCTATACAGAAAGCATTCAACCCATACGTTACATCCTTAGTAGCAAGAAGAGGGTAGATCTCAACTGAAGCACTTTCTAAGCAGTTATAAAAACAGATGATATGTCATGAGTCATGTATCTTGCATTACAGCATTAAATTTCTGATAATAATGGTCTGCTGTGGAGTTTTAATTTACTCTGGGTGGTTCAAATCCCTTGGTTGCACCAGGTCATCATGTCCAAACTGCCTTTGTTCCCTTGCAAATTCCTAATCTCCACTATCATCAAGAGTTGAATCTCCAAAGCCAGACATCTTAAAAGATGGTCTATCATCTTTTCGGCAACAGCCTTTGCACATTTCCATGTTACCTTCTCCTCAGGAAGAAGAGTGAACATCACAGGTGTGAGTGATGTTCACCCATGAACATCCCACAACACTTTACCCATGAGATGGGTATAGAACTTCTTTTTGTGTTTCCTTGTTTTCCATAATGGAGCAGAGTATGAGGGAGATTGATGCCAAAATGGACCTGATGCAGAGAGAGAAACTGGTTAAAACTTGAAGTTTAAGAGATTTCATTGATGTGAAAGTAACGAAGGTACATCCATTACCTGGAAGAGGCTGAGGTTGGAAGGGTGTTACATTTTGCAGTCAAACACTATTTGGGAGATTTTTTTCAAAATGGCAGTCTACTTGCAGATATTTGATGTTCCTCCAATACAACCGTTGGATCTTCATTGACTATAACAGAATCATTGCTGAGTTTTTTCCCTAACAGGACTGCAAAATTTGTCCTGAAAAATGATTACTTGATTGTCAGTTATTTGGTAACAGGACTTTCAAAGAAGAAAATAAGATTACTTTTGAAATTTCAAGAACATCACTCTGCTCTTCAGCTACTATTGTATCCATAGACACATTGTTGGTAAGCATAAAAAGAGAGATTTAGAAAATCAGACCGATGTTTTAAGACAGGAAATTCTGTTGAGGTTGTGTAGATAATGAAAAGGAGGTCTGATCCATGGCTGTTGCAAACTCCTTGTGCAACTCAGAGCATCACTGTCGACACTTCTTTACCCTCCTTGCTAAAGTTAGCAGCTATTTGTCACTTTCAGCTTCCACTTGCCGCATGTATTTTAGTAAAACAAAGCCCATTTTAAAATGTTGTAAGAAATGATCATATTTTCTTCTGTTAATGTTTTGTGAATAATTCATTCCACAGTCAAGACCCTCTGTACCTAGTTTCAGCCTGGGAGGATTTTTTATCAGATGTATAAGCTCTGGAAAATAAGAGGTTTTAGTGGAAATGCTATCTTTAAATTAATTATAGCAGTGCTAGCAGGCACCATTACACTGTAATAGTTTATGAAAACTCCCAGATAGCAGTAGATTACATCAATTGTAATATGACTTTTTATGTTATGTTCTACAAATACTCATAATTTTTAATGGTTACAATGTGACTTACATAAGAATCAGCACTGAGGACACCAGAAGGCAACTTGTGAGAAACTATCAGCAGCCACCACAGATTGATTTGGGTTCAGTGCTACTTTCTGAACCCTGCATTTAGTCAATGCTTTTAAATTTTTTAATAAATTTTCTTCTCATTCCACTCCCCCTCTCTCTGCAGTGATGTGCCAGGAAACAATTCTATTTCTCTAAAATCCATCTAGTCACAAAGATAACATCAGTGGCTGATTAGTACTAAATGGAAATCAGTTTTCTAAAAAAGAAAAGCCACAACAAAACAAACAATTTTTTGTAGTGTAGAAACAAGTGTTAAGACTAGACTTGGCTTGCTAGCATAGAATAGAATAATTTAACTTGTAAAGGACTTTTGGAGATATCTCTTCTGACTGCATCTCAAAGCAGATTCAATTAGATCAGGTTGCTAAGGTCATAGGTTACTGTAAGGTAAGTTCTGAGTATCTCCGAGGATGGAGATTCCACAGACTCTTTTGGGCACCTGTACGAGCCACATGGTGAAGAATTTTATCTGATGACTAAACCAGAATTTCCCTTGTCACAACATGTGACCTTCTCCTATCAGTGTGCACCTCTGAGAAGAGTTTGTTTCTGTCTTCTCTGTGTCCTCTCATCAAGCAGGTGTAGACAGCAAAATGATCCTCTTCAGCCTTCTCTTCCTAACACTGAACAAACTAATTTCTTTCAGTCTCTTCTCATACAGCACGTCCTTCAGCTCCCTGATCTATATGTCAATGCTTTCCTTGTACTGGAAAGCCTCAAACTGGACACAAAAGTGGACAATGAGAGGAAGGGCCACTTCCCTCAAGCTGCTGGTTGCACTGTTGCTAATACAGCCCACGATGCAGTTGGCCTTCTTTGCTGCAATGGCACACAACTGATTCACATTCAACCTGATTCACAGTACACCAGTAAGTCCAGATTATTTTCTGCTATTGCCTGAAAAGCAACCCTGTCATGTAGTTCATCAGTCATTTTCCTCAACTCGGTATGGCCCACAAACTTTAGTTAAACACTATTGGTCCAGCTACAATCCCTGATGGACTGTCTATCAGCTGGAGTCTCTATTGCTGATCGAAACCCTTCAACCCCAACGGTCCAGCCAACTCACCTTAATGTCCACTTACCTAGGAGAGATATAACCAATTGACTGTAAGGATTTTGCGAAAGACTGTGCATGTGCTTCATGTGTTTGGAAACTACTTTCAAGAGATTTGTTCCATAACCTTCCCAGTATCCTTCACTATAATAATTTAGGCACCTTACAGAAGTGAAGTTAATTTCATTCAAGTGTAGAAGGCACAGCTTAGAGGTAGAGGAAGAGATGAACTGTAGATTAGAAGTGCCAATTCTACACCATTGGCTGCAGAAATAATTTGCAGGTGGACAGATTCTGCCTCATGTACCCTATTGCCTTGGGTTCCTATTCTTTCTGTGTAAGTGTGATTTGGCCTATTTTCTTATGCACAAAACAGAACTATATTAGATATATCCAATATGTGTAATAACATAATTATAAACATCCTGCTCAAGATTACTCTTCTTTGGACAAGCTCACTGCTTACAGGAGCAGGCATAATCCAAATACCTGCCCAAATGCTAAGGCAGTATCCATGGCTATACCCTTTTCTTGGGTAAAGTGTGTTTTCTTCCTGTGCCACTGCAACTGATTACTTCAGAAGAGAAAGAGGACCTGCTTGGATTTATAGCACAATCAGATGCTCAATATAAAATTCTGACCCAGGGGGTGTCAATGGAAAAAGTCTACCTGCTCAGCCCTAACACCTCAGCTTGTCCTTGAGTTTACAAAGCTGAAGGAAAGATGAGAAAGAAACTTCTACCAATTTTGATTTCTCCCAGACATACATAAAAAATTAGTATATTCAACACAGCTAGGAAAAAACCCTTTACATTCCTTGGTCTACTTAAAAGAACAGTTAAAAGCTCTAGTTTGTTAAGGTCAGTCCTACAGATTTTGAAAAATCTCATACAAACATCTTCACAAAAACCAAAAAGCATTTTTTGAGTATTCACAATAAATACTCCCTTATGTTTCAAATCTTCTATATGTCTGTTACTCTAAATTATAATAAGTCAGTAAAAACATATTTGCATGACTTTCTTTTTTCATTATTCCAAAAAAAAGAGAGAGGGATATGGCTTCAGTACTTGCCAAAAACATCAGCAGTTGCATTACATCTCAGTGTAAGGTTTGTCACGTTACACTCTACAGAAAAAAAAAAAAAGCTCTTTGAAATTCACTTATTTTCTTTCCCCTTTCAATGCATTAGAATAAAAAATGGTTTAAAGCAGCAAGCCGTTATTTTAGAGCTAAACAGTTAAATGTTTTATACAGGAACATCAAAACCATATATGCTTCAAACACCCAACATTTTTTTAATGGCTTTCAGATAAAACAATTTATTTATGCAATTAACAACAACATGCAATTTCTAATAATTAGCCGATAATAGTTATCCACAAAGTACTTTATAGAATTGCCTTCTGAACTGCATTCATTCTGTAGGGAACCACTGAAAATTAGACTATAAAATTACCAGAAAATGTACTGCAATAACAAGAATTTTCTGTATTTTGTTTTCCCTACAGATTTATGGACTTGAGTATTTGCAAACATTTGTTTTCAGGGACAAACACCAGGTCCAATCACCTCACATTCATACAAAAAAAATAAACATTGCAGCATCATTTTCTGAAAGATTATATTTAAACTAACTTTTTCAGCAAAAATATTTGATAGAGTATCTTCATATGGCTGTTTTTCAAATTGTACATTAAAAAAAAATAGCCATTAGTTTGCTCTCAAGTGATAGTAAGTTTGGGGCATTTTAATGGCCTTATGACTATTGAGCACTTTGAGTTTACACTTTTGAGCTTTTCCTGACAAAAAGGGTTCCTAGAAACAATATTTATGTGAAAGTTCAAGCTTGCACCTGATCTGAGATTTCTGGGCTTAGAGGTGAAGCACCTTGCCAGCTTATGATAAAACCAAGAAAGTTTAGGTGGGTAGTTGGGTGCCCTCAGTTCAGTTTTAACAGCCCCATTTAAAATAATATTCAAAGGTTCCATTTTACTACGTCCAGACACACAAGTCTGTCTCAATCTCTTTTCTCTTTTTCATTTAAATTGCAGAAGGATTAAGCTATTCCTCTGACTTCTATTGGCACAAGGACATTTCTGAAAAAAACCCAAAGATCTTTTTAGTGGTTCTTCTTTTAGATATGGCTAATGGTCTGAATGAATTCTAGAAGGAAAGAGCCAGAGGGCCATTATCTGACCTAGATAAGCTAGTATCATTAAAGCACAGAAACATTTTGAAATTTACATTGAAGTATTTATCTATATCTGGATAAACAGATTTTGTTTTCTGTGCTCTCAGATATCTACAGCTCTGATCTATCTGGACTGCTGGAACTTACTTCTAAGCAGGGCTCTGAGTGTTGCCTGTTGTACAACTGGGTGTACTGTAGACCAGCCACAACACAGAGGGTAAGTGACAAATAATTCTTCTACCAACATGTTTTCTTGGTACGAAAGGATATGCTAATCTAATAACATTGCAAACTTTGAAGAAAATACTTTATTTATTTATATTAGTACAAAAGAAAATATTCTTTAAGTGCTTGTGCTGTTGTGCGCCTGCCAGCTCAGGAAGGTGGTGAAATACCATCCAGCCCTAGAAAGAACAGCTCAGATAAAGCCAATAAAAGCAGGCTAATAATTTAAAATTGAAAGTTAAGCTTTACTTTGAAGACAACAGGGAACAGTGATGAGCTGGAGTAGCTATTACGAACAAGTCCTAAGTGGTTCCAATTCACACAAACTTTCTCTGCCTTAGAAGATGTGGCTTATGACCATATGATGAAGATTCTTAGAATGGCTGATGTAGAAAGTAGCAACAACTGAAAACTGGGACTTGAGGGCAAAAAGATGGAACAATGAGAAGAATATAAATTTAATCAAAAAGACAAAAGAAAGGGGGGAAATTAAATTAAAACCTATAAAAAAATCATAGTGAAAGTATTTTAAAGTTTAAGAACGAGCTGACAAATGTAGAGACACAAAAAAGCCAAATGGCATTTAATTAGTAAAATTATTATTAATAATCACACAAGCATTCATCTTGTGGACTATTAATTTTGAAGATATCTTCTTTATGCATTGACAATATTCCTGGTTCTTCTGACAATGATCAGAACTAATTTGGCTTTGAGCTAGGGGAATGGAAGTCAGCATATTCTGAAGAGGAAGTTCCCCCACTACTCTGGGACTTGCCATCATTTCCTCTCACTTGAACCACATAAACATGCTTTGCATGATAACCTTCACATTCTTCCGACAACTGCTCTATTTTCCTAGTTGATATCACATCTGGGAAAGTCACAATGTGCCTGTGAGTTCTCGGGACTCCCAGAGCCTGCACAGATTCTTTCTGAAAGTATTTCTGAATAACTCCTGTGTCATTCAAGTACAGTAACTTTTTCATTTTCTAAAAATAAAGGCCAGTTATAATACAAAAAGGTAACAGCCAAGTTCTCTTTAGACTTCATTAGGCCAATAACTGACAAGATGAACAAAGTCCTAAAACCAGAAATCTGTTTGCATGACATACACCACACTTTGTTCCTAGTCAGTACCCCAATCCTATCATCTGTTACCACCAACATAATAGGATGAACCAAATGTTCAAGACTTCTACCTGTGTAGTAAGTCTTCCTTGTATTGGTAACCCTAAACCACTTCTGTATTCTCCCAAATATCTGTCATAGAAGGTGGAATTCATACTGATTAATGAGGGGTCTAATTTAAGATCCTTGCTCCTATAAAACATGCCAACAAAATGGTTAGCTCAAAGGAGAGTGACTTCCAGCATGTAACCAAGGTGCCAGTAGCTGCTTGTTCACAACATATACTTTCCTCATTACATAAGTAAGGAGTTTAGGATTCTAATTTAGGCATCTGAGTACTTGTCTAAATAATGCAATATAAATAGTCTTTAATCATTCTGTCATTGCTCTAAGTTTCAATAGAAGCTGGAACACCAGATTTTACATTCTCTTATAGTCCAGCCAGGGCATATGTAAATCAGCTAATTCTGTACATCTGAACTTTAGCTTCAAAACTTCCTGTGGAGCCCAAGAGTGAGAGATGAAGTCAAAGGTTTTATATTTGGTCCAGTCTGAGCTCACAAGACCTCTCAGTATCAATTTCCCTTCCGAAGTTAGTGTCCTAAAAATCCCTCAAATATGTAAATCGCCTAACACTTTGGAAAAAAGCCATTGTGATCATTTGTCCCTGCTATACATCTATGATATACTTTCTCTCTGACCTAAATTGGGGATAACATTACTGGATAAGGCAGCAACAATGTAGGAGAAAAAATGGTAGGGCTTCTCTTCCTTTCTATTTGCAGACATATGTATGTGTTAGCATACAGCAATCTCACAAGAATAGAGGAGAGAAGGGCAGAACACCATCGAGATTAATTTGGCTACCACTTATCTTTTCCAGAGCTGTCCCTTGTCTTTCATTAAGGAATATTCAGAAAACATCCCATTTTGCCTAACCTCATTAAATACACCCCCAACTTTTTTACTGACAGCTTTTAAAAGCATTTACTTACTTAGTAATTCTTCCTGTTTCTAGTCTCAGATTTATGTATAAAACCACTTTGTTTTTCCTCGTTCTCCTTGAAAAAATAACTAGGCAGCTGATCCAATATAAATAGTTTGGGCAGCCAAATATACTATCCATTTTGGCAAATACAGTAAATGAATGACTGATAATTTCACTCATATACATAATGTTTTCTTCTTCTAAAGTAGATTTTTTCAGACTTTTTCCCCCCATATTAACGTTGGCATGCCTTGAGTAAAAACTAAACACAAATCCCTCTTCCCATTCTGAATAATATCTTCCAGCAGGAAGAATTTGTTGATCAAGGTAAAAAATATCTTTCCTGGTAGAGCTATCATTGCACAGTGGCATTTCTACCATTCCAAGTTATGCTTGGCCTTATGACAGACAAAGAAGTCAAACAAGCAGCGGATGCTGCTTATCTCTATGCTCTGTACCAGAATTCAAGACATAATATAAAGTATTAATTTCTAATGAGTTCAACGACAGTGTCTTTAGTCAGACTAACCAGTATAGCAATTTATACTAACTACTGTAACAGCTGCTAGTGGAAGAGCATATGTAAGTGAAAAAAAACCTCACCAAACACACGGATCTGCTTTCTTTGTCTTCCTCTTAACAGTCTTGTACTGAACCCCAATGCTCTTAGGTACTAGCTTGAATGTTACACAATATGATAGCAAGATATCTCGCCTGCTTCTGGATTAGTAGACATATCCTAGAATGATGAAAAAGAGTAGAGATTTTCTCTTTGCCCAATAACGTGCTAATTTCCATTTATTAGACTCTCTTTTGGTTCCCAAACAATATATTTTGACATTTGAGCCTGGTTTACCAGGTCCAGCAGTTCAAGTTCAAATAAATGTTCAAGTCAGCCTGTTCTACAGTCACACTACTTTGTGAAGCAGCTAATTTTTAATGTATTTGTTGAAGAAATGACATGTGAATATGCTGAAGAACAGCTGACTATCTTCCATTATATAGAGTTTCTACCATAAATTGATAAAATTTCCTCTTTAGGTAAATGAAATAAATAGCATCCATAGCTTTAACAATAAGTAGAGTTCACGATAAGAAAATCTAAATCAATGAATTATGATTTGTGGGTTACTAATTAAGATCTGTAATTAGATAAAAAGTTGGGAAAAGTAGTAGATAGAAGTTGGGCTACAAATGCAATTCCACTTTTTTTTAGTTTAGCATTTTATTTTATTTCCCTTCTATCCTCCTCCCTAAAGAAAAACAACCTTTGTCCAAGCCTTACTTCAGCCAAAATGAAAGATCTTGAAAAAACTGAATTATGAGATTAGTCTTTGGGCTTTTCAGTTACGGTAGCGTGAGGCAGGGAGGCAGTAGTTCACTCCTTTCTTTAAAGCAATTCTGCCTTCAGAGTGAATATAGCTTTCCATGTTATACTGTTGTTCCCAGTTCTTATACACAGTTATGTAAAGCGAGAGCCTCAAAAAGGGAGAAATACCTCAGGTCTCTGCATCTAGCTCCATTGCACAAAGTAGCTGTGGTTTCATTTCCAAGATGACCTCTGCAATATCAATCTGATAGCATTCCATGACAAGAAAAGTGGCTGGGCAGATGAAGGAAGAGTGTGGTCGTTTGTTTATATTGACTTAAACAAGGCTTTGAATACCGTCTCCCATAACACCCTCATTGACAAACTGATGAATTACAGAGCGGGTAAGTAGGACAGCAAGGTTGATTGCAAACAGGCTGAACTGCTGAGTTTGAAAGGTTGTGGTCAGTTGCATAAAGTTTGGTTGTAGGCCAGTCACTAGTGGTATATCCCAGGAGTAGATACTGGGGCCAGTACTATTAACATCTTCATTAATGACCAGAATGATGGGTCTGAGTGCACTCGCAGTACTGATGATGCAAAACTGGAAGGACTCACTGGTATGCCAGAGTGTTGTGCTGTCATTCGGAGGGACTTTGACATGCTGAGGAAGTGGGTCAACATGAACCTCATGAAGTTCAACAAAAGGGAATGAAAAGTTTCACCCCTGGGAGGAATAACC
>JAOXNG010000012.1:59937037-59948177 GCA_028566535.1 Scolopax minor
GAGAGGTCCCTGCCCATGGCAGGGGGGTTGGAACTAGATGATTTTTAAGGTCCCTTCCAACCCAAACCACTCTATGATTCTATGGTTTTCAAGTTGTCCTGAGGTACACTTCAGTTCTCTTTGGTAGAACTGTATTTCTTTTTTTCATTAGGTCTGCTTCTATTTAGAATTTTCTACTAGTATCTTTTTGCTTCCTTCCACTGTTCTTTTTACCTGCCTTTGAAAGTCTAGTGCATAATTCTTTTCATTACATTCTGATAGTTTATTTTTGGGGTTTGTTTTGCTTTGTTTTTAACATTTATATCAAACTACATCTTCCTTTTCATTTACATCTGTTTGAAACTGATAGGTCTTACCTTGCATAAACTCACTGCTTGTTAGAAATATCATATTTTATTACAGTTTCTCTTCTGTGACTCCTCTGTAACTCTTCTCCTGCCCTGTCTTATTCTACTAGATCACTGTTTTTCTTCTACTCATTTTTAAAATTAATGTCCTTTCAGTTCTCTCCAGTGCATGATTACAGTCAAAGGAAAATAATTCAATAAATGTCAAAAAATCAAGGAAAAGCCTGGGTTTTTTTTTCTAAATCTGTAGTTCAGGACTTGGAATAAGCACTCAGCAGAAGATGGAACTCCTATTTACCCAAACCTCTCTGAGAAGGGGCAGAATTTCTTTCTGCTTAAGAAATTACCTCTGCTCCTACCACTCTTCTCAAGACAGAGAACTGACAGACTACATGCAAGATGTGAAATCAGTGATGTAATTTCAGCAAGCTTCCATACTGCTGTGGAGAGGAAGATTGCTATGGAGAGGCCACCATGAAGTACTAGAAGACTTGCCAGAACTCCTCTTTCAAGTAGTTTCTAAATAAATTATGCATTTAGATACCAATAAAAATAACACTAATAATTATTTCTACTAATAAAATAGTACACCTTTTTGCTAGTTTACAAACAACAAAAAAAGAGGTTTTCAACAATAAAAAATCACTTAAATCAACATAAAAGATAAATTAGCTGAAAGTACAAACTGCTTCTAATGTGATAAAGGATTTGCCAGACTGCTCTTGGAGCAATGTATCTTCTACCTGTTCTTTTCAGATAAACTGTTCTAAATTACTTGGTTAATTTGGCCTGGTGTACACATGCAACCACTGCTGGAGTGCTTACACCCTGATGGGAATGCTCATCACAGAAGACACTGTGGATCATGCAAGACTATCTTAAAATCAATTCTCGGTTTTTAACACAAATCTGGAGTAAATGAGTTTACTCATCATTAGAATTATAGAATATATTTAAGGCTTACTCCTTGCTGGTGCCTTCAGTTACACTGCACAAATCATTATCTACTAGCAGATTTTAATATATGCATGAAGATGAGCAGTATGAATCAAAGACAGAAATCTGTCCCTTACTGTTCCTGCATTGTTTATTACTTTCTTTGTTGGATTTAATGAAAAAGCCAGTAAATAATGCCGTAAGTGGAATTACTTCCTTGTTCAGCTCATCTTTGACGTTAGTAAAATTAGTTAGAGGGCTTTGTTCTTTATCTTCTACTACAGCTGCTTTTGTTTATGTCTGGTAATGTCACTGTGTACTCAAGTGTCTAACACTTTTGGGCCTGACAGAAATGTGGAAGAAGAAGAAATGCAATGTAATACACTACTGTTACTCTAACAACTGCACTTAACATGATGCTTCTTTTAGAAATGGATATTCACCTTTATATTAAGACAAGGGAAAATCTCCGACTTTAAAAAAACATTAGGAACAAAATAAGAAAACACTCACAGAAAATGTAGCATCTCACAAAACACAGAAACAGGCAGAAAATTACATACAGCCCACAATATCTTTATAAGAAACCACCACAGCCTGTGTAAGAAATAGATATTTAAGGCTCCAAACATTATCATGATGACACACTAATGAATGCCATAGAAATGGGGTTCAAATAGGGTAATTTTGATGGCTGGCATTGTATACACTGAACTGTAAAGCTATGACTCAAGGATACCTGTGTGAATTCTCAATACGGTCACTAAGTGCTCATCTATGTAATATCACTCTCTGCCCATTACCTACTCTGAATATGAAGAGTGGAAAAAGTATAATTCAGTCTTGTTGAATGTCAGATTCAATAAGATCAGTTTGTTTGCATTTGGTAAAATTGAAAATTCCTTGCTGCAATCAAAAAACTCCAGTTTTTTAAGGGCATTGAACCATACCTGGAAAGAACTGTGTTTGTGCAGGTGCTACCTGAGGGCTCCACTCAACTGAAGTTCTACTGGGAACAAAACTGTAAGATCTCAGGGAACAAACTTGTCAAAACGCGCAATTGAGCAAGTAGCTCAATTCTTCCATGTTCTTTCATCATGCTGTCCAAGTTTCTCCTTCCTAGCAGAGCAGGCAATGCTTTCAATGAAGTAGAAAGTGGAGGTCAATGTTGGCTTTTCATCAGTACAGAATTAGCCTCTTTGAGAAAGGAAAACAGGTCAACTATGAGCGGAATGCGGAAAAACTGCAAAAATGTAATGCGTCATAAAAATACTTATTAGAGAGTTAAGTTATACATTTGTTTCCACATTTTTTAAAGGAGCAGAGCTAAGAAGCCAGAAATAGAGCATTCATTTTATGAAAAATATTTTCTCACTAGTAGCCTGTTCTTTCTGCCCTTACCAGTTGCCTATGGGAATTATTTTAGCGTGTAATGGATGCTTGATTTCCCTCACTTGAAATAACAGGTTTGTCACTTGCTGTTCTCACTATGCATATCTTTTAAAAGATATTTGCAATGGTATTAATATCCCATCAATGTTTAAGGAGTCAGATTAGGAATTAGGCTCCTAAACACATTTGTAGAACATGCCATAATTTCTTAAAATAATCCACGATTTCTTGATGAAGTAATAATAGTAGTGGCAGTAGCGATGGTGATGGTGATGATAATAATAATATCGTTAATGTAAAAAAGAAAAAAAAAACAGTGTAAACATTGTTCTCTATCACCTGAAGAAACAAAGTTACCTTAGAAAAAATTGTTGTTCATTTTGATTTTTTTTTAAAATTTATCTAATTAAAGTTGCCAGAATAGAAAATTTAAATAATAAAGGAAAAGGTGTCTTAGTGTTACATCTATTAATTATCTATTAAATATTTTTTCTGATGTCCATTTCACTGAACAGTTAGTCAGCTTGCAACATAGAAATCTTTGCTAGTGAAGCTTCCATCTTTCTGCTACCTGTTGGTGTATTATTAAGGGATCACTATCAAAAGGAGATTTAAGACCATTGTTTATTTCTGAGTTATAAATGTTCAGCTTGGATGACAAGAACTATCAAGCACCTGGAAAAAATGCCCAGGGTCTTCTGGAGGAAGAGCTATGACTTATGAAACTATCTTTCTTGATTTTCAGGCATTTATGATGCAGTATCAAGTATTCAGTGTCAGATTATCCTTCCTCTTTTGATCAGTTTCTTTATCCTCTCTCTCTTCTTCAGAAAAATAAATAAAGAAAGAATAATTGTAGTTTTTCATTTCGTTTCCCTATATAAAATTAACATGCCACAATATTAAACATAAAAGGAAAAAAGCCTAGTTATTGTAATATTACACCTTACTAGCACTTGTAAAATTGTGGTATAAGAGAGAAGAATATACACTTAAATTATCAGTTATACATTTGCTCTCATGAAAGAAATGAAATTGTACAGATATGCACATCTCAGAAAAGCAAATCTGTCCTTTCACAACCCTAGCAAGAATGTATCAGATAGAACTAAAATGGGTTTATATCACCACATTTTCCTGTATATAACCTACTACTCAGATAACCCACACCTCTTTTTGAAAATAAATTTTCATATAGCGCACATCCTCAGATAACCTACAACTGTCTTCTCCTTTTTCTTCCAAGGCAACTCTGTATTTAGCAAATTCCCCTGGAGGCTTCCTGTTGTGGTGGAAATAAAACAAGGAGGGAAAGTAATAGAGGTAAAGAAGATGATGGGTTTAAAAGGAAAACTAATAATTTGTGGTGAATCAGAGTATTGGGAAAGAAAGAATTCTTAAACCATTTTTTCATAGTATTATCAGCACTTATGGACAACCCTAATTCTGAAAATGACAAGTGGGACTTGTAATTATTGTTGTTGTTATGATTATTGTCATTAATATTATTATTATTATCATTATTATCATTAACAGCTTATCCACAGGTCCTAGCACTTTAAAATAAAAAACTTGTTTTCCAGCTACACTGCATTTCAAACTTCAGTCACACTTGCAAACTTGAAGGTGAAACACCATCTAAGTACACTGCCATATTTGCTAAAGCAAAATCAAATAAAAATCCTACAATAATAGGTTGAAGATAATATTAAAGCCAAACACTGAAAGAAGACACCACCACCCTCTGTTGGTAGTGGAGCTCACAGCTATAGACCATGCAGACCAGGGGTTAATGCTGATTTCTTCACTGTGTAGAACACGCACAAGTTCCAGTCCCATGATAACATGCAAATATGGAGACAGAGGGATCTTCCTACCAAGCAAAATTGCTAACACCTGGGAAATGGGGAGGTGTGGAGAAAAGAAAAGAGGAAATGGAAATAGAGAAAGACATAAGTTTAATGAAAGCATCAGGTCATGCAATGAAACTAAGACATCCAGTGATGTTCTTCCCCATAACCTTTCTCCTTTCCATATGCACCTCCCTCTTCATCCTGTCACTCGGCTGCAAGCAAGTAATTTCAGTTTGTTCTGTGCTTGTAAATATATATAATAATAAGATATAAATGCAACAACAAATTGATAAACACTGCAACCATAAGAAAAACAGCCTGCAGCTTCTACCACAAGCTCTGAAAAGTAGTGGGCACATCTTAGCCTCTCCGAGTTCAACTGAAGACTGAAGTTAAGCATGGATTGTGTTCTGCCGGTGCCTTATGTCAGCCCTACTCTGCAGTTTCACTAGTAGGTAAATGGTTGTTGTGTGAGCCATACAACTATTTATCTTTTAGACACTAAATTAAATGGTGCGCTGTCCTATACCAATTTACATCAGTTCTAACCTCAGTAAAAGCATGGGCTGACTTTTGAGGAGAACGGAGTTAGGCCTCTTCTTTTCTTTCTTTTCCAGTTCAAAAGAGAAAGTTGCATGGCCTTCCTGGTGCAGGAATAATTTCTGGCATGTTGCTAGTTTACTAATTTCATCTCAGCTACAGAAAGAGCTTCCCTTAAACTTGAAGCCAATGTGTCAATAACCTAAAATTTCTTAATAATAAATGGATTCCAGAATTGGATCTGTAACATCTACAACATACATAGTGGTGTGGAAGACCCTTAAGTGGTTCAAATGACACCAAGGCTAATAGAGTGATTTCTTCTCAGAAAAGTGACCACAGTTGCTTATAGTCACTCAAGCTCTCACATATATGCTCAGTTTACAACTACAGTGTTGTACATTCTGACTATCAATAGTTCAGTCTGGATTTCCACATTTTCACATCCTCACAAACAATAAAGCTTCCAGATGCCAAACCAGGTCTCTTGCTCCAGCTGTGCAAATCCATCAGCTACACTTGGGCAGCTTAAATTGCCTTTAATAGCAGTGTAATGTAAACTATTCTATTGGCAATGAATAAGAAAAAAACAAAAACAAACAACAAAACCTCACACCAAGTCCAATGTCTCTTAGACACATTGGCTGTGTATGGGTTAAGTATTTTTCTTACTGATGCCAGAAGAGATAACTAGATAAATGGGGAATAGAAATATTTCAGTTTGATATCACATATCACATTAACTTGCTCTAGAAAAGAACCAAATGAAATTAAACAACATTGGTTTTACAATATAGTACTGAATTTCATTCTCAACATAAAGAGCCAGTTTATTACTTTATGTAGTATTTCCTCAGAATGGCTGCTGAAGAATCTCCAGCCCAGGATAATGCATCTGTACAGTTCATCATACAAGAGGGTTTATTTCCAAGCTAAAGCCATGCATTACCTATTTAGTAATACATTTTTAATTATTATTTTGTAGTGCTGTATTCACTGTGATGGAAAGTGTTGCTTTTTCTATAATAATGGAAAGGTTTGGGCTGAGATGTATGATACTTACATTATTCCACTGTAATTTAACATTAGTTCAACAAAGAGCATTACCGTCTTTGCACTCACTGTTTGGATTTTATTGTTCAAGAATGTCTTCATGCAAATATGAGAATGACAGAGGAATTTGATCTTATTGTATTGTATTGGGAATATACCTAGAAAAACCGCAGGTGTTTTTCTGCCTTGTGGTATCAACAGCCCTGAATTAGGCATCTAAAAATTAAAAACAAATCCTTCCCAGATGGGAATAAATAACCTTTGGGTCCCCTATCCAGGCTGAGTACTATGAATTGTGATACACAATACATTGTATGTGTGAAGGATAAACAGTGGAGGGAAGGATAAATACAGTAAATAGTAACTAATAAATTTCTTCAATGCCTAGTAACTTGAGTAGTAAAACTAGCAAAAGTTTTAATGCCAAAACATTTTTAAAAACCCAGGTGCTGACCAAGAAGCCATGAAGCTCTATATTTGGAATTTGCATGTCTTCAGAGCTAACTTCTTAATTACCAATTGCAGTGTCAATACCTAAGTGTCTTCTGGATCTGGCTCTGTAATCGACACCTACAAAGGGACTTGGCTACTCCAAGACTCCATCTCACAAAGCCTGAGGGGATACAACAATCCTAAATTCCCTTGAGTATCCCCACGCATCTCCTAATGGACATTTCTTTAACCTGTTTGAAGCAAGTAAAGTTCTGGTGATTCGTATATCAAGTGTGAGACAAATTCACAGTGGAATTCATAAAAGGCAGGGTAATGAAGAAGGAACTGTCAGAGACAGCAACTAGTAAATTCTGAGAACAAGAATGTGACTTTGCACACTGTCACTCCAGTAAGTGCCTCCCTCCTTTTGAGTTTCCTAGATATTGTTCTTTTCCCTGAAGGCAGATAACCAAAACACCAAAGCATTAATTTTCAAAACTGAGTGGGAATAATTTATTTTAAACTATTGCTACTGTAAAATACATAACAGAAATCAGAGTTAATGTCCACTATGGCACAAGGCAGAATAGCGTGGGCCTACAGCATCCCTCACTTCTCTGTCACCTCATAAAAATTTATCAAATCTATCTTTAAAATATCAAGACAAAAATTTTGCACTAACCTAAACCTCATAGCACTGAATTGTACATCTTGTGTTTCATTTCTATCCACATGTGCAAAGGTTTTTTATATAATCAAGGATTGCTGACAGTTTTCCCTCTGCTCTTTTTTTTCCTTGAGCTGAAACAAGCCAAAAGCTTTCCATCTTTTCTCAAAGTACAAATTTCCGAGCAATTGAGACAATCTTGTTGCAAACTAGTTTGTCTAGTCTGATTTTGTCTAATATGTGCATGTCTTTTGTGCAAGACACAAAACTACACACATATCAGCTAATGCATTTTTTTCCAGTTCTGAGAAGTGTAAAGGGACTACTGCACATCACATTTTTTATTATATTTGTATTTCTGCAAACTATAGGACATTGATGAGGTGGATGCAGCTTCTTATCTTTATCTGATCCCTCAGACTCTTTTGCCATTGCTACTCATTAACCAGTCCTCCTCCATTCTGTCATTTCTGCTGCAGATTATCTCAAAATGCCTTACTTCCCTCGAATCCCTTTTGAACTGCATCCTGGTTTTTTGTCACCCAATTTTGCAAAACCGATTTTGAATTCGAACACCGTTCTCCAACGTCCTTAAGCATGTCTAGGAGATTGATTTCAACTTCATGTTTAACAAGTACTTTTCATAGTGGTGGTCAAAGAGGCGCTGGTTGTTATATGAAATAGAGTAACCCAGGTGACGCTATACGCAGATGAATTCGGGTGTCACAAGTCTCTCACAAGGAGGGGAAAGGAAGTCCTCTTCCACTTGTCTTTTGAAGGAGCTGTGGTAATAATGTAGGGCACTGCCAGAGTGAGATACAAGCAGGTCTCTTTCACCATCTCCAAAAAGGGCTTTGAAAATCTAGGTGCCTACTTTCCTTTCTCGCCCCTTTTTACTTAAAATTTGCCTTTTTACTTAAGTGCTCCTCCTTGTACTTTGATGTCTGTGTCCTGCAGTTCTAGGATTTACCATAGATGTGAGTTATCTTGAGGGGAAAAGAACCCAAGGGTATCTAGTTTAATTATGAGTAGATAGTTAATTTATTTGACCAGATATGCTGCACACCATTAATTATGTTATCATTGTGTGCAAATCCATGTTATTAAATATTCATTACTTCTAACAATTTACAGTGTGCTAAGCTTCATATTTCAGTATAACTCATCAACTGAACAGTAAGAACTTGCTTACTTTCAGCTACAAAACCAATTTATATAAGTAGATACAATCACGAGGATTCTTTAACAGAATAAGAGTTTCTGAACCATATGAAAATAAAAAATAGCTGCTTCATGAAGGTAACACCTGATCTGAAAGTATTCATGACTTTGTAAGGCTGTGTACTGAGCTGAAATTCCATTAATTTTTAAATAACAGGGTCAAATTATTTCCTGACTCCACTGAAGTCAATGGAGTTAACTCTATATATCTGAATGTGGCAGAATTTGACTCCATTTGATGAAGCAATTTATATAAACACAGACTCCTTAGCGCTAGTCCAATATCATCATGGCAAATTCCTCACTTGCACTTTTTATAGTCAGAAGAAATTAACACTGATAAGCAGTAATGCAGGTATTGATATGCCCAATATACAATATAAACAAACATAATTTTGAACAAAGTGCAGTGTGAGAGTCTGCCGCAGCTGGAAGTTTCCCTTTGCTGATAAGTTCTTAAAATAAACATGAGAAAGGAACCAGGTTTTTATTGTGACTCATAATGTATTTTTTTCTGGATGCACTGCTAAACATAGCAATTGAAGTTAATAGGTAACTCATACCCATCCCCTCTAGTGCTAATTATCAATGGAGGAAAGAAAATAACTAATTTAGGCTAGTGTATTTGTCTTACTAACCATTACTAGTAGAACAAAGATGCCTAATTCAAAGAATTTTATGAAATAGCCCATGCCACACTCACCTCCATGTTTTCTAAATACAATGGCAAAGAAATACATTATGTATCAATACGAATATTACATAAATAGTGAATATGAACATTATGTAAATCATAATATTGTATTGATAAATGCTGATTGCTTGATCCCACGCAGTAGCAGTGCCTTAGAAGCTCTAGTAACAAAATGTTGCAAATAAATAACGGAATCAGTCGCAACAGGATTGATTTTAAGGTGAGACCTGGATATGAGATATTAATTAAGATAAACCCCCAAGTACCAGCTGAGATTCTTGTTTTGCCCACAGGAACAAAACGTAAGCAATCCAAAGCCTTGTTCTATGACCTCTGCATACACATTACACAGAAATTACACCCTTACCAAAGTATAAACCTAGCAGCCACAAACACCCGAGCAATTCTGCAATTATTGTAAAGGAGGGAACCCTCGATAAATTCAATGCTTTCAAGCAGGCACTTAAACCACATGCTAATTCAGTTACTTCACTTCTAAAAAACTATAAATCCTTCATAGCTTAGTGGCTCTGCATAACATTGCAGTGAAGCTGGTAAGGCTAAAAATCAAACAGAAATAAGAGTAGTATTATTATTAATAATAATTCCCTAACTGGTACTAATTTTTTCAGGATAATCTGGTATTGTGTTCTTCCCTTCGGTGGATTGTGTCTTGAGAACATCCTGATGGAGTTACATGAAGCAGGGAAGGTTTAGCTGCCAACCTCATATACTCTAATGAAACCTACAGAAAAGCAGGCTTTAGGTTCACAGGAAAATGTAGTTTTAGAGAGCTGGGAAGGAAAGTGGGAGGAATAATCAATCTATCTAATAAGATTTATTATCATTCCAGATATTAGGATCAGGTAAAAGTACATTCTCATCATGATTTCTGACATGACACCTTTTCAAGTGCATTTTATTTTATAAGTAGCTTACCTGATTCAGTCCAGTTTCAGTTCAGTATTATGGGTTTTTTTCTTTTTCCACTAGAAACACAGGATCTAGAATGGAAAACAGTCTTTGAGTCATCACATCCAGTCATTTGCCATGGCCATCAACTATATTACACAAAAAATGTACAGAGCTCCCTCTAAAAATCAGTTTGATTTCTTTACCTGACTGCCTAAGCTAGAAATAATGCTACTTGTCTTATGATTAGAATCTCCTTTCTTATTTCTGGACTGTATTTATTTATGGGCATTCTAACATCCCCTATTTACTTTGTGATATAATGGTACTTTTGCTTAAATAACTCTTCTCCCTTCTTTGTGTTGGCTGACACATAATATTTATAGATGACAGCCTATAGCTTTTCAACCTCCCTATTACTACCTGAAACATCTTTCAGTTTGTGTATATGGTTTTTTTTTTGAGTTTGCTCTTCTCATGACAATGCTAGTAGTAGCATATCTACACCTTTTCAGTGTAAATTCTTTTTCCTGAGCATGAATAATCACAGTTTTAAGTGTTATTCAAGAGGAGATTGTGTCCAAACTTTGTTGCACGTTAACCTTTCTCCATCTCAAATGGATAAACCTCCACTTGTGTGTTTTTAAAGTAATACTTGTTTTCTTTTACGACCACATTATGAGCAGCTCATATCCAGAACATCCAGAAAATGAAGTTTAATTCTGTGTTGCTGAAAATCACCTCATCTTGAGTATTCAATTCCCAATCCCTGGCTTTTTCTGCATAATCTTCTTTGAGATTGACAGTGTCTCACAACATTTTGCTCTCTGCAGACTTGATTAGTACAATCTCAGTATTTTCTCTGTGTCACACACGACAATATTAAACAAATTCAGCCCCACGATCACTCCTTGCTTATACTAGGGAATCCCTTCATTTCATAGTTGCCCATTTAGAACAACTTCTGGTCGACTTTCCTGTAACCAGATCCTCAGCTATTTTACATTTCTTGTGTTTTCCATCTTCTCTATCTCTACATTATTTTCCCATGCAGTTCTGCATTTTTAGTTTTTTGCTGGTTTGTTTTTTATTT
>JAOXNG010000012.1:59993727-60006327 GCA_028566535.1 Scolopax minor
CAGCAAGCGCAGCGTACGAAGCGGATAAACTCCAAAAACCAGTTCAGGAGACCTCCCCCTCCACGATGATGTTCAGGGTGAGCAGCTGCGGAGAGTAGGCAGCTTGGATCACCCACATCTCTCCTGAACTTAGATGTCCTTGCCAACCAGTCTGAAACCAGCTTCTCCACTCCCCTGTCACTGCAGACTTTGCTTTGATTATGTTCAAAAAATCTGCCTCTAAGACTTTCTGCTGTGAAAACCCCTGGCCTCTGCCTTCTCTCCTCATTAATGGCATTTTCAAGTGCAATTGGGCCAGCCTGGCTCAGCACGGAGCACTCACCATCCAGAAAGCTGAAATTAAGTTACAGGGCACACAAGAGGGGTCCTCACCGAGGGTTTGGGCAATGGTGGTGACATCCCCTTAGTTTGCTTCTCCTGCAGCACAGCACAGTGTTTGTTTTGCTTTTTCCTCCTTCAGCTGGGCCCAAATGGAATGCCCTATGGAAATGCTGTATCTCTCCAATCTTGTTTCTCCTCAGCCCATTAGGTCTGTTTCTCCATCAGCCCATAAGTACCTGCAGCACAGCCCAAGACTCCAAGGGCTCTGCTGGAGCCATTATCTTCCACCCAGCCAGACTGGACTGACCTGTGCTCTGACCACACGGGATACTAGAAGTTTATCACAATTTCTTTGAAATGTCAAGAAATAGTCACCCAGACTCCTGGATTTAACTCACACATACACACAAACACAATAATCAAATTTATCTCTCTTTAGGAGACATCACTTATAATTCCTGAGAAACAATGAGAAACACTGCTTATTTCCACTAGAAGGAGGGGCAGAGGATGGTACCCTTCAAATTTAGTTTTTTTCATCACTGATGAGGCCACACCTGGAGTATTGTGTCCAGTTTTGGGCACCTCAGTATAAGAGAGATATGGAGGTGCTGGAGCGGGTGCAGAGGAGGCAACAAAGCTGGTGAAGGGCCTGGAGAATAAATCTTATGAAGAGAGATTGAAGGAGCTGGGACTGTTCAGTTTGAGGAAGAGGAGGCTGAGTGAGGGGAGACCTCATCACTCTCTACAACTCCTTGAGAGGCCATTGTAGAGAGACTGGTGCTGGTCTCTTCTCACAGGTCATTAGCCACAGGACAAGAGGGAATGGCTTCAAGCTCCAACAGGGTAGGTTTAGAGTGGCCATAAGAGTGGTCAGACCCTGGAAGAGGCAGAATATGGGACATCCTGAGCCTTGCCACTGCAATAATTCATATGTAGGGGTGTATGCAGTACAAGAATTTGTTCCAAACCAGTCTCTCTCTCTGTGTTTTTTTTTTTTTTTTACTTTTATTTTTTATTAGGATTAAAGTTTCCATCACTGGAAAATAATAGGTATAGATACTTGGGATAGGAAAATAATAGGTATAGAACTTGGGATCCAATCATGCATCACCACCCTCCAAAACCCTTTGATATGAAGGTCAGCCCTTTTGTGACCATTTTCATCAACAATTTTATTCTTTAGGATGGAAATTTGGCATTCCCAGCATAATCCAACAAATTTATCTTAGATCTGCAGTATCTTGTAATGCTGCATACTAGGGAAGCCAATGGCGTTACCTTGATTAACGACCAGAATGAAGAATTAATCTGGTACGTTGGTCTTCCTTCTTCCTCCAGCAGTACCAATAGCAAACCTTGCAAAGGATAGTGGTCTTAGGAGGCTCAGGTGTAAACAGCAGTGAGCCACACTGTTTATAACTGTTCTCTCTTGGTGCTCTGAAAAGTGAGTTGGCTCCTGCAATTTCTTGGATCATGCTACAAAGACTGCTTCTCTATGGCTGAGCATATTGTACAGTCTCTTGCTATATGTTAGTTTCCATATATACAAGTTCCCTCTGCAAATATTTGAAAGCTAGGCTGAAAGATGTGGTGAGCGCTCCACCCAGTTTCTGGTATGCAGCTAAATGATATTGTAGGCTATTTTGATGTTGAACAAATGCTAGGAGAACAATGCATACATCTAGAAGGAGTGTGAAAGGACTGAAAATAAAATTATAAAATTACACCTACCCATGAAATCAAGTATTACGGGTGAATTCTTTGTTTGCTTTTCACAGCATAGCTTTTTTAAAGTCTTGACTTCAGAACAAAGAAGTTTAGCCTGGAAAGAAGAGTTCAAATGTGATTTCCAAGAGATAGCTCTAGGGTAGTAGAGTATTCTTTTATCCTGTTTATCTAAATTTTTATTATTCTTTTTTTAATCTATAGGCTTTTGTCTGACAATTAATTTCCCTTTGCATTTGGTTTGTATTACAGCATGTGCTTAAGCAATTTTCTTGGAGAAAAGTTGTGCAAATATATATCAATTTAATCTATTTGTGCTAATAGAAATGATTCTCTGTGATTTTCTTGGCCCTTATGGAGTTTATGCCATGTACATTCACTTTACTTTCCTCTCTCTGGCATTGTCCATGCTTTATTTTCATTATTCTTAATTTTTATACCAATTCTTGGTCTTCATATGGCTTGAATTTTGTGGAGAGCCTGGGACTGCATACACTGGGAACTAGCCTGGAATTCAAGTGAAGCAGGCTTGCTTTTCTTCTCTATGATTTTTAACCTTTGTGACTCCCTGACAAGTTCTTCAATGTCTCTGCCTCCTGCGTTTTTGTCTTGCTAGAATCTAATGGTGAGCTCTTCAGGAACTCTGGCTTTGTGTCCACACAGTGACTTGAGAAATCTATCTATGACCGTTCAGGTGCCACCAGGGTTCCCAAGAGTTGTATGACTTAGGAGAAAAATTTTCATCAGAAATAAAAGGATATATTTTTAGTGCATTTTCGTCACCCACAAAGTCCATCTACAGGCTTGTTGTATGGCAACAAGTTTTTTCATAGCTACACAGAGGGAAAGATGCACCCTTCTTCCTGGTATGAGGTCCCACATAGACTTCACTTCTTTCAAGACAAGAGCCCCTTCAGGGGGTATCATATATTGTCTGTACTGTGTATTTGTTTGCAAATCTGAATCTTACTGCATAGATGCAGGGACTCTGACTCCTTGTTATGGATGGAGGAAACCACAGGCACTATATTCTGCTTCGGGTTCCACAGAATGCCAGGTTTGGGTCAGTCAGCACTGTTTTCAGTAGCTGGTTCAGCTGGATCTTTAAATACAAGTTCATGCTGCACACTTGAAACAAGTCTGCAATTGGTAGTTAATTCTAAAGATTACACCTTTATTATCATTGGACTGTTTAACCCAACCTTACATGTTAGGCTGACTGAAACTAATGATTGATCCCCCTGCTGAGCTCAGCTATGGTGTGATGAAAGGGTGGGTGAGCCTGGCTACTCTTCTTCATGATCTGAAATTTTGCATCTGCTCATTAGGTAAAGATTTTGGGTGCTGTTCCCTGATTACCTGGCATCTAAGAAAGCTGCCTCAAATGTGCAGCCATTTGTAAACACAGTCTGGCAGATGCATTCAGTTAAAATCCAATTCCAGGCTTGTGGCTTACCCTTGAAAGGCTTTCTTCCATCTAGCAGCACCACCAAGCTCTCATCTAGACTGAACTGAGCCAGCTGTCTGTCTTCCAGGTACTTATCTTCTGAAGTGCTGAAACATCTTGTGGGTTTCACTGCCTTCTGTGTCATGGGAACCCCAGTAAAAGCAAATGGCTGGGGGAGAGCTTGCCTTTCTAACACTTTCAGGCACAGCAGTGAGACAAATTCATGGAAGAAAACCCCACCCAGGCCTATTAAACATTAAGATGCTGATGCAACCATTGGCTCAGGAAGTCCTAGATTGTGCAGTGCCAGGAAATGGTAAAATATACAAGGGAAATATCTCTGTCTTCTTGGCCTTGTCTCTGTTCCAAAATATTCCCTACTTTGAAATCAGCTACTGAATTAAATGGATCTTCGGTGTGGTCCTGTAGATCTGGACTTCTCTTTGTAACTTCTTAGAGTGTTTCCCATACCTTTGAAAGCATTGTGTGGTCTCCACAGAAAGTTGGCAAGGGACCCAGATCACAAGCTTGACAAAATGTATGCGTTATATGACATTTAATAGAAGTGTTTTAGTAATCTCTGGTGGACCAAACAAGTAATCTGGACTGGGTGGAGGCAATCAGCCAGTAAGGCTGACTAAGGAGATTAGGAGAGACACTTTAAACAGATAAGTTGACCAGTCCCATCAGTGTTCATATTTAGATCATGTGTTCCTGGATGGCTATATGCAAACTGGGGCTATATGCAAACTCCTGCTGAATAATCAGAAAAACTGAGCTAGTCAGATTGTCAAGGGGCAACTGAATTGGCAGAAAAATCTGACTCCAGAGTATAGGAAGAATCTGGGGAGGCAGGGATCACTCTCTGAATTGAAGGTTCCAGGACCTACAGCAAGGAGAGGGAAGATTCTTGCAGAGCAGAGCTGAAACAATCAAGCAGAGGCTTTCTTAAGTATGGCTGAGGATTTTGAGTTATGATTTACTCATTTATCTTTTCTTTATGTAGACATACAGACATATGTATTTAAATCTTGTGAAGCAGATATTCCTGCTAAAAATGTCTGCATTTCTCAGTAAACCTGAGTTAAAATGAGTGAAGTTGGTGCTGGTAAGCTGTTCTTGTTTCAGCTGGTACAGAGTTAATATTCTTTCTAGTGGCTGCTGTGTTTCAGATTTGGTATGAAAAGAATGTCAATATGGTTTCACTTGTTGCCAGGTGATGTTTATATCTCTGCTTGAGAGAAGCCCTGAGGAGAAGGACTTGGGGGTGCTGGTTGATGAGAAGCTCAACATGAGTTGGCAATACACACTGGTAGCCCAGAAAGCCAACCACATCCTGGCCTGCATCAAGAGAACTATGGCCAGTAGGTCATTTAAACATTTTAAAAGTATGTCAATGAAATAACTATTTCAAGTGTTCCTTGCAGTGCCATATATTAAAAACAACTCTGACATGTTCAAAGCCCTTCCTCACTTCTATAGAAGAAAGGCACTGTATTACTCTTGAAGTTTAGATTTTTCTGTATGTCCTTCTCAGTACTGGAACTTTCTATTTGTACAATCTATATGTGAAGTTTTCAGAGCTGTTTATTTATTTTTTTTTTCATTTATTTATTAGCATGACATTTCCCAACTAAAAGCATTAATGCATTACTGAAGACAATTGCTAATTACAGATCAGAGGTATGAATGACCTCTTTGTAGTGAATTGGCAAATAATTACTTCTTCATCTGATTTTTTCCAATAGCAACTCTTTATTTTCCTTGCAAAATGCTATGCATTCTTTGAGTCTGCTGTAAAAAACTTGATTTTAAAAAATCTTTCTTTTGGAAGAGGGAGGTTTGCAGATTCTATCCTTCATGCATGACTTAAAACATGGATGTTAAGTTTTGGCACGTTTCTTGATTAAACTAATATTTGAACGTATGTTATTAATGCCAATACTACTACTAGAAAGATGCTCCAGCATCTTGTGTTAAATTACACAATTAAATTGACAGATGGCTTCAAAACTTGGTCCATAGAAATGGTGTAAAATGGTGTAAAAATGGAGTAAAAAATAATAATTGAGGAACCTTCTAGGGCCTGGATTATTCAGCCTAAATGATTGCATATTGCTCTCTGAGAGTCAGGGTTCATAGGGAGAGTTCTTGTTTCTGAGGAAACAGTCAACCCTCAGTAGCTGTCACCAAATACTGCATTAAAATGCACAAGACTGCCTACGGGCAACCTACTTCCAAGATGCAGAATCACAAACTTTTTCAAGTGTGAGCAGAATGTACTTGCAAACCACAATGAAGAGCCTCATAAGACTTCACCTCTGTAGCAGGCACAAGTGTTTTAGAAATCACTTCATCGTACAAGGAATAAAGTAGAGCAAGTAGAGCAAGACATACACAAAATATGGCAGCTCAAGGACCACTATGTGTTGTTATTAAGATGCTTATTAAAAAAAAATAGCTATTGGAAGAAAAAAGCCATCAATAAGATGAGGAGAAAGATTGACATTAACCTGAGACTATTCATGGGACACCGGAAACAAGATCTTCAGGATCTTACGCCGTTGTCAGTAAGACATGGCTCAGTTGACGTTAATGAAGTTATACAGGTGATAAAAGCTATTATACAAAAGCCATCATATTGATAAAAAGAAGAGCATGCATAAGCTGCCCAGTATATCCCAGACTGAGTCAAAAGGGCTCTGCATTTCACAGTGAAGGCACATTATATACATTTTCCCCTAAATGATCTTATCACCAGCTGTAAGCAGCCTTGTAAGGGTAACCAAATATAAAATCATCAGATGCTGTCTTCAGAAAGTTGTTGGGATTATCATGTGCTTTAATGTTTTCCACACTATTTTCATTCAAAAAGTGCAAGAAAAGATGAGAGAAGGCAGAGGACGGCAATACAAACCCCACATTTTCAACTGTGTTTAGATTTAATGGCAATAACAAAGGGTCTTCAAATTTATTGCCATCTTTCATTTTAATATAACTATCCCGACATGGATATATGTCTCCAGTACCTGCTCATTTATTAGAACAACATTGTTTAGAAGAAGCTTTGGTCATTTTCGTTTCAAAATAATTATTTCAAAGAATCTGTTAATTGATTTTTTTAATAGTAAAGTCTTCTAACTTGAAGAAAATGGGAAGTTTATTGTTTTTCTTTTTGCTTTAATCTCTGAGTTTTGATTCCAGCAGTCAGATTTTTTCCTCCAAGTCAATTATAACTCTAAAACCAAATGAAATGTAATTACTTTTTTATTGACACATTAAAAGGAAATAAATAGTATAATCAGCAGTTATATGCTTTCCTCAAAGGTGTTGCTTTCATAAGCATTATGATTAGCTAACCAGATTCAAAGAAGTGGGAGAAAGAGGTGGGAAGAAAACCGTGATGAGAGGTTAGGGAGTCAGTGATTTCATACAAAAAAGGAGCATTTCTAACAAAGTCTGATACAAGAGCAGCTGATTGAATTGAAACAAGGCAGGTGAGTATAATGTTTCTTATAAAATTTTACAAATCATTGCATTACATCTTTACTTATAATATTTCATTGCTCTACAATTCTGCTGCCCAAGTTCTTCATATTATTGTATTGTTTTGGAGGAAAAATTTCTGCAGTCTTAATTAAACGGTCGCAATAAATGATACAACTGTACCTGCAGTCTTAAAAAAACATCTCTACTATTGGTCTTAGAGTCTCTGGTGAAGGAAAAAAAAAGTCATCACAACTGAGAGGCCAGTTTTATATGTCAGACACTGAAAATTATTAGGCATTTAAGAAATGATCTGTGAGAAAAAGTCAGTTGTTGATCTTGAAGACCTTTGATATGTAGTACAGTCAGTTTTTTTTCACCAACCTCTGGACAGTAATCTCCAGTTTGAATGACAACTTTTTTTGCACTTTGTCAGGGAGGCTTAAGTCCATGAAGATGCTTTTATAAATGAAATAAAAAAGGAAAAGTATCATGATACTTAAGTTGTGTCAACCAATCGCTAAAAGGAAAACAAAATAATACTCCACTCTCTAAATAACTAGAAACAAATGAGCACAAGGCATTAAGAAGTTAAAAAATGAGGGAATTAAACATTTATTGCATCAGAGAAACAAATAGAGTTTAAAGGGGGAAAAAAATCGAAGAGAAGGTAAAACAATTATCAGTTATTTTATGTAATAAAAGTTCAGTAAGGTCTTCTGATGATTTGATCGAAATGGTGCCACTGTCTCACAATGCTTTGGATGAAGTTACAAACACAGAGAGGAACAATCACACCATTTGATCCAAAAAGTTACAGATCAAGAATCTGATACACAAAGGAGATATTTGAAAAATAACTGTCTGGAGCTGGAGCAGTGTCTCACACACATTAATACCGCAGCTATAAAAAGAAAGGAGAATGAGAAGGAAGGGCAAAAGAATGAAGAAATGACACCAACTACTCATTGACCTGAATTACAACAGTGGAAATTTCTATCAACTTTATTTCCTACTTTGAACTAAAATACAGAAATCAAGAGTCACAAATAAAGAAGGAATTGAAAAAAGCAGAAGAGTTCTGTTTATCTTGTCTACTTAAACTAATTGTTTTTTCTTGCCTATTATTTATTACAATCCAAGTGTACAACCTGGTGCCACCCCACTCAGGTGGAAATGTGAGGATGTGGGCTATTTAATATAGTGAATTTGCCTAATGTAGCACAATTACAGAAATGCACTGAGTAACTTTGGGCTGATTCCTCAGTAAAGAATTCTTTATGGAGTGCCTACAAGGCACACCTGTGCCTCATTACCCGAATCGAATTTTTGCCATGTTGATTTGAAGGACAAAATAGGCTTAAGAGATTCGACTTCCATAATTACAAAGAACACAAAGAAGACACATTAAAAACTGGAAGGAAAACTTAAAAACCTGCCACAGAGTACAACAGGAGGACAAAAATACAAGGCTAGCTCTAACTTTGCACCTAGGAGCCTCTATATAGCAAACAATTCCATTTTGTTAACAAGCCACAAGCGTACACTTAAGAAGCAGGTGAACAAATGTAATTGTGAGAAGTACAATGATGCTTCTGAGTCTAAATTGTGTTCCTCCCAAGGCACATGTGTTCATCTATTGCATAGTATTTTTGTGTGTGGTTTTATTTTCCCCCTCTATTTTAAAACAAGTAAACGGCTTTTCCCTTAATGACCGCAAAGAGGTAAAGGTTTACAGATTCCTTTTCAAATCTGTCTTTTTGAAATAAAGCGGTCACATGCCTTCTCTCTCTCTCTCTCAGTCTCTATTCCTGGCTTCACTCTGGCCTGAGAGGTCAATTCAGACTAAAGGCCATTAATATCTGATAGCTGTGAAGGACTTGTATTAAACACTGATAGTCCCATTATGATCTCTGGTGAATAGGTTTCCATATCAGAAAAACACCATTAGAGTTATCAGCAGCTAGCACAGTTTTAACCTCAGCACAGGCCAAGGAACAAACAAACAAAGACCAAAATACCCCATCGTCTCCAGAAGCAGTTACATCTACTCTGAATGTAGGTAGATTGGTGAAGTACCAGGGGGTAAATTTGCCCTCTGTCTGCTCCTGCTGTACCCATTCCTTGCACAGAGACAGGCGTAACCTCCACGACTGACAATCTGACCACTGTGACAAGCTTTTCATTCAGTTTATTTGCTCTTAAGCCTTCTTTGCAGACCATTTTTATTCTAGAGAATCAAATACACTGGAAAGCAAGGCAGGTGTTCAGGTATCTCAAAAGGTTTGTTGACTCTATTTAGACTCCACATGTAGAACTCTCACTTTTTAAGGAACAATTTCATTTTCAGTAATTTATGTATATATTTTACAGGAGAAGATTCACACACTGTAGTGGGACAAACATTCAAATTGAGTACTTAAAAAATCTCCCAAGATTGTACCACTTCAGCCTCTGGCTGCTGACCCAGAATACATTCAGCACGCTTGTTCTAGCACAAACCACCTCAGATGCGGGTGGCTTTTGTGAATTGAGCCTTATCAGGCAAAAGCTGACTCAGAGCAGCAGAGAAATGTCAGAGGACTGCTAAGGACTTGTAGTCACTTTCCTTCCCAAATACTGCCAGCTGCACTAAGACAATGCAAAAACACCACTTCGAGGAACCAGGTGGATGGGGAAAGGTGAGAAGGAGAAACGAGTTGTGCGAACGTATGTTTGACTACATAACAGACATGTCAAATACCACGGCTTCACTTACCCTGGTGCAACGAGCAGCACTGCTGAAGTGAAGCTTCCAAGCCTCAGTGTTTCCACATGTCTCTGCTCACAAGTTGTTCTCCTTCACAATATGGTGTACAGGCTGAACTTAAACCCCACGCTTTGTCCTCTGAAACCAGCCCAGTTAAAAGGGTCATTGATGGATGTACGTCTGTGGCTAATTGATCTTTAAAAAATTGGCAGAGTCCAGCTTGTCTGTGGGTGTTAGGATTGGGATGTTATAAAGGTGCATATGAGAGTTTTGTCTGGAGTTTAATTTGGATTTAATTGATCGGTCCTGGACTTTTAGCTCAAAGGGATATAAACATTAAAGGAAAGCATGTTGCATCCACACAAGAGAGAGTTTTCATTCAAATTGCAGTCATCATCAGCTTAAATATTAAAATGAGCTTAATAAGAAAGGATTACCACTAGTCACATGCAGAGTCAATGCTACTGTACTTTCTTGTGTCTGGTTGCCTGGAAAAGAACATAAGTTTTGATTATGCTATGTCCTTATACACAAGGTGGAAAAAAAAAAGACCTGAAGGTTTAATCAAAAAAAAGCTTTCACCTACCCATGTCTTGCATTTTTACTCCCCATCCTGCCCTCAGAAGGTAAAAATAAATTGCTGGAGTCTTTGCAGACCATGAGTACTTGCTGACGGAGCGGCACCTGAAATCAGAAAAAAAAATCTGCTTTACGTCTCTGTTGGCTGGGAAATCATTTGTATATATGTGCTACAAACCACTATCTCCACCAACTGCTTGATATGGAAAGAAGAAAATGACGCTAGTAATGTATGACCCTGAGAGTAGAGGAATTGTAGCTATTTACATCAGTTGTCAGCAACCTGCTGCTTGTTTGCGGTGTTGCTGCATGGATATAGATAACCTCTCTGAAACATTAGCTGAGACAAAGCAAGTAATTCTTTGTTGACACATTGTCAGTTTCTAATTTGTTCTCAAACTGTGAGGTAAATCCTCCATCTCCACTGGAAAAAGGACCGCTCTATCTCACATCAGGCTTTCTGCCCTTTTCACTTTCTATTCTCAGCTGGAAATATAGTCGAAAAGGAGTTTCCTGCCCGAAAACTGATAAAATATACCAACAAAATTATCTGGAGAGTTTAACCTTAGCTGCGGTCCCTTTACATCAGCCTGAATAAAAACACAGAGCAATGCAGAAAGATAAACGTGATCCTTATTAGATCAGCACCAGAAATCAGGAGGGCTACAGTAGCAAGGGACAGAGCATGTTTTCCATGCACTTGGGAAACATGATTTTAACTACAGAAATAAATGCCTTGGAGCCAGGTCCTGGTGAGCAAAAGTGAAAAGCTGAGAAACAAAACCAGAAAGATGGCTTTTTGTGAAACATCGTTACGTCAAGAAGAAATGGCGAACGCTGTGGCAAGGACTTCATCCTCTTTCCACTCCTACTTCTTGGTGCCTTTGAGGAGCCCGCACTAGGAATACAGTAAAATGCGGTGTGCTAGGAATTTCTTTGCAGAGAGATTGACCTGATTACATTTCACTGGGCATAGGAGCTCATTCTTCTTTCTGACTGCTGCTCGGATATAAGACTGACAGCTGGATTCCATCACTTGGATTAATGGGTTAAAAGCTGACATCTTTTTAGTATTTTGGACTTTATTTTCTTTATCAGCTTGACTTTCATGCTCAGAGTGCTCTTGCCACAATATTCTTTTAAAAGTACACTTGTCAGGGTCCATTTGCTACTAGCTACCTTGATGGTGACATCAGCGATGGCTGCGGTTTACCTTTTGACCTTAGAGAGGCAGCAGATGGGCCCCGTAATAAATCCCGATTATTAGTGAAGGAGCCAATAGCTTGGAAAGACAGAAATAAAAGTCAGGCAGTTTTACACTGCAGTTCTTGTTATCTGCTTTGATATGGAGTCGTGGGCAGTGTCAGGGGCGATGACGAGCAGCCCAGGCTGCCTGCAACCCTCTGCTCCTGGCCTGGTCTTCCTGCCCACCCTCCCTCCTCGCTTCCTCCCTCAGTGGCCCAAACTGCCTCCCCACCTGAGTCCACTTAAGCTTTTGAGCCCATGATTTAAAAGCAGCAGGTGGGAGAGTAAGAGCCCTCATGGTAGCCAAAGGGCAGCTGGAGCTAGCCCAGGATGCTGTAGTAATGGCTGACATGTATTATGCAGGACATGGTGGAAGTTGCAGGGGCAAGAGGCCTCAGCGTTACCCAGGTTTGGAGAAGGATGAGGGAACTCTACCATGACGTTTTAACAAGGTTTAAAGAAATAATGATGCAAAAAAATGGCGTGGTCTCCTACAGCCTTGGTTTTGTGTTCAAGAGGTTGGAGTTTGCAGGTGGCGAGGCTGGGCTACGTGATGTGAGGACTGGCGGAGGGCATGCAATGCCTTGGTTGGGCTTTGCTTATGGAAAATACCAACCACTGCGTGGTTCAGCTCGGACAAATATTTTCCATTTTTGGAATAAAGATGTTTGTGTTTTAATTTTGACTGGTTAGTGGTTGGTTGTTTTTGGTCTCTTCCCAATGAGCGTAGTTTGATGGGAGAGTTTTCTTAATTGTTTTTAGAGATGTTATGTAGTTTATATACTCAAGTTCTGCAGCAAAATATGTGGTAAATTGTGGTTTTGCACAATTAAAAACTGTAAGATTTTGCTTTATATAAACACAAAAAGCTGCCTGTAATAGCTCAGCTGCATAAACTAAATTTCCAAGTTTCCATTGGTATCCACATGTACTTACAACTTAGATATGTACTTGGAGAATGATGAAGAAATTGCCGTTTTACTTAACTATTAGGCATAAAACACCTAGGAATAATACATATTAAGAACTTTTCTCTATAATTTCT
>JAOXNG010000012.1:60025847-60039719 GCA_028566535.1 Scolopax minor
CAAAACTAAAAAAAAAAAAAAAAAAAAAGATAAAAACAACAAAAAAACTTACAAAAAAAACCCTCTCCCCAATCTTTAAATTACCTCTAAATCACTTAAAAATTATTTCAGAAAGCCATGGTTTTGCATCTTACTGCTCTACACCCTGACATTCTACTTTGAAGTTTCAGTGTTTTATTGTCAGAATAAATGAACTCAAAACTCAGATCAGAGAAAACTATTGAGTTGATTCCTGGGAGAAATCACACAAAATCACATTTTTTCCAAATGTAAGCAAGAGCTGAGAATTCTCTCCAAGGCCCTTGGCTCTCTTTTACGTTTTTCCATTCTTATACAGAGCTTCTAATATCTGTATTTCTTTGGAATTGGCCAAGGGGAGAACAACCCCCAAAAGAAACAAACCAAAAAACTGTAAATCTAACTGCATCTCCTTCCAAGAAGCAGCCCAATTTCCCATTTCCAAGCAGTGGCAGATATTCCTTTGACTGCTCTGGGGCTTTGACCCTCTCTTTTCACAAAGGATTTTTTCAGGAGCAGAAGGGGTAGCTGCCTTTCCATCCAGCTCTTCAGCAAAGGTCAGTGGGCATTGATGCTCCAGCTACACAGCACTTTCTCTTCATCACGAATCTGCCTCAAGGCTCCCACCTCTGCTTTAGTACATAATCAGCAGAAAGGTAGGTACATTACAAACAGTCTCCAGCAATATCATGCTCCCGGAAGGTCTGGCTTCATTTGTAGGGCTTTTTTGCAATGAAGCAATTTTTCCACCTTGAAAGAAAAGCTTGCACGCACTCTAGGGCTGGGAGGGCTCCCAAAACCAAAAATTTGTAGTAGATGGGGCCAGTTTCTTCCCTATTATATAGTATGGGCTGTTGTGCCTCCCTGAATTTAGTATGAATGCACAGCATATTTACTACCATGCGAGAGATGAATAATTATGAAAAATGAATAATTGTGTACAAAACGCATTAAACCATAGGGAATTTTGTGTAGAAAACTGAGGAAAGCGGCTGAGCTTCATTTTGGAATATTTACTTGTGCCCAAAGGCTGCAATTGGAGTGATGAGACTTGGAAATTTATAATTCCTAATGAAGAGTTCAGATGTTCTTTTTTCAGCTCAAAAGCTGCATTAACATGATGATACCTGTAAGACAACCCTTCTCCCTCACCCCTAAGTTTCTTCTAAAACCTTTATGAATAGAGAGCTTTATCCTCTGGCTATAATTAACTTAGATGCTTGGACACCTGGTAAGAGCTCTTCACTACAGTGACAAAATTTATATACAGGTTAAACAAAAAATAATCTTGGCCGAGAATGTTGTTTCCCTCGTAAGAGACAAAACAGGACTGGTGGGAAAGAAGAGCCACTCAGCAGCAATTACATTAGATTCTCTGAAACGGAAACAATTAACAATCAAGCACATGCTAAACTGGAGTTGTATAGGCATTTTTTTTTTTACTCTAAAAATAAAGAAAAATAGTGGTACTGATAAATAGGCTTATGTTTTGCCTCTGAAAAATACTTAATTTTTAATAGTGATCACGTATTTTTGAGAAAAAAAAAAGCAGTGGCTGTTCTACTTTCAGAACTAGGATTATTCTATATGGCCCTTTATATCCTCTTACTAAGCACATGACTTTCATTTTAACAGGAGACACCATTCTTTCAATTCCTTTAGGCTGAAAATAAAATCTACACACAATAAGTTTCAGAGGATGTTCCTTATAAGTTTCTTGAGTTGGAAAATTCATAAAGCTCCTCCAGAACTAACATCAGAGAGATGGGATCTCATATTTCTACATGGGATGTTTTAAACACATTAATTACATTTGGCCCACTCTCAGTAAGTTCAACACTCACTGGATATACAAAATTTACCATGAATGGATATCCTGACCTCACACATGACTTCTGGACATGTTGGAGATACCATGCTCAAGCTTTTGAGATAATCTGCAATTTCACAGTGACCACTGGTCTAGAATTTGCCACCAGCAACTCAACAACTGCTGAAGCCAGGCTGTTGGATGTTCATAAATCAATCAAGTGCCCAAAATATCTCATTTTCTACCCAGACAGAATTCATGGTGGGAAACAGGGCAAGTTGAGGAAATCCTGTCCTTGGTAGTTGTAGTCAGTAGGAAGCATCACACCACAGCCTTTCTAAAACCCTCACAGCTGCTGGGAAAACATGCTGCTGTTTACTGCCCAGCCCTCTCTAATCAGCTCCAGGGGGGCAGGTGGTTTTTTGGTTTAACAGGCCACTAAGTGCATGGAACCGATTGATGCAGCTACAGAAATTTTTAAACTAGTTAACCACATCTTGGGTAAATACGTTAGGCCAAGTGCAGACTGAGTCTCCATGGACACTGGGCCATTTACTTCAATAACGATGACTTTGAGATTATTGTTGGCGATGTAATAGTCAGAGGAATTATATTCTTACAGAACACGTCTTAATCAGAAATTAGCTGCTAACCTGTAGGATGTTCTTATGAGAATGGTTCAATTCAAGCCTGTATGTTTTATATCTTTGTTTTATCTACTCATCCTGAATAACCAAAATAAAAGCAGAAAGGTGTAAAATCTAAGTACACAGAGACATCATTGCACTCATTGCTGAGAAATACACTGATCCTAAAGGGCTGAGCATGACATGCAAACCATATTAGGCTAACTGTTAGTGCAATAAAATAAACTTTTTGTTCCTATCAGAGATCAAAATGGCTATTGAAAGGCTTTGACACAGCAGCTGAGAGAGGACTTGTTCTGTCAATGAAGGAGAGAATAATGCTTAAAATGAATAAATATGAATGTCAACTAGTAAACAATAAACAGTTAAAAACAAAACAAAAAAGACCTAAAACAAACCTTACAGTCATATCACTTCCTCCAGCTGGAAAGAAATCAACACAAACACTGCTTTTTGTCGCACTAACTAAATGTAACTGATGTACAGTAAACAAAACTGATTTTAGCCAAAGATGAGAAAAAAACAAATTCCCCGTCAAAGTCTGAAAATCTGTATGGAGCTCATATTCAGCCTTTTATGTTCTGCCTCTTAGTATCCATCCTCTCCTACCCCGACCAATTAAGACGGACACTATATTTCTCCCCTCCTTTTTCGGTCAAAGAATCTTGGCACAACCAGCACAAACAAACTTTGCTAACAGCTTTAAACTTGGAAGGCCCGCTTTTTAAATATTTGCCGCTACATAATTGAAACAGCTGTTTTAATGAGATACCTACTGTCATCATTTTACCCTGGCTGAGCTGGGTGACAACAAAGCAGTAATAACGAATTCAATAATAATTAACTCGGGTCATCTGCTCATCTGTCATGGCTCATCAGCTTTAGGGAGAAAAATCCCAGTGAACTTCTCTCTTTTGTGAGCTTTCCAAAACTCTGCAATAAAATGCTTAGAGAGGACTCTAGGTAGCCCTTCAAAAGTTCTAAGCAAACTGGTAAGTAGGTTAATTAAATTTTATGCATGTTTAAATGCTAATGATTACATTCCTAACATTACAGTGTAATCTGTTATGGAATGATGTCATGCAAGCAGTGGTTTTTAGTGCCTAACACATTTCCATCCTGATGTGGAGTAGCTCTGGATCATTTATCGGAGGGCAGGAAGTTGACAGTGGTGTTTCAGAGCCAGGTTTTACATTTAGATCCTCTCCCTGTCTGTTGAATGTTAAGCTGGGGAGTTTCAGAAAGCCACTGATTTTATGCCTACTGCTGCATCTCAGAGGGTGATCCAACATACCCACGGCGAGTTTTCTTAGCTGCACAATAAATAAATAAATATAAAAGCAGTTCTGGGGAAATCAGTAAGGATGGCCTTCCTCCCAAATTACTCTCTCCCCAAAAGAAAAAATATTTTGGGACTCACCCCGAGGTAGGTTCTTTTCATGATTTTTATGGTTCCCTTTTCTACAAGTATGAAAAGAATTTTTCAGAGATTAAAAAGTATTCTTCCCTGATAAATCACAGGTATGGCTGTGGGATGGTTTTTTCATAAAATAATTTGGAGGGCAAGATATGAATATTTGATGTCTTTGAACAGGGATTATTTTTTTTTCCTTTTGTGTGAGGAAAAAAGAATGCTCTTGCTGATATGACTTTTTTTAAACTTAATTTGTATCAATTTGTGAATTCTTATTAAAAAAAAAAAGGTCATGGGATAGCTTCTACAAACTTCTGAGCTCATCTTGCCATTGTGCCATTGTGCAGTGAAACCTGACCATGTTTATAATTTAGGAGGTAGCTGGTGGTTGGTTCGTAGTTAATCCCTACCCGTATATTAAAAATTTCAAAAATAGTTGGGAAAGAAAACCCTTCAAAAATGTAAAATGTCACCAGCGTATTTGTTGTTGTGTTCAGTAACAGTCTAAGCAAATGAGTTTTGGAAATAGGGTTGCTCTGTGCGCTGATTTTACAAGCAGCAGTAACAGACATCAGGTATAACATTAGAATCCTTCCACCATGCTGGCTGAAATCTCAGAAAGACTTTCACTGATGTACTGTAGCAGTGAAGGTGAATTAACAAGTTATTATTACAGGAATCACCATGACATCTGTCATCTAAGTGGAGATCTAAAATTTACAAAATATCAGAATTAATGAGAGAGAGCTCTGTCCTCACCTGGCTCTTTTGGTAAAACATGACATGGTTGAAGTTTTTTGTTGCTGAAAACTAAACTTATTCACTTCTCAAGAATAACAATGTAATCATTTAGTGTATGAAAAATATTGCTATGTATAATTACTAAATAAATAAGAACAAGTTTTTTTACTTTTAAATAATGGCAAGTAAACCTTCTAAAGGAAGAAGATGGTTTGACAAAAGACTAGGAAATGCTCTCTTGCTTGTATATATTCTTCTAAAATAAATGTGGTGGAGAATAAATTTTGAAGTCAGACAATATGGGTGCTTTGTTTTGTAAATAAGAAACAGGATCGTATCTGGACTACTCAGCTAAAACACGTAAATAGACTGAAGGCATTGTATTGTAGTAGCAGACGTGATGCATATTTCCAGAACAAAGGCTTTGAAAATGGACATGATGTCTTCATACACAGGTGTACATTCAGTACAGCATATACAAAAAATATTCTGTGGGTGACAAGCAGTAAATTTGACCATTGGCATGTTGGGAAATAATAAAAGACTAAGAATATATGTTTTGAAATAAAATATAATTTCATTTTTAAATATTAATTGACTACAAAAACACTTTGAAGAACTGCAGTGCAAAAGGAAGAATGTAAATTTAAACCTTCTCAAAATATATTTCATTTCCTATTTTAAGCAAAGTATTCAAGTTAAAGATATCTTCCATTTTACATTTTTTTACCCTATTTGTACAGGGGGTTATGACACCATGGAAGAATTGAAGAAAAAGAAAAATCTTTCTGTTATTTCAGGATTATACATATGTAGATGAGAATATATAGTAAATCTCGACTCCTAGATGACACTGATGGGATTAAAACCTGCAGTTTTCTCAGCTATTTTAGAAAATGTCTTTTTGGGTAGATTAAGTATTTTGCATAAATTAAAATATGTTCAAATATATTGATTGGTTTCATATATTTTGTGAGAATTTATCAGTTTCAATGAAACCTTCTCCAGTTAAAAGATGTTCTACCTGTGTGGGTAAGGAGGGTGTTCAATGGGTGAAAACACTCACCGGGAATGAAACACAGTGAGCCTGCTCTACTCAATTTCTCCTGTTATGAACAGCCTGTGTAAGTAATTAAATAGTCATGGGGTGGAAGAAAATGAAACTCAGAAGTTCTTTGGGTCCTTGAGACTCATGGGTCCTTCTTCTAAACCACCACATAGTTAAGGTTTTTCAACAAATGTCCTATAGCTATATTGTAACTTTCTCTTCTTTCCCAAATTAATTTCACTGGTAAACATAAATGTTTCAGTTTCAAGTTTCCCTGAAGCAGATGTCGATTTTTTTTTTTTTTTAAATATTGAATCTGTACAAACTGATGCACAGTTGACAGTTAATCAGTGAAATGGCTATAATCACATAAGGAGTCAGCAAAAAAATGAGGAAACACATCATCAAGGAGTGCCTCTAGTGTCTGGAAATATGTTTACCAGCTCAAAAGAGATGCAATGTACGTTACTGAGCACCAACAGACCCACAATTTTCTGCAGATAACAAATTACTTTGGCATACTTTTGCACTAGCTGGTCAGGATGCAGGCTTTGCTTTGGGGGAGGCAGACTGCTTTATGTGTTGTTCTGGTCAAAATGAGGAAACATGAAGTTCTCCTGACTGAGAGGTGGGTATTGGTCAGAGGCCAGAGGAGGGACCATCCTTTTGGGATATTGGTAGTGGGTGCCTGAACCAAAGAGTTACAAACCATGTTGTGGAGCCTGACTAGAGTCTGGGTTCCTTAGGAAGATGAAACTCAAGAAAAACTTAGGCCATATTGAAATGGTTGGACCTAGAAATGGGTCCCATTCCTTTGATGCTAGAAACAGTCTGTATAACTTAAAATCAGTGTATTTCACAGAATTCTGCTAGCAATTTTCAACCAATGGTATTATTCATACTCTTTGTTTTGTTTTTGATAGCTTGTGCCAGAGACAAGGGAATAAGTAAGACCTAGATATACTACTGCAGTATGCTGTTATTTTTAGCCTCTCTTGTGTGACCACCATATGAGCAAACAGACTGTAGGTCTCAGGACTGACAAATGGAAGCCAGAACCAAGTCTTCCCTCCCCCCCCCGCCCCGTCTCTTTTTCAGTCCCCTTCCTTCTGTGTAAACAAATTCAATGGTCCATATTCATCCCTGATTCATTGGGGTTCATTGCCAGAGTCCTCAGTCCAACCTAATGGTTCATGGTGTTAAAAGTTTTATAACTCCTGAGGGAGGGTTTGTAAGCTCAGTTAAACCAAACCTAGTGCTGCCTAGAGTGTTTTCACAAAAATGACATATGGGAAAATTTCATGTGGACAGTTGAATTCTATCAGAGTTGTTACAGTTTTACATATATCTATTTATAAAAATAATTCTGACACAAAAGGTGATGTCTTCTTCCCCCATATAAAGCATATTCTTGAATAGAATTTTAGGAAGAAACAAATAATCACAAAAACCAATCAACCTCGCCTTCTCCCAGTAATGTATTCTTTTTCATTTTCTAAAAAAATTGATGTTAGACCTTATTTATCAAAAAAATAGGCAACTTTTGTCAAGAACTTTTCACACTTATAACAGTAGGCCTACAAGCATTCATAAAGCTATTCTGGGGCAGAAGCAGTTCCATGTTGATGAACACTAAGGTGTACAACCTGGGAATTGAATTACATTACTAATGCTATTTGTAGTTATAGTGATATTGTGAAATTAAACCAACCATACAAGCAATATAAGTAACAGATATTTGATGAAAAAATTAAGTGGCATCAGTTAAAATGTTTGCAATAATGATTACCATGAAGATTCTTGTTCTTACATTGCATATATTGTATTTCTGTTATTATTTTGTGTAAGGTGCTCTGAGAAGGACCTGCTCTTCATCCAGTGAGAGGAAGAAGAGTTGTTACAGAAAGCACGGTTGTGTATTGATGAGCTAAAGACTGGCAACAACTACACCTTGCATAGTAGCCAAGTTCTCATAAAGCTCACACTAGGAAAGAAAAACATTTTGTTTTTCTAAATATGAAATAAGAGATTCAGACTGGATACAATATTCCTACTGGTCTTCTATAGGAAGACAGTCACGTTCTATGCTTGCTCTGTATATAATGTCTTCAGCTACTACTGTGCAGGTAGTGCACATCTTTCCCTTTTGTAACATAGTGGCAACTGCAGGAATTTTAACTAGACTGGAGAAAGAATAAGGAAAAAGACAAATAAATAAAATTATGCCTATAAATTATGCCTATAAAAAAAAAAAAGGCATTGCTCATGTGGAAGCATCTGATTAGGTAGACCTTGAACTAAATACATCCCCTTTTTCATGGCTTCTGCATAGCACACATGCAGATGCTGAGGGCAGCTCACATTTAAATAGCTCGGAGCATGAAGACAGCACCACAAAGAAACACCTCATTCATGGTCAAAGCTACCTCCTTTCTTTAGCGGTTACAATTTCTCTTGTTATTCCAAAGGGTGCAGGACTCATTTCTAAAACTCTAGTGGCAGAAATCAACCTGTTTCTTACTGTATTAAATCATTCCTAAAACTCACACTCTTCTGCTCAGATTTTGGACTTGTCTCCAGATATCCAAGAGAAATTTTGGCAAGGTCTGAACTATTTTCAATCATCTGATGAAGGAGGGACTTCACAGATTACGGAGGGTCACTTTTATTCTCAAACACCCTTTCAGACTTCTCTCAACCACAGAAATTGTAGGGGTGTTTCTATGAGATTAGATTTAGTTCTGTTTACAGATACAGGTAGTCAACAATCTCAGTACTCCTCATGCAGAGGCCAAGAGTCACTATAAAGTCCTATAAGCCCATGAAGAGCCAGGTTCCTCTTCTTCATGTCATTATCACAGCCTCTGTCACTTACTAAAAGTTTGCTTTATGATTTCTAAAGACTGGAAATCATTTCCTATCCAATATCAATAAACAAAGTTATTTTACGTATAAAGGATAAAAATCCAAAGCACACCAAAATCAATGTGAAACTTTGCTGCTCAATCAGCAGCCATGCCTGGTGCTTGTCCGGGTGGGCAATGTATAAAGGTATTTTCGAGTGCCAGGCATAATTTTCCTTTCTCCGATATACTGAAAGCATAACAAATAGAACCCTTTCTTATTAAGATGAACAAAAGATCAATTTGCAACACAATCTTTCCAGTTCCTGGGAGTTTATATTCCAAAATTTATTTTATTTTCAAAATAAGAAATTCTGTATTTGTGAAGGTGGGCAAGACATCTTCAAACTTTGAAATTTACTTGGCAACATTTTAAAAATCAAAACTCCTACATTTCTTCTAAATTTTATTTGTCTTGTGTCACAGATTTTGTTTGTCACATCTATGTCACAATAAAATATGCCACAGATACTCTTATTTTTTAATTTAAAATAATAAAGGCAAATGACATACAATACTGAGTAAATATCTTCTTTTTTTTTTTCCCTAGACTAACTTCCCTAGACTTCTAACCATGTTAGAAGCTTTTAACAAAAGAATGTAATACTTAATAACTTTTAAGAGTTACTTAACTGAGTTGTCTAATTCTTAATTTTGATTCAAGTTCTGAATTTTTAAAAATCATTGAATATGTTAATACATGACTGCTATTTACAGTAATATGAATAAAGGTTGTTTCTTGATATATCAAACTATAAATCGTATTTCCCATACTCATTAATAATAAAAAAATTTATATATCATGGCTCTGGAAAGGGAATGATTGCTTGATATTTTTCACCTAGAGATAAGGGCAAGGGAGGGGAAGAAACAAAAAAGAAGGAAGGTTCTTGAAAGGTCCTTCACCTTGTAACACTGACCATAGCTGAAAGAATAATGAGTGCACTCCCCCCTCTAGGGAAGCCTTATGTTGTCAGTGTACTACATCACCCGATGTTCCATGTTCGGACACTCAGTTCTGTGTAAATGGAACAATGCAAGGAGAAAGATAAGTGCTTTCTGCAAGAAGTTAACGAGCAAAAGCTCTGCCCCAGTTCAACAGTCTTACCTACATGTTGACTACCTCCCTCATGCAGTGACCCTCAGCGTGGTCAGATTCACTATAAAAATGTAGTTTATACAATTCAACAATCCATTCCTGTCCAGCCAATGCATTTATGCCTATGATTAATTTCAATGAGACTTAGAAACAAGCTTTATTGTTGCACTGAAAATAAATGGGCCTGTTCATACTATATGTTTTGCATCATTGAGGCCTGACAAAGATTTTGCAAAGCTGAAAAGAACCAATGGATCTTGCCAACAATTTTTTTTCCTTTCTGTAATCAGATAAATTAGACAGATGAGTCAAGACCTTATGTGAAAGTAACCCCATCATTGGCTAAAGCATTAAAAAAAAAAAGAAGAAAAAAAAAAGAAAAGAAACTATAAATGCAGAAGTAGTGGAGTAAACAATGATTACTTGGTCGCATAATCTGGATTAAGATCATAGCAGATCCAAGTATCAGAAATATACAGTTGAAGGTATCCACAAAGTAGTCCCACTTTCCTGCAATCTCCCAGCAACTTGTAAGCCACAAGACCTTCCTTTGTAGAAACTGCTATAAGTAAAAGTATTCAGGCTACAGGACTGACAGAAAAACCTGAAAAGATGAAGAAGTTCTGTTCAGAAATATAGCCCCACGAAAACTGTAATCTTCTGTAAACCATGGTCTAAGTGAGTTGAGCTCTCAAGCTGACTGGAGAGTTTGGGCTGTGGATCTCGCAGGGCAATTTCTCTCCGAAAAAATTTCAGGTGTTTAACACTTTAAACAAGGTCCAGATGTATCAGAACAACCTTAATATAAGTTTTACACTACACGTCAGTCATCAAAAATGTGACTGTATCTGCACAGTCTTTTTCTACTTTTTTTGGGACTTAATATACATATCAGCAAAATGTATATATTACTTAGTCGCAACATTTATAAACAGTTCTTTTTGGAAATACGATTTTCAGTGAACTAATAACATGTATGATGCTTTGGGATCACATGTACACAAACAGAAAAAAAACCTTAATTTATATATATAAAAGCCCTTTGCACTCCATGGTACATAAATTTCTTGTAAACTGGCATAATGAACTGGAAATTCTGTTGAGTTTAGTTTAACACTAAAAAAAAAAATATTTAAATTTTCTATTTTAAGCATTTCACAGATGGTATCTATCTGAACAGATATTATTACTTGCCATTGACCTTAGCTGGCTACTTCTACTGAGTCTATTTGGAATGCTGAGAGTTAAGCACATTTAGAAGTGCTCTGTAACAATCAATATTTACCATACAGTGTGTTACCTCATGTATCTTTCTATCATACAGTTGACCACAAACACTGTATTTTCTACATTTCATCATGGAACATGCATGTAAGCTTCCAAAGTGAAGCTGGGAGTTTTAGGTTGGGGGCAGGTAGAAGCAAATGCTACCTGAGCAAGGACACTGGGTTTCAGAATTAGATATCTTTATTCTATGCCAGCAATAAATGGGATAACTGTCTTGTAGAGATTGGCAAAAGCAATTTGTGTGAGAGGATGACATTTGCATAAGGGAGGAAGCCAAGGAGAAAAGAATGATGGGTCAGAGATGTGGCCTGGAAAGCTTGCTAGATGAGTAGAAGAAGGAGCAGGCCAGTTATGGGATACTATATTCAATGAAATAAACTCAAGGAATGGAAGAGGGCTGTTTGGGCAAGAAAACTATGTGAGGATGAAGAGAACAAAGCCTCAGATTGACTAAATGTGAGTGAGAAATAGGGTGAGGAACCATTCACAGATGCAAGAACTGTGGAAAGAACAGGTCAGAAGGGTGACACAAAAGGGATCACAATTCAAGGAAAGGTGAGATAATTCCACTCTACACCTCATTTCCAAATCCACAAGAAAACAATTTGAAAGCTCTCTAAGTCACATCATGGCACTGTAAATGTTCCAAAGAAACAAATCCTGCTCTAGTGCTAATCCAAATAAATAATCTGTTACTGAGAAATTTTTACTAATGCCTGTAATTTACATGCAATTGATGTACAAATTCTGTCCTGCTGAAGACCAGTGCCTTGTTGCAGTAGCACAAGACAGAATGTTTGCTTTTTTTTCCAAGTTGTAATTTCACTCAGAATCTACTTGAAATATTACAAAGCTTTCAAGGTATTATTTTCAAAGACATAAAACTTAGAACTAATGCCTGTCTGTGCAACCATAATTCATCTTCCTTGCATGTGTGAGAACATGGTGCAGCCATTAATTGCCTTTTCTTCTGGAACCTTGCTTTCTGATTCAGGAGAACATGATGGAAAAGGCTATCTTCTCACCTCTGCTATTTCTGCATAAGATGACTAGTTTTTATGAGTAAACCAAGTATCTCCATAGAGGACTATAAGACTGCTGCTACAGTTCCCACATGATGCAAGCCAAGTCACCTGAAATACATTTTCCAGGGAGATGTCAAAGGTATTGTACTTCTTTTCAAAGGACAATTTGAAGCTGTGAATAATGGGATTTGAATAGAGCTGTCCCTAGAACTGATAATTTAGGTCTTCTGCATCTTAAATCAAGACACTAAAATCCGTAGATAATCTCACACTGTAACTTAATCTTATTGAGCTATCTATATTTAAAATGGAACAAATAAAGAACCACGTCTCTCACAAGAAGTTAATGAATCTCAAAGAACAGTTCATATGCCATTGCTATGAGAAAATTCAAAGAGACAACAAGTAATTTTGTCTTCAAAGGGGCAACCTATGCAATAACATTTGGGAGTCACATAAGGACAGGGAGTTAGTATATTAAGTATCTTCTCATTATTGGAATGTTGCTTATCCTACGTCTTGTGGAAAAAACAGTACATGATCACAGTTGATGAATATGCTACTCTACATACAAGCAACTGAAAACAGTGAAATCTTGTGGACATGGGATACTCTACGTCCTGTGTTTTGAGCGCTCAGTCTTGCAACCTGAGTCATGAGCCTTCATTATTTTATTCTTTTTTGTATATCAAATGTTATTCATAGTGGGAATAAGACAAGACACAAGCCATCCGAGTCATTTCCATCTGATGTAACATAGTCTGTGTTCCACAATGTTTGTAATCTGGTACTTGAATTTTGCGTGATTTCGTACAAGCCTCTGGAGATAACCAGCAACATAAAGATTAACCGTAAGCAAAACAGAAAACCCAAAGTGGAAGAAATTTAACTAACAGACTGTTAGGAGATGTATTTTGATGCATACCAGGAATTTATCTTTCACTTTTCTTCAGCCATGTGTCAGACTTTTTGTTTTGTATATCATAAGCTCATACAAGCTTATATAGGCTATGAGAAGCTTGAATTCCTTCTAAACAGGAGCACATCATAATCTATACAAAACAGGAATTTCTGCTTAGGTTCTGTGTTAGTTTTACCATCTGATCTTCCTAGTTTGTGTCTTAGAACTGTTTGACAATAAACTAAATTCAGTTTTTCTCATTGACTAACCTTATCTTAAAAGGTGCAAATAAACAATTACTTTGACTGAGACAGTACAAATTGCATTGACCAAACTAAGACTTATCAAAGGCTTCAAGCTGGCACTTGAAAACTACAGAAGCCAGGTTGAAAAGACCTAAGTTACTTTAGAAAATCTTTTTTTTTTTTTTTTTCCCGTTTTATTTACCTTCTTCCAGGCTACGTACTATTGCTTATTCAGAAACGCTGATCCTAACTGAATTCAGATGCAAATAGGTGTGTATGGATAGTAGGAGCGGGTTGGGCTTACTGAAAAAATACCTATTACCATCTGTTATGGCACCTAGTTTTCTAAAAAAATCAATCTTATCAAGATTCAAACTGTACCAATTGGTAATTGTTTTCCTCTACTCCATATGCAAAGATTAGAAATGTAATTGTTTAACCAGTTAAATTGGATTAAGTAATTTTTAACTAATATTTTTTTTTACAACAAGATAAACACTGGAAGTAAGCACAAATTGAAAAGGAGGAATTAAGGGACTGTAATACCACAGTACCACCTGGCATTATGTACACTGGTCCATACATGTTTTGCAACTGTGCAGCTACATCTATTGTGAACTGTGATTTAATCTGCTGCTGCTATTTTGAACTTGTCAGTGTTCTCCTTTTGCTCAAGACCGACTGTTACATTTTTTAGTATTCAACCTTTGTAAATGAATTTGAGGAAAAACAAG
>JAOXNG010000012.1:60079198-60086698 GCA_028566535.1 Scolopax minor
AAGGGTTTAGTTAATACAAGCACATCTCCTGGCACTGCATTGTCTGGCCTGAAAACAAAGAATTCATATATTAATTACATAGCACAATTCACACATATTATTAGGAATAAGTACTGATAATTACATTTTCACAGATCCATGTATCTATCTTGTTGCACGGTTAAAAAAACAACTAATTGCAGAATTACCCTTTGGGATTCATTGCCATGGGATATTACTGAGCAAAAAGCTGCAAACTTATTTAAAAGTGCTAATCCTTCTTCCTTGAAATGTAACAATGCTTGCAGTCAGATACACACGGAATTACATCTTTCAATTTACTGGAGACGTAAGATTGGATAGAAGATAGGATAGGAAGAAAACTGACTTTTGTTACTTCAGGGCATAAGACAACCATCACTAGGATAGTAAACAAATTCATTTGTGTCGTGTAACATGCTACAGTGAAACAATCAAAATCAGCTACTGTTAAATGGGCAAAATGCTGTAAGCACCACACCAATTCTGTAGTTCGCGACAGCCATTAATAGGATAATTGGGAGGTAGTTTAAAATGTATGTATAAGTACCACATAAATTCATGTCCCAAAACAGCCTTCAATACCTTTAGAGGTTAGAAGCTTATCTCTCCTGTCAAAAGGAGAATGGAATCAAAAGATACCGGAGGATGGGAGAAGTAAAAAGACATCCTGTTTAAAAAAGCAAATATGTACAAAAGGGATGTGGCATCTCTAGAGTGCTAAAGACAAGCGCCAAGTGGGAGAAGGTACTACTTTATTCATCAGGAGACAGATCACAACATGGTATTTAAAGGATTTTTACCATACCCCTTCAAACCAGTGCCTTTGATTGTTTAGCAATTTCACTTACATTATAAATTCATTAGGCTGACAGACTGTCGTGGCAACTCCTCCTAAAACAATCCAGGGATTTAACACTGTTTGGCCACCAGTAACAGATGTTCCTGCCTCTTCTGCTGCATCTTTGAAACCCTGGATAATTAGAGGCATCACTTTGTCTCTTTCCTAGAGATCAAAACAGAAGTCAGAGTTCCATACAAGTCATTTCAAGACTAGTCCAGGGCTTTAATCACTCAAGCCAAATACGTTCATGAAACAAAAGCCAGCCTTAGGGAGAGGTCAGCCTCCTGAAAACTGCACCACAGAGCTATGGTTTTACAGCTCTATCTAAAAGAGGTGAGGACACATTCTTATGCTGAAGAACCATTCTTCAAAAGGTCATATAAAATTAAAGAAATCAAAGTTCTGGAAATTCAGAGCTGGTGTTGTAACCAGGCACAGCCACAGCAGTGCAGTGCAGTATGGCAAAGTTAAATCAAGCTGCACTTGGCCTCCACTAACCTGCAAAGTTTCAACTTACTTCCTTCTAAGAATAAACACCCCTTTTTTTACTGGAGCAAAAGAAACATACTGGTCACTTCCACCAAAAAAAAAAAAATCTATTTCAGTTTTTTTTTCTGCTTCAGAGAAATGCTACAAACTGGCATAAGCAAACCAGAAGTATCTATTCTAGATCAATACATCAATTGGAAATCAAATGCTGCCTTGGAGCAGCATTGTTCTGAATTGACAAAAGGAGGCCCCATTTTAGTGGGGATGAAGGCTTTAGCTGCAGGAGATTACAATGACACAGAAAACTGAGCTTTTAGGAAGTGACCTCAGAACATTTGTGAGGCAAGACCCGTACTATGAACAGTGACATTCAATAAAATTGTATCTTCTTTAAAAGGGTTCAAACTTTGAAGAGAGAATTCTAGAGAGAGTTTAGGGGTTTGGGTCTTCCTTCAAAAGCAAGTAGCAAAAATCTTACCCTATCTGTCATTTTATTGCTGATTCCAAGAAGCATCAACATGTTGTCGCATTCTGTGACCCCCATGGCATAAAGGTCACTTAGGACATTGGCACAGGCTATCCGTCCCTGAAAAAGAAAGAAAAACACAACAAAAAAATCTCTAGGATTGTTTGTGAATGTTCAGACAAATACCTGCCATGAAAAAAACTTCCAGAATGAGCTTATGCTCTGAGACAGCTGCTTATTCCACGGTCTCCTGAATTCAGAAGCCCATCCAAATACATGGTATGATCTACTTCATGCAACGTTCCCATCTAGAAGCCATAAGGTAAGAATTCAACCAAAGGTAAGGTGAGAATTCATCATTCAACCTACTCTCTCGCTGACCACACAGGAAGCCCACACTGAGTTTAGTTAGACTGGATGCCTAATTTTAGAAGTTGAAATTCATCTTGAGAAAGTCTAGTTTGATAACAAGCTCCGATTACTTAATCTGATCCCTTCCTATTAACTTAATTCCAGCACAAAACTGTACACCCTGACGAAGATGAGCATGGGTAGTATGTAACTCACAACTGCAAGGGAGCTAATCAAAAAGCTTATATTGCTGTGCCTCCTCTGCATCAGAGTATGGAGACGGGGACCTTGGGAAAGCTGTTTGTTCCTTTGCGCTACCCTGAAGACCGTGTCTACACACCCAAGTTTTTTTGGCAAGATACATTTGTGCCAGCACAAAGCCACGCTGGGGTGATGCTTCTGTCAGGACATTAATAAGAAGCTGTCTGCAGAAGACAGTGTGTGCTGGGGATTAAGGAGCTCAGGGTTCCCAGAAGCTGGTCTCGTCACCTCTTAGGAGCATGCACAGCCACTGAGGAGACATGTCTGTCCCCCACCACTTTTAAAGTGTTGTGAGATGTGTCTACCCTGCCACTTGTTCAAGAGACAAGATAAGGCTGAAATTTGCTACACCACATACATTTAAATTGACTTCTGTGCATGTGAGCATCTCTAATGCTAACTAATAAAAATTAGCCCAAGAGACCTGGTTGTCTACTGAAGATTCCTCCAAGCCATGAAGCTGACAGGCATGAGAAGGGATCACTTGCATCACAAGAGCTCAGCTACTCTAATTTCACTAAATTAATGGATCCAAGTTAGAGTTTGTTGGGGAGTAGACCCAGCACAGGTGAGACACAAAGTCTCCTGATGAAAACACAGAACTTCCTGATACAGGATGCGCCCTAAGGGATGGCAAGATAATTTTAATGTACAGGACAAATGTTGTTGGGTTACTCTGGAAAACTCCACGCATTTTATTAAAATTGTTTTAGGTTGAGAGGCAACATCACCATGATAAAAAACAATAACATGCTTATTTGACAGAGTTTGGACTGCAGAAAGATACTTTAGCTGGAAGGGAAACCTGGTGGGGGGGAAGAATTTTAAACCCATTTCCACAATCTCCAGAACCTTACAGTTTAATCACACATCCAGGATTTTTGCAAGAGTTATATTATCAGACTGTTCTTTACTTGCTGATGACATGAAATAACACCTCCAAATCACAATTAAATCTAATCTAGTTTTTCATTAATTCAAGAGCCTCCAGTGGCATCAGGGGAATCCCTTATATTTGGAACTGGAATATGCTTTAATCATTTAAATCTTAAAACTATTAAGAGAAGAATGAGCTGGATAATGCATGGTTTGGTGGATATTAGCTGTTCAATTTCCAGATGTTTAAGAACACTAAAGCCTGCCATTTTCCTTTACCAGAAGGGGACTATCAAACCATTCTCCACTGTCTTCAGTATTTGCCAAGCAAACTGCTGCCTTTATGCCCTCTTAGGAATGACAGATAAGTTTTTAAAGAGCTGTTGTCAGCCTGGTTTTATTCTAATAGTCAGAGGTCAACCTAACACTGCTTTTGCCAACTGGAAACAATTTCAGGGAGTGCAAGTCTCAAGTCTGAAGTCACAGAGGGAAGAATACATGGCTTGCAAATACTGATAAACACCACAGGATTCACAAACAGGGGTCAGCCCAGCTGGGTGCTGGTTGTTACCTGACTCACTGTCTTACTGAGACACAATAAAAATTCCACATGCAGTACTAAGAGCTATTTATAAGAGCAAAGGATGAAGTATCAGACTCCCATCCCCAGTCTTGAGTGAAGGTTCTTCTTAAAAGAGCACCAAAAAGGTCCCTGGAATGGAGAGGGAAGGAAGCCCATTCTCAAACCGGCCAGTTTCCAGCTCCTGTACTCAAAAAGGCATCTCTAAAGTGCCACAAAGGTGACCAGGGCCAGTCCTATTACAGTTGGCTTGATACTTACTATGAAACATACTTTCAATTGCCTGTAACTTTTCCCTATCAAACCATTTAAGACAAAAACCACTATGCTGGATATGGATTTTACAGGTGTACATCACAGGGATACTTCAGACAACATGGATTAAGTGTTTCAAAGAACAAAGACAAAGAGGAAAGGAAAGAGAAAAAGAAGAAAGAATTCTTTTTGCATGTAACTGCAGAACTTCACTTTAAGATAGGCAGTGACAGGGTGAGAGAAAGCAGAAATCTGAAGTTCAGCTAAGCCCACATGCAATTTTGCCTTCCTCAGCCATTTTCTAATCCCTTCTGTCACCGCACCCAGCCTGGAGCCCCTCTGCACTTCTGGCTTTCCCTCCTGGCTCCATCTCCTGAGTCCTATTGACAGAGCCTGTTGAGCTGTGAGTGGGGTTTGTGCTTCTTACATCTCAGAAATCTTGGAATAATGGAAGATCTATTACCCCTGGGAGACCCTTGCTTTCTGGGCAGTTTTATGGTGACAATCTTTCTTGGGAATGGGGAGAGTGGAGGGAGGAGGAGAGAAGGAAGAAATCCTCAATCTCCTTGTGATTAAGGAGATGAATAGACTAAGCCCCACCAACTTTCATATTCACAATTATGCTCAATGTTTGGTTTGAAAATTGAGGATAAGTAAGGGTGAGATGCTGGTAGGTAAATAGTTAATTACATTTACAATGTTTCAATTGGGAGGAGCTGACACTTGTTGTTCTTGGGGAACTTGATGACGTGGGTGCCCATTTTCATCTTTGGTGTCCTACTTGAAGTTCTTGCATTCAGGAATCCCACTGCCACTCGACTTTACATCTCTTTCTGATTTAGATAATTATTGACTATAAAGACAAAAGCTTTTTTTTCTTTTCTTCCATTGTGTGCTTATTTTGTAGTACTATTAATTAGGGAATGGACCCTGTACTGATTTCCTCTACCTTGAGTGCTATGAAGCATGGAAGTGACCTTCCAGCCTTTGTACCACCAGGAAAGTGTCAACAGAGTATTTTTCCTTATCCGTTTCTAGAAGCTTAAGTCTGGTGATGTATTTGTATGAGTGAGAGAGAGAAAATATAGTTTGGGAAATATCACTGTTAAATATCTTCAAATAAACAAGAAAGCCAAAGGACCATCTACATTAGCAGCATTTGCAACAATGATGTCATATCCTTCTTTAACCAAAACACAAATGTAAGTGATGACTGAGACGTTTTTATAGGTTTTGTTTTTTAATACTTTTTCTGCTCTTTGTGCACTTTGACATATTCTTCATTTATTAGTATAAAATTGGATGACTTGTGTTTCTCCTATGAGTTATTGAAGTAATGAAACTTCAGTGTCTCTATAGGAGAACTAAATGATGACTGTGAAATACTGTTCTACACCTGTTTTTTCCTCCCTCTAGTTGAAATGCAGTTTTTATGATTGAAAAATTCTGTTACCCCTTCTTTTCTGTCACTTCTTGGTCTTAGTTACCACACTTGGTTAGCAAAGACATAGTGGATGGTGTAATGGTCTTCTTCAGGAAGAAATGACTTAACTTTCACTAAAGAGGAGCGTGCTTGAGAGTTTGTGTATCACAAGTTAGAATGAAAGGTGATCAAAAAGTGCCATCTTGTACAATTACTATTAGTGTTCTCATTATATGTGCAATAGATGCACTTACATGGTGTCCCAAGGTATGCTGGATGATTTACTGTGGTAGATGTGATGACAATTCTAGAAAAGGTCTTCTGATAGAGAATGGTATTTTGGGAAAAAAGGAGAAAGGTGCCAAATTAAAAAAAAAAAAAAAATCTCAATTTTGGATCTAATTTGAAGTTTCCATATCTTTTTCTTACCAGGGTCCCACTAGGTGTCTGGAATAGTTTGAGACAGTAGAGTTTGTAGCAGAAGGTGCCAATATATCTAAAGAAGGTATATACTAACCTGGTTTTAGAAGGGTATTTTGGAGAGAGGGTGAAGAAGGAAAATTCGACCTGCTTTTATGCCTGAAGGATAACAGGATGCTGTAGGGAATGCCTTAATCAAAAGCATAAATTAGGAAGCTCTGAAGGCTGCTATGATACACATACAAACCTCTCCTGAGGTTTCTACCCAGCAGCTTCACACCCCACAGCAACTGAGGATCCCCTTACAGGAGCATGCTAGAAAGGCCATGCTGATCCCAAAAAACACTCCCTATTCCCTAAAAACTTCAGTTCACATGCTAGAAATACTACTGCATTGATACACGCAGAGATATTAGAGACTTTACTAACTGGGTAGGAGTGTGACCACCTATTGGAGTAAATTCTCCAAAAAAGGTGATATGAAATAAATTCATTTCTGTATCTGTTTAGGTTGTTGCCAAATACTGAAGTTTGTTATCCAAGTGACACCTGAATCTCAATCTGAACACTATCCAAAGTTTTAGCTAGGAAACACACTTAAAACAGGCCTAGCCAGCCAAATTCCCTAAGTGACCATTAATTAGAGGTCTCAGGACAGACATCTGATAACTTCATCCCAACAACCTGGAAAGGTGGCAGAACTAGAGACATAAGAGGAGATGAAACATGATTGAAATCCATGGGATGCTTTTAAGTATCCCATGATAATTATCATGATACTAATCATGATACGATGGCAGATCAGCACATGTAAATTAAAGCAGTGCACCTTTTTATTGTTGTTTGGCTTGGGTTTTTCATTGTTCTGATGGGATTTTTTGACCAGGACGAGTGTTTCCTTCATATTTTCCAGTTCAAAACCTAGCACAATACATATACAACTTATACATATATGCATGTTACCATTTAATTTTGTACTTCAGTTTATCCATAATGCAAATTATTATTTTTCTGAAAGTAAACAACATAATATTGAAAAGGAGCTGCTGTATTCCATTATTCTACAATCAAACTCAACACAAGTTCATCACTCTTCTTAGCATCATTAACACCATACATCCTAAGCCACTGAACTGAATATTTGCTTTTTCTGCAAGCCTCAGTGTTAAGAAGACAACTGGAAGAATAAAGAAGTCGTAGCAGAAGGAAAGTGCAACAAAGTTAGCAACAAAGATAACCTAAAATGGCGTCAGCACCATTAAACTGGGAACAAGCTGAAAGCAACTAGTGAATGGTATTTCCTCTTTCTCTCTCTGATTGTCTTTTCTCTCCCCTCATTTCTCTTTCTGTACTACTTACACTAGTAAGAATTTAAGTACTTCTGAGCCAGCCTAAAATACACCTTCTACAAATGAAAATAAAAACATAAAAAAGATACATCTTACTTTCAATTTTTCTGGGTTTCTTCTTGACAAAATCAAAGCCACAAGCAAAGAAAGGAAATGTAAAAGTTAGTT
>JAOXNG010000012.1:60091698-60108152 GCA_028566535.1 Scolopax minor
ATGGAAAGCGTATCAAAATCAGGACTGTGGTCTTCTTTGATGAGGCGTTTGTAGGATGACTGGTGTGAAAAGATGCTGTGATGCACGTCCATACTGTAATTGCAGTTGGAGACACTAGATGGGAAATAGATATAAGAAACAATCTTGTAACCAGAATGCTCGCACATGTATGGGCTTATTATAAGTTTTTGGGTTTACCTCTTTCAGGAGTGAAATTCTGTCTCAATCCACAGGAAAGATGAAATAAAAGCAGTAAGAGGTTTTTTTGTTGTGTTTTGTTTCTTTTAGCTGAAAGAATAGTTAATTTTCCATTCAGACAATGGCCCTCTTGCTCATGGAGGTTGACATGTAATGGTGGTTTTAATCTTGTGCCTGCGATTGCTATTTCTAATTAATGTAAAGAGACATAAAAGCCAAATTATATACCCCTGAATAAAAGAGATTAAAATGAAAATACTGCCAATTCAGTTCTAATTTTATTTATAAACCTAATCTGAAACAAATGTCACTTTTTTAACTGATTCTGAATATATCATGCTGACTGTAAAATTATAAAACTCCCACTGATGTATTCAGGAAATTCAGTTGAGCACACTCAGTAATTTCACTTTACTAGTCATTAGGTACAAATTACTGCTCACCATAAAAAAATATGAATCAGCTGTCTGCATTTCTTTTTGATTTGGAAGCTTAAGATCATGAATCACTTGCAATTAATTATAAACCACACGTAAACCTACAATGTGAATCGTATTCAAAGGCTATGTTTAGCAGTGTATCATTTGCTTGCTGAATGTCATGTATTGAAAGCATTATTCTTAGTAATTCAAGGGTTTTCCCAAAACTTTCAACTTCAGTTCAGTAAAGACATTTTATCACGTTCCCAGAGTTGGGGAAATCCTTGTTTCAATTGATTATTGAAGAGTATTTAATGCCACCTTGCATTTCCAGGGCCAAATTCATGTTCCACATAATCATATAAAACTAAGCGTAACAGATAAAAAACAATAAATCTGAAAAAAATCAAAGGAGATTCAAAGTTTTATTTTATATTGCCTTTTAGGAAGGTGCTCTCTTAGACAGATGTTCCATACTATAAAACTAACCTTAGACAACAAAAATAACTCATTTTGGTATGTGTTTCAGCACATACACTTCAACATGCGTTTAAAAGGATGTATTTCAGCTTTATCACAGCATGTACTAAACTGCCCTGAGAAAGTGATGTATTTTTAAAGAAAACTTGCAAGAAGGTTTCCCTCTCTATTATATTATGAAGTGTAATATTTTCATGAAGAGCTTTTCTGAAAAACTATAAAATGGGAAGCCTTTTATAGTTGCAAGTAATGTCTCATGCATCATTAGAAACAATTAATTTTCTTAAAAGATAGTGAAAGGAAAGCATTTTTTTCTGGCTTCCTTTGATACGCTGCAGATTAATATAAGGGTATTGGTTATTTCTTACAAGTTCTTACCTGACACAATAGAATTACATATCAAAGTAATACTAATTTCAGTTATTTTCTTTATAAAAAAAAATATGTGCATCTACTGAGAATAACTGAGAGATTTAAAAGTATTTATAGCTACTTACTATTGGTACAGTTCAATTTCTAGAGATTATTAATTGATTTCTAGAGAGACCTCACTGCTAAAATTACAAGGTATTCTTTAGGTCTTTGCCAGACTAAATGAGGAAGCTACTGCCTATGGGGTGGTAAAGTCTCCTTCCAGAGTTTATGCAGGTGAGAAGACATATAGTGCCTTCCTAGGAGGAAGTAATAACTTCACAAATGCGCAGAATTTTCCAATACAAGGAATACACACTGGTACAGCTAATTCTGGTATTATATATCCAACTGCAAACATTTGTTTGAACCTTTCACTTCCTACCTACCCTAAAAATGAAGGACTAATTATAATTAAATTTCTCTCTGAAAAAAAAATATATATTACATTTAATTCTTTTACAAGACAATAACATTTTTGTTGCAGGAGAGACAAAAATTAATAATTTATGTCTTGGAAAGGTATTTTAATATATTTCCTAATTAGCACATACTGTATACTCTCTGTCTATATGGTTTATTTCAATTTTAGACAACTTTGGTAAAAATCTTCAAATACATTCATGACCAAATCCTCTTGCTATTATCTGAGATATGGTAGATGTGATTATTAGACAAAAGAGGGACAGACAGATCTGCCTGCCCTGAGTTTCTACATTACTTATTTTCAGCACATGAAAGTGATACTCATTGGAAGAATGAGATATACTGATCAGAGAAGAATTTACTTCAGACTGCCTATACAATACAAAGCATCTTCGTGCTTTATTATCAGTGGTAAGAATATAAGAACTTTGTTCAAGACAAGATATTTTCTGAGGAAAATTCAAGAGGTATTAAAATAACAAAAAAGATTAATAAAAGATTTCTTCTTGCCAATTGCTTTCTCCAGGTACATAACCAACAGTTTTTTTCCATCTGACTTGAAAATGTCCCAATAGACACAACTCCCCTCACTTTCCTGAGAAGCTTATGACCCTCTAGAGTACAACTAATCACAAAACTAAAGTATAACTAAAAGTGGTTTTTGTCCCCTGAAACTCAGCTTAAATTTCCCTTTGTCTTAATTCCACCTCATTTCTCCTGTGAAAGTCCATGTGCTCGTATAGGACATCGTTGTGGCATTGGTATTGGCCATTCAAACATGTATGGATTGTAATCACAACCTATTCCCATGTTCCTGGCCCAATGTTTTAGCCAGAGCAAACACCATGAAGTATTTTAAAGATACATACGTACGAACATATATGCATCTATTTATTTCTGGCAAAGCATCTATTACACATTTTTGCTTTTGTCTTAATTGTCTAAAAAGTTACTAAAGTCTTCTAGAAAAGGGAGAAAGAGGGAGACAATTACAGGTTCATGAGAGGTGCAGAGAAGGTGTTTTACCTGCCTAGGGGTAAGAAATAGAACACCCCCCTAGTATTTCTTATGCTCTCTCGTGCTGTAGATATCACTCTCTGTTAAATAAGGACTATGAAATAAAGCAAGTCCTTTGGTTTTCCCCTTGATCATGCTAACTTCAGACCTGTGCAATGACCCCATACATCTGTTCTTTAAAGGCAGTATAATTTATAAGGAAAGAACACACAACAGTAGTAGATTCAATCTGAAAAATCTGGTCTCAATTAATAAATCTTTGTTTTGATTCAGATTTAGTTTTTACTGACATGTTACTGTAAAGCCAGTTGCTGAAAATATATAACATTTGCTTTGAATGACATATAGCAAGAGATACTAGAAGTAAGCATTTGTCAAGGACGAGCAATAGTTATTTTATTACGGTGCTAAAATCACTGCTGCCTGACTCAGATCTATTCTTTAGCTATAAAACTAATGTATCGACTGTGTCCTAACATTGCTTTCTTATCAGCAACTCCTGTGTATCAGTAATATTAAAGATTGTGATGGGTTTACTTACAGTAATCCACTAGTGATATTTTCCCTCACAAGCCTAAACTCTTCAGCTGGTATTTATCTGGATATTTTATTGTTGAATACAACTAAGAATATCTTATTTACCCTCTACCCATTTATAATTCATTCCCATATTATGTGCCCTTGTAAGATAATATTAAAGGTCTTCCATTTTATACCAAACTTTTTTTTTTTCCTCCAAATCCTTGAATGGACCCAATTTGTTTTGTTCTAAATAAATTATTCAGCATTAATTGCGGCATAAATTGCTGGTTTTCACTGTTGTTACAGTTACAGTCTTTGTTACACTGGGCGTAGGCATGAAGATGACACATACTTGCTGCACATACATAACCAGCAGAAGCATGTTCTTTTGAATTCTGCTGGAACATTTTATCATGCTAATTTTAGCTTCAAGGACACGTTTTTTTTTACGTCCACCCAGAGCCTCTCACTGTAAATAAATCCTAACCTGCTATATTAAAAATGTTGTGGTAAGCACCAGCATAACTCTCTCTGATCTTCTGAGATCTGCAGATAGTGTCCCCTACGGGGAAGCCTTCAATGCAATAAGTATCAAGTAAAAGGAAGGCCAGAGTCAAATCTAAACACATCTTCCAGTGCAGATATCTAACCATTAACCCTGGTATCTAACCAAAAGGAGCCAAATGAACTGGAGGATAAGTAACTCTCCACCCGTGAAAGCAAGAATAAACAAGATTTGAGAGTGAAATGCCACTTTCAAAACATTTAGTAAAACACCTATTGGTCCATCAGAAATCCTTGCCGTAACCTTATATATCTGGGAATTAAATCTTATGTCTCAAAAAGGCTTCAGCTGGTACAATGCACAAATTTAGACAATCTACTAATTCATGCCTAGTTATGAACATCTTTTAGCATGTTTCAATTTTACTAACAACCATAAAATCTATTTCAAGACCTTTGTCTTCATGTTCTGTGCTCTTCATTAAACTGAAAAACCAACATGAGCAACGACATTCCTGTTTTTGACCAGCACCTTTGACAGTGTAAATATTTGGCAGAACAATGGAAGAAGACTGCACTAGAACACAGAGCTTTGGAGAAAAAAAACCTGAGCTTCACAGTATAAAGTCCACATTTCTTACTGTAAAAAAAAACCCACATTCTAATCCTGTGGCTTTAGTTCTCAGTGCACAGTTTAACTGTTGCACTCAGATTTCTCTCATTAAGATTTTACCCCACGTATACTTCTCCATAGAACTTCTGTTGGAGAGGAAGGAGGAGTGACAGACATTTCTTTTTAACCTTTAAGAGTAACACAATGTTAGAAGAGAGAAAAGTACGAAGATAGAAATGTAAGCAGGAAATAGAACAGGAAGATAGATTGATAATGTAGCTGAGCTGTTTTCATAATTAAAAAGGTGGCAGGAACTGAAGCTTGTCCAGACTGAACAAACAAATTACGTTCTTTGTATTTTAATATGATAAATCTAGTTAAAGAAATCCTTTTTTCTTTTCTTTTTTTTTTAAAGATTTATATCTTAAACAAAGAAACTAAGCTTTTAACAATGTAGATAACACATTCAAAGGATAAAACTTGCTGTTATAGGACACTCATTTCCCTTCTTCTCATCTGGACTTGTGCTACTATGAATTAATTCCACATTCTGAAAAGGACTGTAGATCTCAATGTGGGGATCGTCCTTTGTATTTCCAAAAAGAACAATACTATTAAAGCATCGTTACAGCAATAAATTCCATTGTATTTATCTCAACATATCAACTGAGCACACAGACAGAGGGTAGAGAAAAGTAAGTGCTACTGGGCTGCTTCATAACAATGCCAGCGAAAAATAATTTCTTAAATCTGTTGTATCTAATAAAACAGCCACTTTGGAAGACGGTTGGAAAATTTTATCTTCATGTGTGGAGCTAAATATCAAAGCCACATATGAAACATATGAGAATAAAGGCAGACAAAGGCATGCCCCTTGCTCCTGAAACTCTGCTCTGCACATGTGGCAATGCCACCCATGGGCTTACATGTGAACCCATTCTGCCAGAGCCACCACTGGCTGCTGCTGAATTCCACGGATACCATTAATGCTTACCCATCACTTTGAACACTCCAGCAGTATCGGCCCTGTTAGGTCATTTCCAATGCAACACCGATTTTTAAAAATTTCCAATTATATATTTACCCAATTATTTGCAATTACAGACTATTGTATAATTATGTAATTATGGACTTTTACAGAGATGAATTGTTCCTTCCATTGTCCATCAAGAGCTGCAATGAATGATGTTCAACTGCGTAATTAACATATGTTTATAACGTGTTATTTACGAGGCAGCCGAGCCTTTGCACTCTTTGTCATGCTTGGATCAGTTTTGGCCAATTTGATCCACCAGATGACAACCCATACTCTGCAGAAACTTGTGATCTGTTTGAGAGCAAGGGTGCTGAGGACACATGCTCATGGCACATTGACCCTCATAGGTTGCTGCAGAGGGACTACCTGTAGGAAATAATTGTTTGAGAAACAGGAACTTTCTCTAAGTGCATGCACACACGCATGTGTGTGTGTTGATCTTCTAATTAATCAACCCCATTATCTCACTTGGCTTGCTGCAGCAAAGGAACTTTTGCCAAGATTCGGAGATCTCTTGGTTATACACCCACTTCAAAGGTGAGCAGCAGAAGTGGGGACAGCATATCTGAAAATGGGGGTTATACTACAACCTCTTTTCAAATAAGATAACTAAAAAAAAAAAAACATGTGTGAATCATGTTTCTCAAAACAAAAAGGTTTCACTTACTCTTTCAGATGAGTTCTTAGAGTGGATGCAAACCATACAACCTGATTATTATTTTTTTCTACTTCTCTGTTTAAAAAAGTAAAGGGGTGGAAAGTGGGGAATGTATTCATTCTGAAGACACTGGCAGTGGCTAAACCCTTCCTCCATGCACAAGGATGCAGAGGGGATAACTATTGTGCTGTAAGCACAGAAATTAGTATTAGATAATTGGTCTCAATAGGGGTCAGTAGCAACAGCTAAGAGGACTTCAGGTTTTATTCGGATTTCATTATCCTGCATTGCTCTTCCTTAAACTACACAAGCAAGTGACAATATGTAGTTCTCAAACTAGTTTGCAAGATGAGACGTACAGAAGAGGGACTGCTTGCTGTCTGCAGCTCCTGTTTTAATTTGAAGAGCTCATATGCAAGACAGGAACCATGTCACTGTCAGAGAGCCTGTGAGCGGGCGGGTACTCAAATCACACTGGGCTTTTTCACTTCATGGGTATTTTGCTTCTGTTTTTCATCTTGTGCTCCTTAATCTAGATTTAAAAGTCAGTAGTTACACAGCATTACATGTTTCGTTTCTTAAACATGGAGAAATAACAGGTTACTCACAAGAAGAACACATTTCTGATTAGCAAGTCATCTATTTAGCAATATCCTTTCAACTATTCCTTTAAGCTAAATGTAACTTTCCCCCTATATTTCTAGATATTTTTTTCTTACTACTTACACATATATGAGAAGAAGATGATTTTATGTGTTGTAATGACATTCTATGGTAAAACTACACCTAATAATACTTGCAGAAGAAAAAGAAACCAACACGTGCCTTGAATTCTAAATACTGAGCACGAGCCATGTTTATTGTGGCAAAATGGAAAAATCCTTTCTTGGTGTTTAGAAATTGCTGCTTTGAAAACAGCATTAAAAATGTGCAGGAAAAAAAAAGAGGTAATGTTTGTTTTAAAATTATCTACTGAAAAGCATCTATCTTGAATAACTACAAACAGAAGAACTTACAAGTAGGGACAATCCACAGCATTTTTTATTTTACTTTTTTTAAAAATAAAAGAAAAAAAACCCAAACAGCAGTGTTATTGAGTTTCTTTTTTTTCCTTAAAGGAGTAAAAAAATCATGACAAACAACTGATCAGTAATTTGCCATTATCCAACATACTTAGCATCTAGCTGAAGTAATCTTTCTATATCAGGTCTAAACTATCCCTTTTAAAGATGTATCTCATAGATAGTCTTAAAAGGTTACGTATTACCATGCTTATCATCATTTTGTCGTGATTTGCAAGTCCTTTCAAATAATCACATACTTTTTTTGTTAAGGCAAAAGACCCCACGAGTACCTAAATAATACCTTAGATTTTGTGTGACCTCAGGATTCTGTGAGAAATTATTCCATATCAGGTAAATAAATATCTATAAACAGAGGAGAAGAATTTAGGCTTTTCAATTAACAAAATTCATGGCATCTTGTCACTCAATTCATGCTTCCAAAAACTGCATACCACTACTTATGATTTCAAGTACAACCGAATGAAGAGCCATGCAACCCAAGCAGGAAGCTCAACTTTGATTGAATAACTAAAGAGCTGTAGGGTTGAGGGGAGTTGGTTCCTTATTTAAAGGATTTAGTAAATCAGAATTTTACCTTTGTTAGCCCTCTGGGAAAAGAGACTGAGAGTCCTAAAGCTTCATTAATTTGTGCTAAATAAAATTCCATTGGCAGGAAACACAGCTGTAAAAAGCAAATGTGTGTCCTAATGTGCATATTTAATATCAATTTCTTCATTCCCAAAAGCCATATCTCTTTTGGGAGCATGTTAAAGGCACAGACAAAGAAAAATAAATATCAGAGATTACTTTCAGTGTGAACTGCTTTGGGGAAGGCAGTAAGCATTGCCAAATGGTGAGCTGAAAGGGAAACCAACGTGATTCAAAGGCTTCAGAAGTGATTATTCATCAAAGTATTATACCTTGATTTCTCCTTCTATGAAGCAGAGCATTAAAAGATGCACCCCTAGAACAAAGTCCTCTTGACTTAATGAATTAGAAAAGTGGTTTATTTATTTCTATAGTAGCTTACTTATTGACACATTTTTGTGTGTGTGCAAAAAGTAATTTCTGGTTAATACTTGAACCATCTGTGCTGTTCTAATCCTAAGCTTCTTAGTCTGTACATATAAAAAGACTCGTATTTTCTCTATAAGGGGTCCTGAAGATTTTTGATTCTGCGGAAATTTTATTCAGCTCTCTTCTGACTATATGTGTTTTCAACACATTATGAACTTCTACAATAAAAACAGCATATGAGACTATGTGACAGTATAGGTAAAAAACAAGTGATAACATTAAAATCAGCAGACTCTATCAATATGATCAAGCAAAATCAATGAAAAACAAAATAGCTATTAGCAATACATAATGCATTATACAGCATGTAAAGTGTATACCACAGTAAATAAATAGTTAACATTATCAGTTTTCTGATACTTCTTCCTAAATCACAGAAATATTTAAATATTTATTATTTCTTTCAGTTTATTTTCCTTTATTTCATTAGTGTTCTTTGCTATTTAATATTGTTGCCTTGTGCTTCAAGATCCATCCTAAGCTACTTTTATTTAATATTCTTGCATTTTTTACACCTATGAGGAATTACTCATTTCATTAAAACCAAAACAAAAACAGTAAAAACAACAAAAATATCAAAAGATTCATGAGAATTGTGACTCTACAAAATTATATTTATTCTATAGGATATTCTGTCCATATCGTTTCTTCATATGCACTGCGTTTCCTACATGAACTACACCACTGCCTACCAGTTTCTGTTCTAGTTTATGTAGATTTAGAGACACAATGAAATTAACTTCTTCAGACTGCATTTTTTGCTACAAAAGTCATCAGGCAGAAGTATCCTGTGATTCAGACCAAAATTAAAGCATGATTTCATCAACCTGTGAAACAGACATAAGCTTACATTGTAACTGGGACTAATATTTCTAATAAAACATCCTTTTTAACAAAACTGAAAATCAATAATAAGAGAAGTTTCAAAATTGACACTAGCCTTTTGAGAAACTGGAAATAGATCTTCCTGTCAAAGACTAAAACTGCTCTCCTCTGTCTAGACTGCACTGGGAGCAAAATTATCAGATTTTCATTTCCTCAATTTCACTCCACAGTGGTAAAACGTGCAAGTATTGATTCAACTGCTGAAACAAAAAGCAGGAGAGCTCTTCACCTCGGCAGGGTCAATGGGTTTGTGGGTGTCTAATTATACCTATACAGGGCATATAAATCTTTCTACTAGTCATTACGTGAACGTAAGAGTCCAAAGGCATCATTAGAATCCTTTTAGCCAAACACTCATTCTTCTTTTGTTTTATGAGGGGTCAAAGAAACTGGGAGTTAATATTATCGTGGCTCATAGATTTTCAAATTTGTGTTCGAATGCAAGAAGCTATGCTTTGGAGGAAAAGGCTCTGCGTGTACCCGTGCATGTCCACTTACAGGTCTGCTCTCTGCCCATGAGCACGTGTACAGCTTCCTCTCTTTTTATAGTATTTGGCTGAGACATGTTGTAATGTAAACAGCACAGCTGCTCAAAAAATTCAAATTAATTGTGGTATGTTTCAAATACAGCGTTAGTAAAGCTTTTGGTGAGTAGTAATTTGTTTCAGAAGCAGACAAAATGCTAAGAATGAACTGCAAATGCTAGCTGTGACAAAAGTACTAATCTTATTTTTCATAAGATTAGTTGTTTTCGCTATAATCTGACAAAAACATCTATCTTTTTCCCTTATACTTACTAAAATGAGATGATTCATAAAAAAAATTAATTAACAATATTACCATTGTATTAAAACAATATTAAGAATTTAAAAAAAAAAAAAGAAATGTGGCTATTGCTATTAAGGAGGTGTGCTGCATTACATTATATTGTATTATATCGTGAGTGTTGTTCAGATGGTAACCATGACAGTAAGGGAATAATATTTATATCACAGGGAAGCTGTCATATTTTGCAAGCAGATTACACAGCTGCTGGGTGCTCAGCATTTTGAACATTAGATGGAGTTAGAGCCTTTCATTTTATCTATGAGAGTAGCAATAAGATCCCATATCAAGAGAGAAAGTAATATTTTTGAAGTATTCATTTACTGGGAATTCAGTCTTTATGTTACAAACCAACCCACTTACTTGAACACAAAAGTTACAATAGATGGCTAGCCCAAAGTGTCAAACCAAAGAGATAACAACTCTTAATGGGGAGGAAACAGATAGCAAAGGAAAAACTCCAAACTTACAAATGTTCACATTACTAAAAAGAAAAACAGAGCCTGCCCCTACCTTTTTAATGAGGTGTTTCCAGCATTATGTCAAGGAAAGTTTTGAGTGCTGTGAGACATGCTAAAAATCATGGATGGATAGGATGATATGATGCAATTATCCACAACATCAAGAAATTAGTTTGTTGATCCAGTTGATCCTTTCTGCTCTTTATTCATTATTGTTCTATGCAAAGCATCTTCTGAGGCCCGGTGCAGGTGAAGCACCTGTGCTAAAACCAGCTGTGCCCCTTGGCTAAAAACATATTCATCCCTAGAGTCCAACCCTCCTCTGCCCCAAGCTCCTGTCAAAACTGGAGTCCTACTGCGGACAGGCTGGAGAGAGCAGGAACGGTACCATAACTGGTGAGGAATCAGAAAACCCTAAAAATAAAAAGTGGGGAGATGTCAGAAGGAAAGAAAGGGTGTAAGGAGATAAAATGCCTCAGATGAACATCCAGCTAGCACAAGAGCTTAAATTTCTCCAGAGCTGTGCTGGTAGTGGGTCCTGTGCTCCTTCCTTGAACATCAGATGTCCCAACTCTGCTCCCTGTGCCCTAACTCCCCATCTTTTACCCCTGCTCCTCACATCGACCCCTTCCCTCTCTAGTTCAGCATGGAGCCCACCTGGCCACGAGAGCACCATCAATGCAGCAAGACACCCTCTGCATCTAACTGGTTTGGATGGAGGGTATTGCCCGAAAGCCTTTTTGGGTAGAGCACCAAGCTGCAGCAAGATCTGTAGCCACTACTTGGGTTTGTGTCTAATATTCCTACTGTGGAAGTGGCCTCAGGGCTGTTTCCCTTTCAAGTTGTGATGGGAACACACGATCCCCCGCAGATGGAAGACCAGCGCGCTGCTTTGATGGATGTCTCTGCAGCCGCTCTCCGTACACCTCACCCACTGACCTGTTGAAGAGAGAGCTGCTGTAAGTGCTAACCAAGGCGGGAGAAATGACATCATACCTCATCGCTCAGTCCCAGGCACCGTGCCTATGTGAATGAAGCAAATGGGACCAAAGACCTGTACGTAAATTACGGCAAATCACTCGCTGGTGTGGGAGGTGTTTGGTCTGCTCAGGTGAGAGCGGCCAGGCGTCATGTAACTGAGCTGGGAGAGAATAAAAGAGGAGCTGCAGTAAACCAGGACAGTTCTCAGCACCCAGATGAATAATACAGGAAAAATATTCCTTCTTTTTTTTTTTTTTTTTATTTTCTACAGGGACTTTCATACTCCCAGGCATCTGATTATATCTGGTTAAAAGGCAAGGGATCCCTGAGAAGTCACAAACTCTCCACAAATGCGCAACAGAAACAGAGATATATGTTGGTTTACAAAGTGCAGAGACATGCAAATACATACTATGAGTTAAAATAAAGGGAGTCATTGCTGACACTATCAATTTTGGTAGTGCATAAAGTCATCCAAGGATGGTTTATATGCAACTGAAGAGAAGCATGTAAGACTTAGGTTAGGAAAGCAAATTATTTTCAGTATTAAAGGAGAGGATCAGGCATATGCATATGACTTATGCATAAAAGTCATATAACTAACAAACTACTTATTAAATTTATATTTTTCTCTTTCTACATCCCCCTTTTTATTCCCGCTCCCCTTTTATGGTTGAATTTCACCTTTCTACCTACTCTACCTTACGAGTTTTAGACACAGTGGTGTTTAAATAAAACTATTTTTAAAATGTATTTATTTATAAATAAAATTATTTTTATTTATCTAAGAATTTAAGAAATATGAATGTGCCTTAAGAAAATGATGTGCCTTGAACAACTGGACTTTACTGACATTTTTTACAGTATTAATTCAATTATATTATAAAATATGCATCCCTCATTGTAATTATTTCTAGAGCACTGTCTTCTATCAAATTGAAGTACGTATTTAAAGTGCAGTATCATATATGCTTACCGTAAACCAGTGGTCTTCCCATTCCACTGCTGAAATATTTTTGTGGCATTCATGTACATTTCCTGACAAAGAGGTCAAATAACCCAGAGATTAGATTACGAGCAATACCAGAAATAGTCACTTTTTGCCTCTGAGGCAGAAACAGTCAAAGGATAAAGTCTTCCTGTGGAAAAGAGTTCAATCATCAGAGATTGTCGAGGAAACAAACTTGTCTCTGGAAGCCACGTTCTTCCTGAATTCCAGGTTTTACTTACCTCTGAGTTATTGACATCACTGCAGTGACAACATCTTCTTTATCCAGAATCAGGCGGAAGTCCTATGGACTACAATCTTTAAATTTCAGTAACTTTTTTTAGAAAATTGTTTAGAGTTTCCTTGTTATGAAACAATTTTATTTTTTTTATTAAGAAACTCATCACTGTTTTCTAGTGATATGGCTTTAAAAAATACTAGAGGGTAAATCTTTACTGAAACAAAACATATCTTTTAAAGGACTGACAGAACTTTGAGAAATCACTTAAAATCCTCCTATATTTAAACACAGGTTTCTACCCAAAATATTATTATTTTTTCTTTCCACTGTTGAAATATCATAACAGGGGTTCCTGAATAATCTCCCTTTTTATTCTAAAGATCTATGTGGTGAGGGTTTTCTTTATTAATTTCCTTTATTGTGTGTGCATGAAAAACACAATTAAAGAAAAAAAATACTGAAAACAGGACAAGATACAACTCTCATTGTGGAAAGTTGTTTAGTTTCTTTTCTTTCTATTCAAGCTTCCTTGTTTGCTGGTAAATTCTTCATGAAGGGTGAAAGACCAAACCTACTGTGCTATAGTATTAGTCCATATGGTGGAATAAACCACTTCAGCATATTCTGGAATAGGTTCCTTCTGCCTGCACCTTCCTGCACAGCTCTCCCACGCTTAGCTCCCTGCAGCCCCTCACATTGTTTCTCCATCATTTTCTCTTGGACTCGACATAGTCTATCCTTCCACGCATAAATAATGTTTCTCCTGAGTGGATCACTCAAATCTACATAAAATCTCTCAAGTCCTATAAGTGCTGTTTTTCTTATCTCAATAGATTCCAAAACACATATTTTAAACTAAGCTGAAAATGTGCCCAGTAGCTTAAAGACTTAATAAGAGCAATTTAAAGAAAAAGAGTGATGTTTTAAGGATTGATTTAACCAAACACTGCCTGCTAAGTAAATTTAAATAAGCCATTCAGGGCTATTTAACAGTATTTATATAATTTCAATTTTACTCTTTTATATTATTAATAGGTTTAGAATAATATTTCTATGGTACTTACAAGGTTAATATCTTAGCCATTTTAAAGTTCATGCCACATCTAGATAACATACTTAATGGCAGCAAAGCTTCAAACAAATTTCTTGCAACATTAGCTGCATTTAAAAGTATAATCTTATGCTGCTTGCTCTTGTTCAGCAACATTTCAGAATAATTGGAGACTGTATGTATTTACAGTGGAGAAAATAACATACACTATTAACACTGCTTATGATGCTTATCATTACTTTAGATGCAAAGTCTGAAAAAATATTGACAAAACTCATGTTCTAAATATATCCTCATTAAATAGAAAGCATCTGAGCTTGTAGGACTCAAGAACATGCACATATGTTTAAAAAATATATTAACAAATACATTCAGATTTACCCAATATTCTTAAAGAAGTTATCAAATTTTATTTTTTTTTAAGATGGATAACTAATAGGGTTAGGTGCTCCATCTAAGCCACTGTACACTGAATTCACTTGAAAAAAATCCTATTGAATTCAGTGAGAATTGACTGGCCAGCTTTGCCTGAAACTGGTTGGGGGTTTTCTGTTAAGCTTTGGGTAGGTTTTTGTTTGGTTGGGTTTTTGGGGGTTTTTTTTGTGTGTGTGTGTGTGTGTGCGCTTTGGTTGGGTTTTTTAAACAGGATCTGAGCATTCAGATTTCCATTTAAGTTCTATCAAGCCTGGTGCCCAAACCTGAGAGTTGATACCTAATTCTCATCACCCACCTTTGGAGAGTTTCACTGTTAAGCTGGAGAACATTGGTGTGTTCTGCATCCACTCTTTAGAAAATCTTAATCAAAAGATTACTCTTTAAAGGCAGCCAGTGTTGCAGGAAATCTCATTGGAGCTTTGCTCTCCTTAAGTACATTATCTAGCTCCAGTACAAACTTAAAAGGTTAAGAAGTTAACCTTGGCTTTACACTGCAGATACTGTTCTACAAACACAGATAATGTAATGCTGAGTTTTCTTAAGAAGAGGAGGGGAATGAAGCAAACAACTTTTGGATTTAAACACAGTAGCACACGTGAAAAACTTACAAAAGCATCTTTTCTAAAACATAAGGAAGGCTTTAGTTCAGTCCTTCTGAATAATCCTGACCACACTAGTCTGCGTGTAGTACTTTATGTACTTATATCTGTCCCACACAGGTGTTGATTTTGTATGTGACTAATTATTTTCTTTTGAGCTTAGTGGTACCCAGACGAGTCTCAAGTGTTGCCGTGAATCATGGCCTAAGTGCATAACTTCAACAATCTACTTTTGGCCAGTCATTATATGCAGATTTTAAAGACTTAACACGTGTTACTAGTACATAATGAGCACAATCATCATTAAAACTTCTAAAGAAGGACTCTCTGTGTATAACATATTCAGGACTGACTGCTGGGTTTGGTGTTTTGTGTCTGGGGCTTTCAGTCTATTTCAAGTGAAAATATATAAGTCCAGGCCACTCTTCCAATACATCACAGTCATTTTCTGCACTTTAGTTGTTTTTCTCTCCATTTTTCCCACAAAATAAAACATCATTACAGCAGGTTTAAAGTGCACTTTAGTGCTTGCAATCTTCCCATGCTATTCTTTAATATTTCATCATTAAATAGCAAAATAACCTGATATGATCCTAATTTAGTGCCAATTACACTGCATTGATCAAAGTGACCTTTTCATACTGGAGCACAAAAATCAATCCCGCTGTACAACAAATGTCAGGGGGATGAGAGCAACATATAATCTGTGACAATCAAAACATTACTTACAAATGAAATCACCAATGACCTGCATGCCAAGGCAATTTCTGCATAATGTGCACCGGTTTTGTTTGCAGCTTTTGTTGGGATTTTTTTGTTTTGTTTTGTTCCCCACCGTCTGCTGCCAGACATAGTTGCGCTATTTCAGAGTTTCACTGACAGCACTGAAAATGGTCGAAGCTCTATGACTGGTATCAAAATAACTACACAAAGCGACTATAATCTGTAATGCATCTTTAATGTTCCGTGAAGTGTGGTTTTCTGTGGACCCAACAGTCAGACTCCTTTCCGACAATGCGCCCGCGCCAAAGTTTGGTGCTATTCCAAAATGCAGGCAAATTGACTAGGTCAGCTGTAGGCAGGGGAAACACAAACAACTGCTCAGAGATCCTCACTGTTCTGCCTTCATTCAGTGATTCATAAAGCAGATTTTGACTTAGATATTAGCTCTGCAAAGTTAAGGACAATACTGAAGTGACATTACTGATGCCTGGACTTGACCCATTATCTCTGTCAGCTTTAGGGTCCAAACTGGGAGGCAATGGGATGTACACGCAATATAGTCTACCAATTGTAGCCAGCAGAACTATCTATATCTGTAGTTCATAAGAGAAAATTTACTTTAGGTCAATTTTCAGGGGTATTTTTTCTTAGCTGTCTTTTGATCACATCATAAAAGTATCTAAACCTCAACTTGATTTGTGTTCTGTTCATAGTTAATCAGGGATAACCCCTCTATTGCAAAAATCCTTACCCACACCCAACAAAATTTAAATTCATGAACCAAAGATACACAACAATGTAGTCAAACGTCATTTAAATCCATACTTTTCAGCCATTCCC
>JAOXNG010000012.1:60125099-60143485 GCA_028566535.1 Scolopax minor
AATGAGGCTGGTGTCACTTGGGCTGGGTGACAGCCCGTTCTCCGCAGACAGCGCTGTCAGAGAATCACAGACTTCCCCGTGTACGAGTGAAATTAACTTCTGTTCGTCTGACATTTCCCGCAATCAATACTCACAGGGTCCTTGTCTCTGGGATCAAAATTCATAAATCAAAAGCAGAAAGCATGAAATAAGGTATTTGATAAATCCATTAACTGAAGTGGAAGTGTACTTCTGTCACACTGTTTAAAGACTACAGTAGTGCTGGCAAAAGTGGGAGAAATCTAACAAACACGTTAAGTGAAGTGCTGGCCTGTGTTTGTTTGAATATACGGCTCAATCTCACCAGCTGAAGGGCTTCATGCCTAGGCAGCAGACAAGCTGGCTTCCCTGGACTTCACGCCGTGCACGCTGCTTTCAGCAGGTAGAAAACCACCAGCTGACCATTTTCTGATGGACAACCCTCCCGCTCCAGAACAATCCAAGTTTAAGTCAAAACTTTGTGGCAAAACTAAATGCCACTGTAAACCACTTCGAGTGCACTGAAGCTGCATGAACTTAATGCATGGGTCATTGTTTCTGAAAGTCACAAGGAAGCCCAAAGTACAGACAAGAGCCAAGAAGACTTATTGTTACACCTTGCAGTCCAAATGTCCAAGTGCCTCTCAAAGCCCCACTGACTGCCTGCCAGTACCATCGGACACTCAGGAATCTGTAAAATAAAGCAGTCCTTAACAAAACCAATTTATTGAGGTTTCATTAATGGCAATTTCCACACCACAGGCCAGGGCAATGCCACAAGCCAACAAAGGATGAAGAGCAGAGCATCCCCTCCTCCCCATTCGTGTGCACAGTCCTGACTGAGAATAAGAGGTGCAAGCAGAGGCTGAGGGCATTGGAAAAGTCTGTTGAACTGTAGTATCTTCTATAGTGATGGTTAACATGATGAAAAATGCAAACAAATAAGTCTCCAAGAACTGTATGCCTCTATTTCTCAGCTGATAGCTGCAGAAGGATCTAATAGTAGTCCAAGCTGACAAAAAGAAAGGTCTGGTCCTTATTGTTATTGAAACTTCATACTATTACTTTATCCTGAAGCCCTTTTTAAGGGAACATTGTGCTTTTAACACAGAATTAACTCTTAGAATTTTTATTAAACTTAAAGTAAAATTAAATATTAGTATCAAGTCCTCTCTCCCTGCAGGTCAGAGGGGTTTGAACACAGAGCCATACCCACACCTGCTGTCATCTGGTCTGGGTCTCTTCAAACGACAGCAATTCTCCAGCAGCTAAAAATACGTCCCATGTTTTGAATACTCTTAAAATTTACTATAAAAACGTGAATATGTATTTATTGAACACACTGCATTATTTTAGCAGAACCACATTTTAAAGAATGTATCATAACTTTGTTTACTGTAATTGAAAACAGCAATTCTTGCTTTATAAGGCTTGCTTAATGGCAAAACCTTGTACCCATAATGTGATATAAAAGGTAGCAGCAGACAAATTACTTTCATTTGACCATTGCTTTATATCACTTTCAAATACCATGACAATACATTTTCCTTCTTTCATGCTGTAAAATGAAGATAAACCAAAATCTTATTTAAGCATTGCTTCTAAGTATAACTGCATGCTATCAATGAACACCCAATTTTATCATTTTTGAAGTTATGGGAACAATATTTCCCATCGTATCTTATTCTATATTCAGTCACTACCTATCAACAAATAGTTTGATTTTCCTTTCCTCTAATTACAGGCAGGCCAATAATTAGAGCAGTTTTTTTCTATACAGATCTTCTGTCTTCTAAATCTGTCAATAATTGTGATTTTCTAAGAGTCTGAATGTACTGTAATAGACCTATGAGAAAGATTTTTTTTTTTCTGTTATGTACATTCAATAAAGTTTTTCCCCTATCACTTAAAGAATTCTGTTCTTTTCTTTTCTGCTCTGAATGCCCTTGGGAATGTTAACAGAATAGAAGTCCACACTTACCTTTAGAGGATAAAATTTGTGGGCATGACTTGCTTACCTGGCTTTTTAGGTGAAGGAAGATTTGTATTTATAGCATTAAACTTGTCATAGAACCATTTTAAAACTAAACTACGCTACAAAACATCTACATTAACGATAATTGGTTTTTTCATCATTTATAGAATTTTAGCTGCAAGCTTTTTGGGAAGCAAAAGTTTTTGGAGTTTAGGTACAAGCAACATTTAGCCCTATTTTTCAAACACATCTTTTTCAGGAATGTTTTCAGCACTTTCTCAGGAACGCTCTGGTTCCTAACACTGTATCTTTGCATGGTGGGAGCCAAGAAGCTACAGCAGCTACTCACCCTTCATAGCTTCCCAAGCTTCCCAAGATCCCCAGCCCTTTGAACAGTCAATCTGATTCTTGGTCTGCCTGGCTGGCAGGTGACTGGTCAAGTGAGCGTCCTGGAAAACTGGAGAAGCAGACAGTCCATCCACCACTGGAAAACCAGCATGCCAAATAACAACACTTTTATTTTTCCCATAACTGTTCTGTCAGAACAGGAATAAAACCTATTTTCCATTCAGCTCTTTTCAATAGTTACTACTTAAGAAGGAATCCAGCATTACTGAAAGCACATTCCCTTACTGAAACACAAACTTCAATAAATCCCTCCACAGCAGAATAAGACAATTTACCTTGATTAGCAGAAGCAATACAGTCGGGAACTTGGAAACATATATATTGACATTTCCGGATCTGGATCCAGAATCCACATCTCTCCAAAAGAACAAGGACCTAATCAAAATAGGGTAGAAAGGGGAAACCATTCATAGCTTGCTTTTTTTCTGCTCTCCCTGCCACAAAGTTGAGTTCTCGTTTTCCCAGCCAAACCAATATGTGAAAAATTCCTTGTCTTTGCTTATATACCCCATTGGCACACAAGACAAGTCTAAGGAAAGTGATGCTTTATGGCCTAGCTGACTTTTGTATCTTCCTGTCTGTATCTCTACAGAGACACTTAGGAGAGTGCATGAAAAAAACACACTCAAGAGCAATCTTATTCCCTAGCGAGCAGCTAACATGTAGATATGCTTCAACATTTAAGTTTCAAATACCCCCAGTTTTCAAAATATATGTAAAATTACAGTGAGGCTTTAATTTTTAGCCGAATTGCATCTTTCCAGAGGTTTTTAAATCCTCTGTAAAAAGGGGTGGTCTGTAAATTTTCAGGCCCTGTTCTATCAAAAAGGAGGCAAGTGATTTCTGTTAATGTTATCCAGTAGGTCCTGATAACATTCTTTATGTATGCTATGTTAAACCCAGAAATCTTCCAGTGGAAACTGACAGCAACGTTGTGACTGGAAGAAGCATAATTTGTTTTGGAACTGAAGAACATGATCAGTAAAACTTATTATAAATGCATCTCATAAACAGACTTTTTTTCTTATTTCATGGGCTTTTTATGCCCCATGAAGACTCTCAGCCATTGCTAAGTTGCACAATAAGACATCTACAAGCCAGGTATTTAGAAGCCTCTTGGGGCTTGTTCAATGAAACACTGAATTCATGCAACAGGAAAGATCACTTCAAAGATATAACTATACCAAATATGAGAATTGACTAATTTAAGCTTCCAATTGTAATGCAAGCTTCCCATTTATTAACAGAGGATCTTTGCCTTTTCATTCAAAAAATATCAAAAATACTTTAACATGTGAAATGGGGATAATTTATTTTTTTGTTACAGAAACCTAATAAAACTATACTAATAAATCGAGTTGCAAGTTTTCATTACAAATGGCTTAATTTATTGCTGTTTCATTTGAGTAAAAGATTCTGCTATCTCTTTGATTCCAGTAATGAGTACTACTTCCTTCTAATAAGCTTTCTTTACCCTTCAAAAGGGAAGGCTCAAGTGCCCTTTTTTATTTGAGGGCAGATCTAGTAGTATGTGCTAATTATATATACTAAACAAAACCTTACATAGACTTACAGTACTAAATCTCTTTAAATTATAACTATTGTATAGTATTGAATAGTATTTCACCAGTACTAAATATATGCTTCCTGCTGAATTTTATACTATAGTCCCAAGAATATCTCTGTTTGGCAGCAGCAATCACTAATATCAAAACACCTTCTGCTTTGGCTTGTATTCTGCTATACGTATTTCTCTGTAGCATTGAAGATAAAAGTTAGACAAGATAGATGCTTACAGTCTATGTGGATGCTGAGACCTTTGTAAAAGTGAAGTGGAAAAGAGATGAGCCTTATTGTAAACACAAGTGCAGAAAAGCTCCAGTAGTCAGAGCATTTGTCACTGAAAAGCAACAAGAAGATTAATTAGGGAATGAGAAGATTCATGATCAAAGTGTGATGCAGAGGGAGTCTCACCTCAGTTCTGGAAGCTCAGAGATGAGACAGTTTTCTTCCTTTCTGTTCTAGGCCCCTTTAATTAAAATTCCTACAAAAGAGAAAGGTTTTGGATTTTGATTTGGGGTTTTGGTGTGTCTGCTGCTAGAAAGCAAATAAGTTCATCTTGTATCCACCCATATTTCTGAGAATCTATCCATTTTCCCTTTTTCTCCAAACATGCTTTTTCGAGCAGCTTTAGGCCTCCATCATGCCGGAGAAAGGCTCTGTACATATTGCTATGTACAATATTGCTTCCCTCATACTTCCAGTGCTTTTCCTTGAGTAGTCTCATCTGAATTATTGTGCTACCAGTCACAGTAGACAAAGAGAACCAGCATGTGAAAATAGCTACCCTCTCTGAAGAGTGTTACATTCACTACTCTTAACAATACCTTATATTTTCCCTAAAATTAAAATGTAATGCGTGGATTCTCACTTGTCAATAAATATGGGAAGCTATGAAAATAAACTTTCATTTGTATTTCACTGGACACAGCTGTTCTAAAAACACACAGCAAGTCAATAGTGTCTTTGCTGTACTTTTGTTTTCTAACCTGAAAGAAAGGAATAATGGTGAAAAGTTATTTCAGCATCCACAGCATTCCCTAACCAAAGTGCAGGGGTTACACCAATACCGAAATAGAGATATCTAGTCATTTAGGGCAAGACTGCTTTGTTTTCTTGTAAGTAATGTTCTCTTAAGTAATGTTCTCTTATAAGTCATACTGCATTATGACTTTTGAATTGTCTGGAGTTTCACAAAGCATGTTAAAATCTTATGACTACAATATTATTTAAATGCCCATGATATGATAAAACAGGCAGCCCTTAATTTTCTTTACTTTTCCAAGAACAGCTCTTCAAAAGCAAGGATGAAAAAAAAAAAAGGCTTGCATCTTTGCACAACTGAAAACAAAGCTGTGAAGCCAATACAGATCTTTCTCTGAAAACCCAGTATCTTCTATGCCTTTGGAGGCAGGAGAACGTCAGGGAAGCTCCAGGGAGCTCCTGCAGTCCCACTTTCCATTCTGTCTCAGCACAGAGTGCGGTTATCAGTCTGCAAGTGCTTACAAGACACAAGGAGTTGTGATGTTTAATTACCTTTTTTAAACATATACAGTTCACAGTTCTAACAGTGATGAGGAACCATAAATAGGACATATCCTACTATGCAATAAGGTAACATGCTAGTGATTCTCACTTCTTCCTTCTGCCTTTAAATAAGTAGCTGACAAGTTTGATGGCAGACTATTAAAAGATTATAATGATTAAGTATTTTAAGCTAGTAACAACAGAGCAGATGAGAGCATGCAACTTTGATGCAGCTGTTGAAAGCATCTAAACTCATTCCCTGTCCCAGCCTCAGGCTCAAGCAGAAAGAAGGGAGGCTGGTAACACGTGAGAGATATTTGCAAACTTTTTAAAGTACTGTGGTGCCAGTCCTGAATTTGTATGTAAAGCTGCGAGAGAGCCATGCAGGAACCTTAACCCACTGGGTATGACAAGAAGGAGAGAAGCTGCTCCTTAGACTTAAGATATATAACTAGAGACCTGAACTGGTATCTAACTTAAGTTGGCAATACCAGCAAAAAGCTTAGTCCCTCTCCCTACAGCTTTCTAGCCATTTCAAAGCCTTTTGCTATTTGACCATTCACATAGTCATTTACCAATCGCAATCTGGTTGGAAGTGAATATGATCCGCAGAAGAAAAGAGTGGGTTTTAATGCACATCAATTGCCTGATTCAGTCGCCTAAAGTGAGACAGAAACCTTACGCCCAAAGGGACCCAACACAGAAATGAGTTTTGGGACCAAAAAGAGGAGGAACCCCTCCTATTGGCTGAGCTTCTGCCTCTGCCTGTGCCTCGTTGATCGCAAACGAGATCAACTTGCAAATGATCTTGTTTGCACAATAAAAAAAATGATTAGGAGGTATTCCTGCTCTTGATGCTAAACCTGAGCCCTTCTTTACAGCCACATGTTGCTCTGCGATTGCCACGGTGCAGCTCCGGAGTGCAGACCGTGCCAGCCCTTACAGGCAGGGCTCTGCTTTCAAGAGAGCTTTTGGCTTTCACACATGGACACAGAGCAGCAAATGGCAGTTTCAACATTCTAAAATAAGATAAACCAAGCGCATCTTACAAGATCTTATGGCATAATAGCTGAAGTTAAGATTTCAGTAAGAAACAGGAAAGAAATCGTGCTTCCAAGAGAACCATTTAGTTCACTTATTGATGCCTACAAGGTAAAGCGTGCTTTTCTCACTGTGCTTATCTTGATAACTATATGCCGGCTTAATTTTTCTTCCTTTAGGTAGCCTAATGTTTTAAAAGCTTTTTCCAATCTGTGATTGAATATTTATTTCAGCTGATACGCCACGAACCACCTGAGCACATTTAAGTGCCATCCACCACATACAAACACTGATTTCCTGCTAAGAGATGAGGGAGCTGCAGCAGCTACACTGTGTTATTGTACCACAGTGGCAGCCTGCCAATATGTTCATTCACATTTGTAATTTCTGTCACTTGTGTAAAAGAGTAACAATCATGTGTTATTAGAATAAAATATTTTGATAAAATCTCAAATGTTTATCCGAGACAGTTGTATCATCTTCTCTGAAATTCCGTGATGAAACATTCCTCTGTTACGCAAACAATAAAAAGAAGCCCAAAATAAATACATAGTAATATTTTTACTTGTAAGCATAATTTTTTTCCTGTGATGGGAAAACAATTTACTGATTATAAAAAAACCACCCCAAAATACTGTACGGGGATTTTTGCACGGTTGGATGACTGTTCTTCTAGTTATGTCTTTTTAACATAAGCAGAAAGTAAGTGAAGCAAAATAGCAAATCTTTTTTTGAGCCAAGACCAATGGGGATTTTTTTTCATAAAGTTACAACTTTCAGTTCCCTTGTAGACCTGCAAAAATGCAATTGCCTAGAATGGCTGCTATTGTTACAGCTACTATGTAGATAATGAATGAGTGCGACACAAGATACCAGCAAAGTGGAAAACAAGAGGTTGTTGGCAAAGGCCCCATGTTCTCTTTACAGGACAATTAGAGACACTCTGCGTTGTCAAAACACTTCTCTAGATCTAGTCACAAGGTTGAGGTGCTCTACCTATGACGACCATTGGCAAAAGGTGAACTCAAGTTTCTAAAATGGTGCAAGTGTTTTAGCATAGTTAGTTTAAAACAGCAAACGTTATCTATATTTACTAGAATTTCATGACGAGATAACAAATGAAATGCAAATACCTTTTCTGCCTGTGTAATTTCAAAGTTTTCCTTGTCTACGGAGAAATTTAGACAGTTATTTCAGTGGATTCTGTGTCTAACAGGGTGGTAGTAGGAAAAGAAAGGGTACTGTATACAAGGGCAGTGCTCTCCTGACTCTGGCTGCACTGTATCATCAGTGTGTGGTGGTATATGGCGTGCATCCCAACCCATCCTTTATCACTTGCACTTCTCCTTTAAAAAAAGCTGAGGTGGAGTACAGTAGACAGTGTGCACACAGTTCTGAAGTGAAACTCGTTTGCACAATTATTTCACTGTTGCACATGCAATTATATTAAATGCTAATTGGTTTACACCTCCACTAAACAAGGCTAGGAAACTCGACTACCTCTTCCTCCTTCAAATTCTTCATTTTTTCCCCTAGTGTAAGGCCTATGCATTTAACACACGCTGTTTTTATTATAAACTTAATCCTAAGGCTAAGAATAATTTGTTTTTTCTAAAAGAAAGCTTTATTTATCAGTCAAAAGCTAGCTAAGCATCTAAGAACCCTACTGTATTTCTTAGTCTTCTGTCTGGGGATGCAAGGGTACTTTAAAGCATGACCTTCGGTTCAGAGCAGCAGCGGATCATCTCAGTGGCAACTGGCAGGGACCTTGTTTAAGGGTGTCTCTTTGAAGCACAGCTTCCTTTCTGCGGGGTAAGCTTGCCACCATATGGAAACCACATGGATTACTTAGTGGAGGTCGGGCTAACACTGATAGCATAACTAGATTTTCTATCTCAATTGTAAGAAGTTAGATGGAAAAGAAAATACACAGTACAACTGCAGGAGTGGGAACGTGGCTCTTTGTGAACCCTCCTTTGTACTTTAATACCAGTCTGAGCCGTCCATTCAAGGCTGAGTCCTGAATGGATATGAGCTAACCATTTTTATGTTAAGGACAATCAACTCTGGTTAGTGGTTTCAGTAAGTACAATTGTTGAAAAAGTCAAATAGGGATACAGATTTGTTGTTTGGCTTTCCTTTTTTTTTTTTTTTTTTTTTCCTGTTGCACTAGAAGGACCGATCAGACTCTAATTCTTGTGATACTGCTTAAACAATACCATTTTATCTAAGGCAGTAACACCAGATTTACAGAAGAATAATCTAGTTCCAACTTTCTTTCTGTAGAGTGCTCAATATTTTCTACACAAACAATTTAAGAAGTTGTTTGGCACTTGGAATTCAAATATATTACTTCTAGAGGCGTGACACAAGAATCGCAATCACAATTAATGGCATGTCAATACTTTTTAAAGAAAAATATTGATGTCCAATGGGTAATCAGGCACTTACTAGATACTATGATCATCTTTCAATGAATCCCATCCATCTAAACTGGGTACTCAAACCACACCAAAGTTTTGGGCATAAAAGTGAGAGAAAAAATGTGGAATAGCACCGAACTAGAACTGGCAAACTGCTATATCTCACAGATAACACCTTTAGGAAATAGTCTCATGGTTGTTAAAAATGGCAAAAAATCCCACCAGGTTTGTAAATGAATCAGAATGAGTATCTTATCCTTTTCTTTGGTCATAATTTTCCAAAATGAAAAAAAGTTAAGTTTTTTCAATTCGGTAGCCTATTTTTCTCATCATATATCAATGTATAAAATGTAGCTATTTTTTCATATATAGCATAATTATGTATTCTTCTTCAGCATTCTCCACTATGATTTTAAAGCAGTTTTTGCTATCAAATCTTCACAAATAAAGAACATCACTTGAGTAGATTTATCAATATTTACTGTTTTGGTTTACAACTACATATGACTACCCTGGTTCTCTGGCCAAAGCTTTCATATATTGTTGCATATGTCATCACACATAGGTCTATACTCAAGGCTGCATTTGTAGAATGTCACACTGGAATCAGGCAGTCTACTATTTGCATTTTATTTTTTTTTAAATCCATGCACAGGCATGCTTAAGTGGATGGGGGTTATATAATTTTCCAAGAAAGTGATGAAATACTCTGATTATCAAATTAAAACATGAAATAGGAGATAGTGAAAGGTATGATTATAAAAGAGTTACGTTAGGTTCCTGGTGACAGCAATCTTTACCTTTTAAAATAATGAAGATAGCGAGAAGAATTCTGGAAACTTTGCCGTTTTCATGGTATTTTTCAGTTATGTATTAAAAACTATCTTCATCTTGGTCTAAAGCCATTTCATGGAAAAATATCTGAAAGGATATTTAAAGTACAGAAAGAAATGAAACATCTAGCAATTTGCAAAATTCTTTTTTTCCCCTACAAATCTCTCATCACTGAAAAAAACCCAAACCCACCCATTATGTCTTTCCTGAAAGATTTCTTCATTAAAAAAGAAGATTTTTTGCCTTGAAGGGACAGGTAATGCTTCTCAATTTTAATATGTTAATTAATTACCAGATTATAATTTCTGTGGAATTGAATTTGAATTCCACATTAATATTTAATGAATTAACTAAGAGTAATTTCATTGTAATGAATACCAACACATTTAATGATGATTGGTTATTTTTTTAAAAAATGCATAATAAATATTCTAATTTTCTGAGGATTGCTGTTAACAATTTTTATTTTGTTTTATTTGTATATCAATTGAAAAAGTACCTTAAGGGATATTTCTCACCTCACCTGAATCTTTGGAGAAGCTGAAAAATCTTCAGTGTGGTTTTAAGCAGTCAGATTTTGTATCTCAGCTTTGCTTTTAAAACAACATGTCTAACTTCATCAAAATTAGTGATACTTCCCTAGATCTGAATTTCCATCGAAGAAACAAAAACCTTTCCTGTGGAAAAGAAATAAACAAGAATTATCTTCCTCTTGGCAGGGGGAGCACAGCTATGCTAACAAAAACAAACAAACAAAAGCTAGGAAATAATTTCAGATCTAAGTTTTGAAATTAAATAAAATCTTATAGGGTCACAATGCCAACTTGTAACTCTATTCAGTGCTACTTGCTTTCTCTACAGGTTTTGCTATTATGTTCTTATACCTGGATTTCAGTAAAGTCTGCAGTACTGGGAATCACTATATATTTTTTCACATTGTGTCACTAATGCTCAGAGCGACTCTGATTAATGCAATGTTTTAAATAGAGCAAAAAGAAAAGAAAAAAAATTAAACCAAATCAAACTGATCAAAATCAGAAGTGGGCAGGGTGAAAGAGCTCTCTTTTAGCACAAACAATAAGGTGTAGGAACAAAATCTCACTTGAAATCATCTGTCATTACTGAATCTGTATGTGCATAATGTCACTGAGAGAAGGGTGTACTTCCTTTGGAGAGGACTGCAGGATCTGTCTTCAGCCTTCAAAAAATCAGCTAGAAAAAGACTTTCAGTGCCCAAATCCCATCATTACTGCACTGCTGGTAATCTCTGTGGTGGCCCCACGGAGTTGCCTATGATTGTTCATTGATCCCATTGAAGGCTGAAAAAGAAAATAAATCTACACACTTGCTGGGTTTATGATCTCCATCTTTTCTCCTCAGAGAAAATCCACTATGTGGGGGAGGAGGGAGGGAAGAGAATATCATAATCGGAGTCTTTACTACTGCTATTAAAGTAACTCACAAGAATCTCAAAGACAGACCCATAAGTATGCCACAGCTCTTCAAGAGGAATTTATAACTGGAAACAACTGCCAATATACACAAAGATATTCCTGCCTGTATTATGAATGAAACTTTTGTAAAGCTGCATATTTATCCAAGATATTTATTAGGATCAGCACCCCCTAAAAGCATAGCATTTGGTAAAGGCTACAACGATTAGTAATAAACTATTCATTCATACAATTATTTGCTACCAGAAAGATCAGTTAGTGATAACTGAATATGAACTTACCACTTTTAAAGGTGAAAAAGTTTCACTACAAACTCTAAAAAGGCTATTTGAATACTCTGACATAGGCAAGATACCCTTCCAAAAAGGCACTAAAAATATTCTGCTTTCTTGGCCTAATCTTTACTTATCATAACTTCACTGTGGGGGAAAAAATGTTATGAATCATTACTTATTGATTGCTTTAAGTGCACTCCTTAGAGCGTGATAGCATAGTGTGATCGTATCTGTTCACAAAAAGTAGCGTAAGCAGATGCCTACCTCAAAACCTATCTTTATTATTTATGCAATTAAGTGTGTGGCTGCATAAAGCTCTGTGCGTATAGGAAGTAATATTATACTGTCCTGACGTGGGTTTCACTGCTGTATAAATGAAGCCCATATTAAATTTACAAAGGTTACAAAACCATTAGCACTGATGGCTTTTAAGGAGTAAACGTTCACCATGACTCATACTTTGTTCATTTGTGCCATTTGGAAATTAAGTATTCTTAATTGCTGTAATGCACCGCAAGTTCCAACGCTTCTCAGCAACGGAGACACATAATTCCCCTGTAATTTGAGTAAAGTATTCTAATTGATTAATTGAGTTTTCTTGTAAGATTGCAAAGGAGTTTTAGATGCAAGAAGGTTATCCTTGTTCTATGTAACATAAAAATGCTTGAACCTGCAATATAAAGTAATGTTATCGGTGCTGGGTGAAGGTACACAGCAATACAGTCTAAATGAGATGACCATTTTTGCTGGCAACAAGTGGCTTGTACTTTACATCAAACATGCACTATGGGAGGTGAGAGGAGATAAAAGCTTTTTTTAATGCCATTTAACATTTGCTGTCAACCTCGTTCCTTGTGCTGCCTATCATTTATACGATCAATTTTTGTTTTGTTTTTGTTTTACTTGATGTAATACTTCTCACTGCATAAAAACAAGGAGCAGGAAAATCTTGACATAAACAAACCAAAAAAAAATGTTAAGGAGATTCATCAGTGTTAGGGAGACTTCAAAAATGGGGAAAGAAAGAGTGAGAAAGAAAAGAAAGAAAGAAAGAAAGAAAGGGAGAGAGGAAAAAACCCTGCAATTAGGAAAAAAAACATGTAAACTTTTTTTTTTGCTTTAAAAACAGGTATTCCTTAAATATCAAGTTAGCAAAGTAAAATGATAACAAATCCATACTGTCACCAGTTGATCCAACTGGCCCAAACCCAGGCTAACTACAGGATCACCCAAGTTCCCTTGTTCTTATGGAGAGCTGCTTAAGCTAATTGTACTCCAGACTTTTGAAGGTAGGAGCTAAAACACACACACGGACTCTGGAAATTATTTCGTACACCAAAATAAACTAAACTTAATATTTAGTGATTCTTACAGGATTTTTCTTACCATTTTTGTCTTACTTTTTACAAAAGAGGTGAATCACTGATGGATTTTGAGGTAAGGAGTGTTAATATTTCCAGCACGTGACAGGCCATTATAAACTTTACATTAGACAAAAGGTAAAAGTTCATGTAAAAATGTTAAGCTATGAGTAAAGCTTTCAAAGATATGACCATCAATAAAATAACTACAAGTTTTGTCTGTGATTTAGCTGAAATGTGACTTCAAATGTAAATACAATTTTGCTTTGGCAGCATTTGCTGTCTTTTTTTCACAATTAAGAAAACACTCAAATATCTGCAGCTCCCCCTTGAACAACAGAGATGTTATTCCATGAATCTCATGTATCTTAGGCAAATTTCAGAGGTCTAGTATGATCCCAGGGAACACCTTTTCCTGTCCCTCCCTCTTCTGTCCTTGTTTTCCTCTCCTAAGGATTTGATTTCCTCAGAATTACATGCTGAAAATGCTTCTCTAAATGCCAAATCATTCTTCTTTTAGAGTAGAGCTATTGATTTGCTGCTTTCCCTGAGATTTTGAAGACAGTAAGGTAGCAGAGGACTAGGTGCAATACTTCGTTGCCCCATTCTGCTGAACTGAGCCCCAAAATTGGGCTTGCTCATAGAGCGGAAGAAGGATGAACCTTTTCTCTTTCCCACCTCCTCACAAGCCTGGGTCTGCGAGAAGCGGCTCGTTGCTCTCCCTTCGTTATTTCAGCCAGGGAGGTGGTGGAGACATCTGCAAAGGTCTCCCTACTCACTCATTCTGTATGAACAATTGCACTTTAAAACTACTCAAAGCGGTATTATAAAATGACAGGATTGCCTGCCAAGACCAACATTTGCTCGGTAAGGCATTTATCTGACTCCTCCTCACTACGTGGTTTTAAAGCGCTGGGTCTTTAAAGGGGTTGGATTTTTTTGGGGAAGCACACAGGACATATTTCCACGGCTCAGGACGGAGATTGAGGAGGTTTATTGCAGAATTCCAGGTTGGACTTTTGCTGCATAAGCCTGGAAAAGCCCCAACTCAAGCTACCAGATCATTTGAATTAAAGGCATGCAGCCGATGCTTGCTTCATTGCAAATGTTTAATTCTCTCTTCTTCCACCTCCTTTCCCCTGCCTCTCTTTTGTTATCTGCTTTTTTGTAGCATATCTGAGAAAATACGTGCTTCCCTCTCTTCGCATGGAGTTCGTTCCTAACAACGCCTGCCTCTCTGTCACACCAGCTCACAATTTGTATCACCCAATACACTAAGGGCCACAATTCATTTCAGTCATGGTTCAAAGCTATCCTGAAATAATCACAAAGTGACACTGTGAAATTACTGTAAAAAATTGTGCGGCAGTGTCATGACATTTTATAATTGAGACCTCTAGTACTCATAGCTCTATCAAAGCCCATAAGGAGGAGGGGAAAAAATTGTGTTTTGACAGACATAGCAGCTTGAGATGTGCAAGCAAGATTGTATAAAGTCAGCCATGTAGAAAGTTATCGGATGTTCCAGTTTGTGCCCCCATGAAATTGGCACAAATCATCTGGATTTGACTTCAGGAAGGTGGTTAGGAGTAACATGAGAGAGTAAACGAGGAGGTAATGGCCATTCAATGACTTAACCTATGTCACAGGGCAACTAACGTGTCAGCAAAGAATCAAATAAAGATGAATGAGCTTATCAGAGGACCACGCACTGCCTCATTGGGCCCAATTTAATTAAACAGAGAAACTGTTCATATAGAAAGATTAATAGAGCAACCGCATACAGTAAGTGCTCTAAGAGTAAATCAGAGCGACACACAAACACTGTCACAGGCAGCTGCTATGTCATTTTCTCTCATAATACTGGTGAAAATCACAAGATGACCGGAATCATCTCGCTAGAAAGTCCCTCCAACTCGTGGGTACACATCTTGTCTGTAAGATCTGAGGTTACGTGTTGTTCACAAGAGCTGAAGATGCTGCATGTGTGAACCAGCTACTCTAGAGCTTTCTCTGAGTGTGTGAAAGAGGTCACCCTGGTTGGGGATGGACTCAAGCAAGACTCTCAGAGGAAATGTAGCTGTATGAAGTCACTTCCCTTGCATCAGAATGGTTCTCCGGATAAGAAAAATATTTTGCTTTGGTCACAGAGGAGCCAAAAACGTGAGTATATTTAATTACCTAGGAAAAAAATAATCTAATATAAAGAGAACTTGGAAAAAACAGCCCAGCAAATAATTTAACATGAAGAAAAGCGGAGAGAAGAAGAGGGGAGTAAAAGGAATAAGATGTAAAATAAATCAAGTCTATTTAGAAAAACAAAAATTTAAGGTAGTAGCGTCTCATTTCTGGGTTGTAAATGCCATTTCATGGCTAGGTACTTTCAGAATTAACAGTACCAGCTTTGTATTCTGGATCACCATATGTGCTCCAAGACAGCACTATCTAGCACCACGCTCAACTTTTATTTGAGCATCAGCCAGCCTCAGGCAGCAGAGTATCACCTATTTGAAACCTAGGGTGACTAAGCTGCCAATGTGCCACTCTCCAGAGCTGTGGCACATTCGCAGAGGAAGATAGGGAACACTGTACCTATAGTGTCCCTATAGTCTCTGTACCAAGACATGAATTTCTCCCTTACAACATGAAAGGATAGGAAGACCTTGCTTCAGAGTATTGAGTGACCTCTATGTATTAAAAGTGCCAGAGCACTCCTTCAGAGTACTTTATTCCTCATTCCTGGGAGGAATTGCAGATTTTAAGATAGGAGTTCAGACCCCCAAATACAAAAGGGACAAGTAAGATGAAACATTCAGGCAATTTTACTTGTGGTTTAGACCCCAGCCTTTTTTGTTTTCTCCCTACCATTACATCTACCAGACCATGTAAGAGCCATGCTCTCCTATTGCTGCTCTAAATAACGACAACAGCAGCAGCAGCTTGCACATAATTTTTAGTTAGCACAAAATGGGAGGGCTCAAGAGGTAGCAACAAAATTCATGAGCTTTCCCCAGCACTGTCACATCCTTTTTTTTGGGATGAAGCACTAGAAACACCGTATGTGTAAGCACACCGTTCTCAACAGCCTCTGACATTTCACAGAAGTTGGTTTTTTTCTTACCGTCTTCCTAGGCGTACCTGGCTCTCCTGAGTAGAAGTGTACATCACAGAAAACTCCACAAATGCACGTCATCAAAATGTTCTATAACAACTGCAAACCAGAAGAAAATAATGGGGGGAGGGAATTTAAAAGTGCAGTTCTAGTGAATGAAAACACACATTATATTTACATGAGTAGTGTAAGAAGTAAGCTACAAAAATACCTTAAAGTACTGGACTTCATTTTCAGATGTAACCTTTTACATAGAAATTTTTTGACTGTGAATATCGCCTCACCACCAATGTTATCCCCTTTTATCCTGTAAGACGCAGCAAGCAGTGGTCTACATCAGATGTTTCCAAAGAGGACTTGTAGCTACTCTTTTCCATCCAGAAGACTAGCATGGAGAGGTGGGCAGGGAAGAGAAGAACCCAAAGGTGTTTGGAAGCTGCAGGCCAACCTGGAAGGTCCAGCAGGCAGCAGAGGACACTCTGTGGGTATGTACCAGCTCTTCTCATCTGCTGCTTTTCAAAGGTGAAGTGGCTGAGGGAAGTCTCCAGTCGGGGCACAGCAGCATGAAGGATGATGGCATCCCTGACACCACCTTGGGGACTAAGAGGACCCCTGCCTTGCCTTCCATGGGAAGCACAGAAGAAGGGTAGAAAATGCCCCCAAAGCATTTGCCTTTTAAAAGCGTACCTCAAGTCTCTCCTGCACATTCACAAGAAGTGAGAGGTTCTCTCCCCTCTCTGTGTCTCTTGTAATCTTTCAGATTAAGAAAGAGTCATCTCCTATGTCATCCTTAATGGTACATCAGCATGTGCATGAATAAATTGAGTTCAGACAAATAGGAGTATTTTTAGCTGGGATTGTTCCCTCAAGAAACATGTTTGAGCCACATTTTTGGCTGCCTGCAATTTTGCCCTACTGTTCAAATGGCATGATGCCCACTCGCAGGCTGGTCAGAGCTTAGGGCATAATTGTCAAACCAACAGTGGTTTAGATGTGCAGTTTCACTACAGAGGAAATTATATTTCCCCTGATGCACAAATCTTTTCTTTTTGCACCATTGAACAGTGCAACCACCAGTTTCTTTCAGCCTGTCAGAGGTGAGTCATATTTATAAGCTAAATTAAAAAAAATAATTTGAAAATAGAGAAAGAAAGAAAAATTCTTGAAGAAACTACTGCTAGATAAAAATAATGTAGGCTGTTTAAGGAGAAATCCCTGAGCACCTATAAAAATGCTGACAATTTATGTAAGAGGAAGAGTCTAAAAGGCATTAGTCATTAGTGATAAGTGAAAAGGAAATGAGGGGAGGAGAAGCAGTTATATACAACTCTCTTCTGCTTAATGCTGAGGTGTAATGTTAAGAAAATGAGCATATGATGTATTTTGCAAGACTTTCTTTACTCCTATCAAACACACCAACTATATGACAGTAAGATTAAAAGAAAATAAAACATTTGCCTCAACTGCTGCTTATTCCTGTTAGGAAACAAAATCAATGCAATGATTATTTTGGCTGCAATGGATAGAAATCTGCAAATTTGGTACAATCATACCAGTATGGACAGCAGGCTTGAAAGTTTTCCTTTTAGGAGACTGTCGTTAGTATGGTGGTGTCAGTAAGTCTGTGATAATCTGTTTCCCCTCTGCCTGCACGACTTACTGTTCCTCCAGTGAGTGCTCCATTTAGTCATTAGTGCTTTGTCAGTTTGGGACACCTTCCATAAATAGGCACAGCAGGAGTATTCATTTCATTTTCCATGGTGAGCCAAGGGACAGAGAGAGATGCAAGACGAAAAACCCCATATCTGAACACTGATATCATCATTTCATCTCCCTAGTACTCAAGTCAGTTGAGTCTTTCCTAAACAATAACAAAAACTTCAAAAATTATATTACCATCCAGTGACTGCTCATATTCTTCTTCTCATATTCCCATCAAGTGACTGAAGGATCCCTTTCAAGATCAAGAGCACCAGAGACAGGACGTGGTTGTCTGACAGCATGGTCCCAGAGATACTTTTCAAATTGGAAACAGTGGGGTGCTATGCCCAAATGATCAGTCTTGCTGAAGGCAGGATTTGCGAGATTAAGTGCAGTGCCCTGCTCATATGTCAACATTGTTTTCAAAACCTGCATTAAGACCTGCCAGACTACATGCCCCCCATATGGCACAGGGGATTATCTAAATACCAGGGCCACCAGTGGTACCTCGGTGATCCCTGCACAAAGTTCATGCCACCCAGTAGATAGACCCATAGACAGCCAAGTGTCCATTTCCCTTGCAAAGGGTTTAATTGTCTTAAATGCCTATGCATTCTTCCTTTCCTCAATTTGCATGTCATATTATTCCCAGCAAAATTAAAGGGAACTGCTTAAAAACACAGACTTGTTTTTGGAA
>JAOXNG010000012.1:60143585-60155041 GCA_028566535.1 Scolopax minor
AGCAAAATTAAAGGGAACCGCTTAAAAACATAGACTTATTTTTGGAAGGAGGGAGGTGGTCAATGTAGTAACGTAATAATTATTTTCTGTCCGCAGTGAAACTATATACATTTCAACAGTTCCAATTTATATTCTGTTCCAGAATATATGTAAAACAAATTCCAGTGACAGAATTTAAATTAACACATGCTTTATACACAATGGAGGAAACATCCCTTCTCCATGCGTTGAAATCAAATGTGATTTTGTATAGACAACCCTGATATATGTTTGCAAACATCCCCTAAAATGTCATTACACTGTGGAAGGATTAAAAACATTGAATCATGTGGTGACCTTTCAGTAGAACAGAGAGTTTAACCCTCAAGCAAAATTTACTGTTGAGAGTTCACTGTCTCTTAATTTAGTGTACTTCTTACTATCAAGCAGAATGCAGAATTACATTTTTGCCTTTTATTACCACCAAATTAATTATGTTAGAGTCACTGTTTGGGTAAAACTAGCATATTCTGAATCATGTTTAGTCTATTTTGAGTCTCTGCTGCCTAGTGCATCTCATTACACACCAAGCTGTATAACACTCAGCATACTTGGCTCCTAAAACACAGCAGTGGTTTGCCTACAATAAAGCCATAGCTGAGAAAGGCATCCTACTGAACAGACAAAAGTAGTGGTACAATATGATATATATATACACACACATACATACTATATTCTTACTCATACATTAACAATGATTAATCTTACGCTTTTGTGCAATACACAGCGTGAAGTCAGTTTTCAGATAAAATGAGCAATAGGTCCTGTTCAAAGGAATCGGTTACCCTTTTCCCTTTGTTTGCTTTTTAATTTCTGTGTGGTTATCTAGCATTCAGCTAAACAGGAACAGAAGCAAACTCAAATTAAAAAATGATAGAAAGGAAGAAAGGAGCAAGGAAAAAAGAAAAAGGAAAAAGAAACCTCCTAAACAATGGCTCTCTCTGTGACAGCAACTCTCTCTTAACAGCCTCAAGTGTTTAACATATTGAAACAGTTCATCTTCCTTCAATGAACTTTAATAACTCTGCCAGGTAAGAAGCTATGCTCCATACTTCTTCATGTTGTCTTTTCCCTTCAACATATCTATACTGATCTCCTCATCTGGTCAACTTTACAGCTCCGGTGTTTGGAGACCAGTGAGCACAGTTATTACCATCATCAATAACCTGTCCCACTTTCTCCTCTTCATTTCTCAACCCTTCTCTTTCCCCTTCAAAATCTAATAATAGCTCCTTGCCATGATAGCTGATCAATACAAGAGGGCACCTGTTCACTTTACTCAACACACCATGCTAAAGTAACATGACAAAGGAACAAATATGATTCTGCCTGAATTGTGTCAAGTAACAAGAAAACTATCCAGGAAGTTTCCCTTCGGGGCAAATTTCATGAAACGCTACAGATAACCAATTTTTAGACATAGAACTAATCTCTTTCATCTCACTTTCTCTTTTGCTTCAGGTATGATAGCTGGAAACATTAATACAGACAAACTTCAGCTGGTTGTTGCAGCACCCGAGCCACGGCAGCCTACGCTCCAGCCTTCTGCCGTACCACCTAAATCACCATAATGAATGAAAAGAGGAAAATGGAGTGTTCACCTCCACGCAGAGTGGAGCCATTAATATGCACACAGAGATTAGCTTTAGAGGGTTTATAAAACCACAAGGAGCAAAACATTTGCACGTCCTCTTTTACTAGCGATTATTATATTATTTTAAAGAAATTTTGTGTTTTAAGGAACCTGTCCCTACTGAACAAAGTTAATCCTCATTTTTCCACAAATATGCACGATTGCATGGTTATCAGCTACACGTTGACACTTGCAGGCAAAATGTTTTGCTGATATAATTCACATCAAATGTGCATTGGAAGTGTAAGCACGCGTGTGTGTCACTAAAAATGTAGTGTTGTAGGTTAAGCCCTCTGAGAGCTCAACGAAAATATTTGATAATAATATGTTACCCAGCCAGGTAAACCAGAACTGCTGAATCACTGTCCAAACAGGGCCAGGACAGAGTCCTGAAGGAAGTAAGAGATACTGAGAGAAGGAACTCATTTTAGTTACCTGATTATTGTCAGTGATTTGCCTGATTAAAGTCTTATTACAAAAGACTCAGAAGTTGATCTGGAATTTTCATATTAGAGAACATTAAATACTAAACTAACTACTTCATTTCCATTCCCCGAAATAAATCATTCCAATTAATTAAGGTTTTTCAGCCTTCTCTGTGTAGAGGACTTATGCCTCTGCCAAACAAGCCTGGCTTTTTCTGTATAACTACACTGGTGCATCTCAAAACAACAGTAAAAGGCAGTACAAATAAATGCTATATTACATTATCAGATTTAACTTTATTCTTCCTTTCCCATTCCAATTTTGTGTTTTGGAAATTTAAAAAAATTTGGAATCTTTCTTTTAGTATACTGACTGAGCAGTCACTTCTAAACCAAAGAGGTCTCATTTTATTTTCTGTGCAAAAATAAACCAACACTGTAAGACTTTAAATATAACATTATGCTTTTTAAAATGCTAGCAGTTGGCTAAGCATGGACTGACTTTTTAAATGCATAGTCTGAAACAACTGAACAGAAGCTAGCCTGACATATCTCAGAACCTATTCCTGGTATAACCACTGAAACCTTAGGATACTGTTAATTTTAATTTTCCATTTTTAATTCTGATTGTTATTTTCCTGTTACATTTAGACTATTGAAATGATAATGAAAAGACAACTTAAGAGGTTGTCTGGTATTTGAGGAAATACATTATGTGGTTTTAGAGAAGTGCTTTATTGTTTCGATACTAATGTTAAGAATTTTCAATAATTAAAAAATAAACCCTGAAAAAATATTTATTATTGCCATTGAATGTGATAGATCCATTCCCCGATGGTAATTTTTGGTGTGTGGAGTCAATTAATTTTTTTTAATTTTACTAATAGTATGCATCACTTTCTTCTTGATTTACTGTAATGTAAATATTCAGTTTCAGATAGGGCAGCTCTCAGGCTGTGAAAGTTCAGAGAGTATGTTGCTCTTCTATTTCTATTTCAATGCCTAATATTTTCCTACTAATACATATTAATTTCTGGTATTTTTATGACTACAATTTTAAATTGTATCTTTCAGTAGATAAGAGTTTAAGGAACATTTTCTGTTGTGATGACATTGGCATTGTATTTTGAATTCTGTATGGGGGATACACACACACCTTTGCACTACATACAGTTTTATTAGTTTTTAAAATAACTGCTGCTTCTCTTCATTTAGCTAAGTTAAATATTTATGCTACCCTATCTACAAATCCCAGTGCAAGACTTTTGGGAGGTAATAGGGAAGAGATTTTCTTTTTTTTTTCACTAAGTGTCAACCTTTTTAGTAGAGCTGTATTGATTTATTTTCTATATGTAAGACTATAAATTATTACATAAATTTTATTGTTTGCTAGAGAGACAGTACTTTTTCGCTGTGATGGTTTTCTTTTTTATGGTTAGGTGAATGTCTGCCGTCCTGTGCTCACTGGTATTTCTGACTGGCTGCAGTGACACCTACTGATGGCAGAACCATTGAATTGGAGGTGAGGATGGCCAGCCCAGTTCATAGATTTTCACACTGTTTCAGAGACAGAGAATAACCCACAAGGAACCCATCGGCCACAGGCATCACAATAATTCCTAAAGGTTTTCTTCTTTGCCACTGTTGCTCAAGAATTGACTTTATCTGCACTCAGCAGTGGCAAAACAAGGAGAGGACCTAATGGCAACACCTGATGAGACATGGCCAATTCTCTCCTCGTTTCGTATTCACCTCTCTCAACTCTTGTTTCCAACATGATTTTTTAATAATAACTGCTCTGCCAACCTGGGTTCACTGCAAATGTTTCAAAAATCAGCCAGTTATCTGGTCTCCCACCTCTCCCGCACTTTAGTCCATATAATACTATGGTGCCCAAAGAGTACAGCTCTGGCTACAACCTAAAACAGAACACAATTAAAAAAAATAATTACTCCAAATGTCACTGTTTTTGGCTCACAGTCACACGTTTTTTTAAAAAATAATTCTTGGTGCATCTGTGACCCATTCACAGGGCTGGTAAGGAAAAGCCAAAACCCCCTCCCGCCCTCCAACACACACACAAACAAGACACACATCTTTTTCTTTTTACCTTTCTGACTTTGGAAAAATGACAGAAAAGTATCTTAATTTAAGACAGTGGTTCCCAAGGTGCTCATTTTCACTCTGCTCTGGCACAAGATGCCTGCAGTCAGTGTTTTTCTTTTCCGGTGCATCATGTGGTAGCACCGAGACCAGTTTTCAATTTTTCATGTTATTTAAGCAGTATGTTTTCTCTATTTTATTTTCCATTTCCTTTACTCTTAGAGTGCAAAAGAGAGCTGTTCATGCCTTTCTCTACGCAGCACGAGTCTTTTTCACTTGCTCTTGGCTGTGGGTCAAATATCCATGCGTTATTAGCGTAAAATCTTTGCAAAGCAAAAAGCCACTCTGCTGGGAAACCAGAACACTGAAGAGCACATTCCTTTCGGTAGTAATTAACTGTAATACTGTGGAGGAGTTGAAACAAAGGTGTAAACAAAACACGAAAATTTACAGCACTGTCTTTTTCTTTTTCACCTGAAATAGGAGAACTGTCTGCATTGTCTTCACTTATATCTTTACTTATGTAGTATACACTGCAGTTATAAAGCTGGGAAAAAAAAATAAAAACAAAACCAAAACAAAGCAAAGCAAAGAACCAAAACAAAAAAGAACACTAAACATAATTTAAACAAGTAATAAGAAGTTAATTTGCCCAAACTGTCAAAAGTATTGCCAATGTTGCTGCACATGACAAAACTCATCACTTCATCGCGATTGCCTCAGAACAATATGACTTAGCTTTGAATAGCTGTCCTTAAAATCTGGCAATAGAAAACAAGTGCAAGGCACCCATTAACACAATCTCAAAAAGTTAAAAGGAAAAGGAGTTGTGCTCCAGGAACCAATTACCATGTTTGCTACTCGCTAGTGCCACCACATGGAGTGATATTTGAATATAACCCAATCACTATAGAACCAGGGAAGTGTCTGTAAATAATACATTGTATAGCATACTTCAATAAGACAGTGGAGAAAGATATATAATCTCCTCTCTACTGTGTGAAGCTCAGACTGCCTCCTCATGAAAGTGGAGATGTCCCATTTCCAAGAGCATGAATGCACTGTAGTAAAAGCAGAACAGTCAAACTGCTTTATTCCTCCAATAAAAGAAAGAACCATTTGGTAAAAGGATGCATTACACATTTTCTATTTAAATCAGTATATAAGAAACAGATGTTAAGTTTCCTTTGGTAAGAAAAAGAAGAGGGGTTATAAATGAATTAAAGTGACTTCTCAGTGGATCTCCTACTCTTCTTTGTTCCTTTAAAACTTCACGTCAATAGTGAATCAAACCAAAATATTAGGTGGTATAATAAGCAAGCATAAGAAGGACAAACTAAATTTAACTGCCAGTGCCATAAAACATGCCAAAGCATCCTGTGCTACAGCAGAAGAATCACACAATGCAAATACTTATTAAAACAAAGGGACTGTCAAACACGAAATGCCTATGGTATGTCCCTATGCTGGCAAACACAGAAGACTGACAGATATAATGATTGTGTAGCAAACCTGCTGGGGTGTAATTTCAGTTTCCTGTTCAGCTGAAGACCCAGTTCAAGCTGGCTGCAGCTCTTGTATGAAACAGGCGTACAGGAAATGTTTTGGGGACAATGCTGATCTAAGCTAGGGAGATACTTAACCACACAGAAGACAATCAGTCAGCTCTAGGCTTCCTTCATATTTCTTCCATTGGCTGTATTGGCTATTTCTTCCACATTGGCTATACTTAAGCATTGTTGGGTTTTTACTTTTTTTTTTCCTCCATTTCCTTTAGCCTCCTCGTGTCACCAGTATCTTAAAAAAAGCTTTAATCAGGTATCAGCCTCCTGGGTCTCAGGACAGTGTTTCACACAGGCGGGCTCAGGCTCCGTGTGGGAATGCTGTCTCCCACATGGCTCCACTGAACTCATCCTTAACGATCTACTCCCGCTTACCTAACTTCAACACTATTTTTCCTGAGACTGCATTAATGAATCCAATAAATAAAGCATTGTATCACCCATGCAGTATAGACATTAATTTTAGAACAAAACATTAATCAATTTAAATTTATGTACTAATGCAGACACAATCAATTTGAACTTCTTATGACAATTAACAAAGCTTTTGCTACATCCCTAAAACACACTGACCCATCAATTATGGTTTGCATCAAACTAATGCTAATGGTACTTCCTTCTTCCTTAGGCTGTCAGCAGCCTACCTGATTGGTCAACTTCAATGCAGCAGATCAATTAATATAAATTATACATGCACGGAAAGATGGGTTAATATCATAAGTTCATTTAATTAATTGTGTTTGATTAAATGAGGTACTTTCATTAGCCCTCTTAGCCATGAACCATATATACATCATAATCCTTTTACAAGCTCAGCCGCCCAGACACAGACCTGACATTGGGAGCATATTCAAATTACCAGCCGCAGCCATGCAAACCTCCCTGCATAATTAACAACTAAACGAGCTGCAGTCACTTAAGCTGAAAAGAAAACTGTTCACATCAACCTCTCTGATACTGTTTAAATTGAAGATGTCATGGGTAAAACAAAGGTGAACAGACAATGGTAATTAAAAATTAAAAAGGACAAGGGGGATTTGCTACTAATGGAAGCAAAGTGAAAAGAGGGCTAAGGGCCTGGTTCTTAAAAAAAAAAAAAAGAAAAAAAAAGAAAGAAAAAAGATGCTGGTGTTAGGTGATTCTGCTCTTGCTCTGATAAGAGTGAACCAGGATGAGCAGTGTATGTCAAGCTTCAGAAGGAAAATGATAGCTTAGCACACTGATCATCCTATAGCTGGGTGGGCTTATAAGAAACATTACATTAATCAAGAAGCTAAATCCTAATACAGGCACAGCCAAGCACTTTTTTTTTTTACCCCATACTGGAAATGATCTGTTTCTACGGGAAAAGAAAAATCTAAAGAGCAGTCTAAGACCTGCTTCTTAGGCACACCTACCTGCTGTGAAAGAAATTCTTTACAATGAGCTTTCCTAGAGGTAACTTAGATCTGAGTCCCGACATGAAAAAAGACAAATCTCAAGGAAGTTTATCTCTCTTCTGTAGTTCAATGACTACTCTTCCAGGCACAGTTTCAATTCACAGCTGTCCTCAAGATAGAGCAAGTGCTCCATAGCAGCAGGAACGTAAACTTGAATATGAAACCTCAGAAGAACTTGTAGCAAATTTGCTTTGTAGCAAAAACACTGGTGTGTTATCCTGATGCCACTCTAGATGCTAGATACAAAAGAAACATGGCAAAAGACCATGGGCATCCAGTTGGTTCATTATCAATGGTAAAATACGTATTCATTACTATGATATTCCAAGCAGAAAAGCACAGGTATGCTTTTTTTTTTTTCAAAACAGTAGCATATTATATCACATTGCAGAGTTTTCTCAATAATTTCAATATAAACAGTTAGTTACTGCAAATCATACTGCAAACACAATTCAAAGAAGGCCTTAAAACATCAGGTTGTCCTGGCATACAATAAAAAAGGAATGTTTTAGGATACTCAGACTTCTTTCAAAGTTAATTTCAGTACCTACCATTCGATGTAAACCTCATTACAGGGGAATTCCTCCAAATTAATGAAAAGCATTATCAGACTCTGCCAACAAATGCTACCCTCTGTAAAATGTGGAAAGGGCACTCTGTGGTAAAGCAGTGTCAAGGGAGGGAGATGACAGAAAGACAAAAGAGACTCCAGAGTAACATTAAATAGCCATGACTTCTAAAAGTCATGAGTTAATTTGTGTTAGCTGTCCTGGAAACCCACAGGAACTTACTGCTTGATGTCAAAGTCATGCAAGTTGTCCCATGCTTCAGTGCAGTGATGATAAGCATGGGGATGCTCCACTGCAAGATCACTGCTGTGTACAGACCTGTTACATACATGTCCTTTAAGCATATGTTTTGAACGTCTGGTCAGAGTAAACCAAAATATCACCTTAAAATAAACAAGAAAACAAACAAATACATAAATGAAAGCAGTTTCAATGAGAGTCCAGCATTTTGGTAACCAGTGGCATTCCACAATACCCGTTTGAAACTATTGCAATGCAAGACCATGATTTGCTCTTGTAGTGAACTGAGACTATTTGTATTCTTCTGCTCTTAGGCCATGGGGCTAGGTTGTAGTATTAATGAAAATGATCATAGCATTTTGACAAACCCGAGGAAGAGGAGAACTGTCATGTTACTATCCACAACAAATTAAATATCTGACATACTATTCAGCATTATTATCTACGTTATACTGCTCAGATAGTATAATGGGAAGGAGTAAAACTGCACAGGATTGCACTGCTGGAATTTTTATAAATAATCATTTGTAGAGCTATGATGAGTTAAACATGTCCAAGTCCCAACAGGAATTTTGCTGCATACATCTGTCTTTAAGCCTCTATATAATTCCAATAAATATTAATAAATTCACTTTATTCATTGGCTCAAGTAGAGGGAGCAACAGTACAGTTTATCTGGGGAGTTATAGCCTGCAATTCCTCCCGCTTGCAAAAGCAAGCATAATTAAAACTTGATCTCTTACTAATCTATTTATTCAGGCCATGTTTCTGTTTGAGTACCTCAGTGGAGAAGAAACTGGGAACCCAAACTTTCCTAATTTTTACATTAGTGAAGTTCTCATTCTGGGAACTTCCACAGATGTGGAACCAAAAAGCAAACTGCAAGTGGTTTCAGGATGAGAAAGGAGAAATACAGTCTGAGCATAGTGACTATCAAGTAGTATAAAAAAAATATCCCCAAAATCTTGGTCTAATGTCAATAATTTCAAGAGTAATACAAACATGCTTAATTCGTGTAATGACAGCCTATGTCTTGTTATAGTTTGCCTTCTCTCTCATCCACATTTGTTTTCAAAATGTAACCTTTAAGAATTCAATTCCTGGAGTTTAAGTAATCTGCTTTCTTTACTAAAGCATGAATAATATGCCTAAGTATTGCTAATTCAGCATTGAAAAATAAATTACACTTTAAGCCAAACAATTAACCCACAACTTCAAAATGCTGCTATGTTTCAATGAATGTTGCAAGGAGAAATAATGAGGCTGCCCCCTCCACTGCCCTCATCTTAAAATCTATGAAAATTTCACAGGATCAAGTAATATTAAATCAAGTAGCTGCTGACTCAAAACTCCGTCTAATAACTCATCATAAAAGCAGCCTTCCTCCAAGTTTCAAAATTTCATAGTGACTGTTCCTTGGGATATTCCCACAGAAGATGTACTACACGCTCCTGCTGGCACAACACGTGTCAAAAACCATAAGTTACATCCTTATGTACACTACAATCCAACATGACTTGTTCAGAATTTGGTGCTAATTTTACATCTTTATTCCACTGAAAACTTTTAAATTATATTTGCTAAAATGAGTCCAATATGGTTCAAATCTTCCTTCTGTAAAGTTATGGAGAAAAAAGAAGTATCACAGAATCACAGAATGACATGGGATTGGAAGGGACCTCTGGAGATCATCTAGTCCAATCCCCCTAACCCCAAATATTACAGGTCTGTCCGGATTCACTTGAAAATATCCAGAAATAACATGGAAAACACAACTGAATTTCTAATGTAAAGATGTTTAAAGTCAAAGCAATGATAATAACAATCATAAACTCAATTTTCACGGAATTGTCAGAGTTGGAAAGGACTTCTAGAGATCCTCTACTCCAACTCCCCTGCCAAAGCAGGACTGCCCAGAGCACATCACTCAGGACGGCATCCAGGCAGGGCTTGAAGATCTCCAGAGAAAGGGACTCTATGACCTTCCTTGGCAGCCTGTTCCAGCGCTCCGTCACCCTCACCTCACACACACCTCACAGTTTTTCCTCATATTTGGATGGAACTTCCCATGTTCCAGCTCGTGCCCATTGCCCCTCGTCTTGTCACTTTCTCATGAGCTGATTAAGAGCGTAACTATTTAATTCTTCCTTTGCAACTGAAATGTAATATTTTTACTCAGTGTTTTCTCTATAACTCATGAAGGTATTGCTGACATTTAATGCTGCAGAGAATTCAGAAACAATTCTTTTAGTTGTTAGTGAGGTTATCAACAACTGCAGAAGAAATACTGAGTCCAGAACTTGCATTTCAACTGGAGAGAAAATTTTTGGTACGTTTTTTTTTTCTCCTGTCAAAGATCAGATTATCTTTACCTTAAGCTTCTGAGACTTCATTAGTATACATTGCAGTCTTCATGGTTTTAAAGCACTGTACATTTTTTTCATTTTATCAATACTGTTTTGCTCTTAAATTAGATTTTTATCCATACAAAAAATATTTTAGCCTAGTTTCTCATATAGACATTTACAATTAAAGCTATCAAGAAAATAACAAGTAAGCCAAACAAAAAAATTAAAACTGGGGACCATAGAAATATACCCAACATATTCTATAAGCCAAGTGATATTAGCTTCAATGTCCAGTTCATGTTTTTCCTTGTTTCTTAATTTTATCAAAAATTTTGCTGTTTTATTAAGTAATATTAGATAGCCTTCAAAGGCTATCAGGTACTTATTACATTTTTATAATTTAAAAAAAACCAAACAACCACATTTATAAACAACCACCAAGTGGCTTTCATATTAATTTTATAATATATTTCAACAAATCAAACAGCAAGATGTGAGAGCTGAAAGAGCTTTTTATGATATCACTGGCATTGAGAAGTCTAAAGCACTGTATCTTGCATTTGTACAGACCTTCTGTACAAATGTTTGCCAGTCAGGCAAAATAGCCAGCAGGCCTGTGTGGACGAATAAGGAAATGCTGGACAAGCTCAGGACCAAAAAGGAGGCCTGTAGAGGGTGGAAGCAGGGACGGGTCGAATAGGCAGAATACAGAGAAATGGTCCGAGTGGTCAGGAACAAGATGAGGCAAGTGAAAGCACAGGCAGAACTAAATCTAGCCAAGAACATCAAAGACAATAAGAAAAACCTGACAGATATGTCAGGGATAAAGGCAAGACTACTGAAGTTGTAGGCCAGCTCCGGAAGGACTCGGGAGACTTGGCCACCCAGGATATGGATAAGGCTGAGCCACTTCTTTGCCTCAGTCTTCACTGGCAAGGGCTCAAACCACACTGCCCAAGTCACGGAAGGCAAGAACAGGGCCTCTGAGAGTGAAGAACCACCCACAGTACAAGAAGATCAGGCTTGAGACCTCTTAAGGAACCTGAAGGTGCATAAGTCCATGTGACCTGATGAAATCCATCCACGGGTCCTGAGGGA
>JAOXNG010000012.1:60155141-60165141 GCA_028566535.1 Scolopax minor
GATAGATTTTTCTTCAGGGTGGTTACAACTCTGGGAAAAATTCTTTTTTTTAATTGTGCTTTCTAGGGATCTCTGTGACAAAAATAAAATAATAAAAACCATCCACAAATTTTTCTCTCACATTCTTATAAATGAATTTTCTTGTTATTTCCTTCTAACTCTCGCGTATGGCTTCATGTAAAGTGAACAGCTTAAAGCAAATGTGTTGGTGCTCCAGGGACGAAGTTCTAGGTGCTTTGGTTTGGGGGCAGGTGGGCTGGGGAGGGAGCAGTGCTGCAGGACTCCTACGGGGATAAAAAAAGGGGAAGGGCTGAGAGGAAACTTCCCACTCTGGGCAGTGCTGAGAGCTGCAGCCACCCTGCTGGGTGGAAGATGGTGCCCCAGTAGCATCCCATCCCACTGCTGCCACTGGCCTGTGGGACACAGTTCCACACAGGGCAGGAGGTCTTTGAGACCTAGCCGAACCAAGAAAAGGAAAAAGAAAAATAATAAAAAAATGTCTTGTGTAAGCAGGATTTACTATTCCTGGCAACTGGTAGCTACTTTTTCTGCTACACTGCTTAATGACTCCCAGATATTTCACACCTCTCCTTCCGTTCCCGGAGTTTCCTGTCTCAAAGTGGTGACTGGCTGTTTACAGGCAAGGATCAAAAGAACTTTGGTTTAAAGCAGATGGTTTATTTTAAAAGCATACCTGCCTGTACTATTTTAAAAATGGAAAAAAAGAAACCCAAACTGTACAGTAGTTCGTAACAGTACTATACGCTTGGAGTATGCAAATCAAAAGCTTTGCCCCACTCAAAATTGTACTTCATCTATAAATAGCACCCCCTCCCAAAAAGCATAACGAATGTTACTTGTGATACCAGAATAAAAGTTAGGCAGTCTCTCTCCCTCCACAAAGCACACCAAGAAGTTTTAATGAGTAACTTCTTTTTGCTTCTGTGTGGCTCGGCTGCACACACAGGACGCGGTGGCCGTTTCCAAATCAGGAGGAATTAGCCTCAACTGGCTGAAGCACAAGCGGGAGAGACGCGCGTTTGACACTGAAGTCGAGCCCCCTGGCTCCATCACTCATCTGAGCACGGTTCCACACGGAAAATCACCCAATACCTAGAGCTGGACGAAGCCCTAAGCTGCATGGTATTAATTCTATTTCTTCTTGCCGGGCTAGAACTGTAAGTTAAAGAGGAAAAATAATTTAGTTTCTCTTCCCGCAAAGGCAGGATGTAATCTTACTAGGGAGGAAATGCCATGTATTAATAGAGCTCTTCTCTTGATGTTGCCGAAAGGTCAAGCATTGTTTGTTGGTGCTAACTGGCAGCTGGGTCTCACCAAACACACGTGTGCTTTCCTGTAACAACCACAAACTTAATGATGTCTGCAGGTTTTGCTGGGTTGCTTTTGGCAAAGGGGAAATTGAATTTTGTTTGCGTTAATTTTATTCTTACTATTTCTAAAAAGCGGTGAGGGCCAAGCCCCTCACATTAGGCAGATAGCTTGGAATCTCAATTTATGCTACTTTATATTTGACACACACTGTATAATAAAGCATATTTTACAAAAATCAGTACCAAAAAGACAAATTATAAAAATCAGGTAAGTACACTATGTAAGAAGAGCCAAGCAAGAAGTCTGCCCATGATGCAAAGAAGCACGCACTTAAATGGTAGGTCCAGGGATTGAGCAGCTGTCCCAACAGTAAGATGTCCCACCAGAAAATTCTGTAAATTCTAGGAAGCATGAAACCCTTGGGATTTTTTTTTATATAATGTAGCTGATAACATGCCTAGAGAATTACTTATTGGTCTATATTTGTAACTGATGTTCCAAATCTGCATTTTCAGCTGAAATTCTGCTGTAGATAAATCAAAGATGTGTCTTCCATTCGCTTCCATTGGACACTGTCATACTAGAAACTGTCACCATTTGCCAGACAGATTTGTGCCCTTCATCATGGAGCATCATCCTGCAGATACAAATTGGTATTGCTGACAGTGACAAAGTACAGCATTTGTGTAAAGATGTTACTGTCACATGGGCAGAGAGAATCATTGCTTTTTGGAGTGCCTGACAGTTCTTTTGTGGTGTACATGAGCAGTGCAGCATCCATCAGAAAGGGTGATTGCCCTGTGACTTCTGGTAGGTGGCCACAAGAGGCAGGAATACCCTAACCACTGTACTGGAGCGAAAGCATCACCATTATCCATGCTGATATGAAAAGCAACAAGGACCTGAACTATGGTGGCAGCACCCACCGTAATATTTTCAAGGGGTCTGCAAAATAGCTCCTACAGCATTGCCTTAAGTAGGAGTTGGCTTTTTCACTCTATGCTCAACACGTGCTCCTGGGTTCAACCTGCAGTCCTGGTTTCCTGATCTTTTAACCAGGGGACTTGGCTGGAGCATGTTGTGGCTCTGGTCCAGCCTGCACAGGGACAGGGGACTGATGGGCATCTGGGCACTGCTCGCTGTCATCTGTAGTTAGGACATCACCATGATACATAGTGGTGAGACCAAGGAGCTATGGAACATTCTTGGAAGCCACTCCGCAGGATGTTTCCTGCTCTGAAAGACTAATTTCAAACTAGAGGTCCCATCTCAGTATGGGATGTAAAGATGGGGGCAGTGGCAAATGACCACCACCCCTGGAAGACCCATCTCTGCCCTGGGACCAGCAGCTCCTCCCAGTCGCTGGTGCCATGCAGGCTCGGTAGGCACATTGGCTGCAACAACCTTGTATTTCTCAAGGTGTTGAGGTGCTGCTCAGATCAGCCCTGCACAGCCCCCAGCCAGACGTGTACCAGCTGGAAGCTCTGTAACCAGGTTAGCGTGGCACTAAGCCCAAAATAATAAGCCCTACTTATTAGGTCTTTGGTGCTCTACCTGAGGTTAAGCCTGCCGTGGCTCATCCCCTCAGCTGTTCCCCTGTTTACTACAGCTGAGGGGATAATCCTGCTGAACCCAAAGGCAGGAGAATAAGATCATCCTTTGGACTCAATTTGCACAGTGACGGGACTGAGACATGCACGGGTGACCTCTTGCACAGGACAGCTGGGTGTGTGAGACTAAAGACAGCAGACACAAGCATGATTGCCTCATCCTGAAAGAGATTCAGAAATGACCAATAAGCTAGCCACATATTGAGGGAGAAGCAGCAGAAAGGTGACTCTTTGAGATGGATATCCTCAAGAACTCACCAGAGCTCTTGCAGTACAGAAAGATGCATCCAAAAATCCTGTGGTGAGATCAGATGACACCCAGCGATGAGAAATCCAGAGATTTCAGGAATCAGAAGAGGAACACAGGCCAAGCAGCAAAATGAGGTAATGAAAACACTCAGCCCACAAATAAAGTAGTAACCTCTTTGCCACAAATGGCACCAATCATTTTATTATTGTTTGTGAGTTTTTAGATTATTTAATATAATATTTATATTATATTTATATAATATAGCTGTCCTGTATTTCCTGTAGAGACCTTACTATACAAAGCATTGAAGGATTTCAGCCTTGTGAAATAGATGTGCTGTGTAAATAGAAGCTGTGTAAATTCAGATGCTTGACTCAAAATGCATTTGCACTGAATTCAACCGGATAAATTCATCCAAGCACTGGATAAATTCAGACATATTATACTATTACCCTGGTTCTGACAGGAAAATCACTTAAAATTACAATGGCTGAAATCTGCAGGGAGCAAAACTGTTTTTGAGTGAAGGTAAGTGTTCCTAGAAACGGTATTTAATTTAATGGCATTCCAGGACAAAGCTTGACACCAATTTATGTGCATGCTCTCAAACCTGCAGCTTCCGGTGAATTACTTCTGGGAGCAGCAGAAGCACTAGCGCTGGTGGTGGGTAGGGGGGGACGTGTGAAGAGGCAAATGCAAAGACTAGAGTCTGCTATGACCAGCAAGATAAAACTCTTCCAGAATTAGAACAGAGTTACATATTTCACAGCCATTTTCTTCGCAAAGGCCAAAGTCCCCACTTTACCTGGTAGGATATAGGTGTTGGGTTTCCCCTCTTGCTGAACCAGCAAATAAATCTGCCTAATCTAAGGACAACATGGGCTTGAGGAACTGCAAACACCGGTTCCTGACAGCCAGAGTCAGAGGTTCCTGGGGGACTGACAGGTATCAGAAGGTCTCCAAACCTCTAAGTGATCTGCCACAACATCTGGTGCACCAGTAAAAGTGCCTGAAAGATACCTAGATTGCTGTACATATGCTCATAGAAACAGAATTGTCTAGGTTGGAAGGGATCTTTAAGGTCATCTCATCCAACCATCAACAACTCTGACAAAAACCATCATGTCTGTAAATGAGTCTGAATTGTGTGAGAAGGTCAGGAAATCAAGGCAGGAAGGTCCCCAGCGCCCTCAAGGAACCTGGAAAAGTTAATGGGAAGTAGGTGGCCTCACCACCCGGCCTGGCCCTTGTGATGGGGGTGCCCTGCCCTGGCTTGTGGGGCATCAGGGCAGCCTGGGCTTCACTTAGGTGCCCTTCCTGCTTCTCCATCTCTTCATCTGTGCGCATGTCCTACCCTCTGTGCCGCCTGCTAGCAATGAGAAGATATTCAGTGTCTTACACAGTTGGATACTTGCTGTTATCTGAACTTTCTCCAAACATTCCCTTCCAGCATCACAGCATCTCCTTTGATACCCACCATCCCTACAGCACTGAGGTCAGGCTCCCATAAGGGTGACCCTGGCTCCCCCTCATGGCTGGACCCACAGGTCAGCCCAGTGAAACTTGTGAACGTTGAGATGTGCTGTCTACCTCTTGGTCATCCCCACACAGCCTGCCTTGCTTCTTCAGCTCTCTTCTCCCCTTGGCCACTCCTGTTCACACTGAGTGTTAACCTTGCTGGCACTCCTGTGGGGAAAAAAACCAAAAACAACAGGAAAATCCCCCAAATGAGGAAGGGAAAACAATACTTAGGGAATAAAACCCAAATTGCACAACTATGGAGGTGCAGGGCTCACAGGAGGCCAGCTGATGGGAGAATGTCTCAGTCCCAGCAAGGGCTGGACGTTCGCTTCTTTGTGGGAGCCTGAACAACCAAGACTCTGGAATGAGACATGGACTCCACATCCAATCCCAAAGGTGGATCATACAGGACCAAAAGAGGATAACCAGCTAAGACTTTGAAAAAACCCTTTTGGTAGCTACTTTGTCCCTCACAGTGTCTGGGTACGAAGGTAAGCAGAGCCACGTGGGTCTTCTTAGCAAGATGGGGTTGGTTTTATGCCTAGAGAAAAGGAGGGAAGACCTTACTGCTCTCTACAACTACCTGAAAGGAGGCTGTAGAGAGATGGGGTTCGTCTCTTCTCCCAAGTCACAGGCAACAGGACAAGAGGAAATGGCCTCAAGTTGTGCCAGGGGAAGTTCAAGTTGGGTATTAGGAAAAATTTTGACACTGAAAGGTTATCAAGCATTGGAGTGGGCTGCCCAGGGAAGTGGTTGAGGCACCATCCTTGTGCGTGTTCAAAAGACGGATTGACATAGTGCTTAGAGATGTGGTTTAGTGATGGTTTTTTTGTTAGTGTTAGGTTGATGGTTGGACTAGATGATCTTGAAGGTCCTTCCCAACCTAGATGATTCTATAACTCTATGATTCTAAGATGCATGCACAGCCTCCTCTTCGCAGGTGCCTGTGGCAAACAGGAGACATTTCCCAGCCTTTCACCAGGCTGCTAATGAGGGACAGTTGCCCTGCTCAGTAGAAGCCAGGAACTGCCAGGGGAAGTAAGTGGGTTTTCTCTAGCAGGTCAGAAGCAAGCTCAATCACTCCCATCATTTCAACTACCAGGGCTTTTGGGGAGCTGTGCTGGTGCAGTGAAATCAAGGAGCCTCCTCGAACAGCGAGGGAAAGAACCTTATAAGAGCCTATCAATATCTTAAGGGAGCCTACAGGAGATTTGGGGAGGGACTCTTTGTCAGGAAGTGTAGTGACAGGACAAGGGGCAATGGTTTTAAATTGGAAGAGGGGAGATTTAGATTAGATATGAGAAAGAAATTCTTCACTGTGAGGGTGGTGAGCCACTGGAACAGGTTGCCCAGGGAAGTCGTGGATGCCCCATCCTTGGAAGTGTTCAAGGCCAGGCTGGATGGTGTTTGAGCAACCTGGTCTGGTGGGAGGTGTCCTTGCCCATGGCAGTGGGGTTGGAATTGGATGATCTTTAAGGTCCTTTCCAACCCAAACCATTTTATGATTCTATGATTTAGCAGGTTTTGCCTTAAAAAAAATTTTCCTGAAAATTTTCCCTTTATATCTTTGAAGATTTTAAATCTTTTAACTCTTCTATCATCAGCAACACATCTTCAACTAGGAAAAATTTAATGTCATGGTACTTTTAATTTTTGTGAGCTTTCCTACAGACATCAATAAAACCTATGTAACCTCTTGCAAAATACACAGTTAAGCATAAAAAGGGAAAAATTAATTAATGAAATCATAGAATCATCTGGGCCGGAAGGGACTTCCAAAGCCTCCCCACAGCCATCAGGGACACTCCCAACTAGACCATGTTTCCCAGGGCCTTGTCAAGCCTCACCTTGAATGTCTCCAGGGAAGGGGCTCAACCAACTCCCTGGGCAACCTCTTCCAGTGCTCCTTAGGGAAATCAAAGCTTTACTGATATCTAAACTAAAGGAGGACCTGAGTCTGTGTGCTAGATATTTAGAGTCCAGCCTCATTCCATCATAAATTCATACAGCACAACAAAAATCACAGAAGGTATATCAGTTCAGAGCAACTCAAAATTCGGACCCCATATACAATGCACGTGTTATGTTTCAGGCCTAATAGCACACTCTGAGGTGCTGACATACAAAAGTACAACAGTGACTTCACACCCAAAAAGAAGGTGACCCTAAGTTACCAGACGCCACAAATCCTCTCACGGCAGTTGGAATTTCTCATCCCATGGTCAGAGCATTCATAATTCTGTGAAAGAAAATGTTTGCATTTAATTCCCCTGCAAACACTTTCACCAAATAAATTGGATTGATTTTGTTGATTTATTTGTTTATATATACAGTATTTAAAAGCTTTTATATTTCAGCAGCTTTCTTTGGAATAAGAATGTGAAGCCCATTAAGGCTCAAAATGCCTATTTAGAAACCAGTCAAGTATCGAGATTCTTCTTTCTTTGAATCAGAGGCTTTTTATATATTTAAAACAAAATCAGACTACTGCCATTACTTCCAAGCCTAGAAGAACTGGTGTGTTATATAGAATTCACTGGAGCGTGCCTTTCTTTCAAGCTTTCTAAGTAATAGCAGTGCTTCAATTTTTGTATTAAATACATAGAAAAGTCTTGATTTTTAAACTATAAAGAGAACTGAAAGCTCTTTATAGAGAGGATCAGATTCCTTCAATTGATTTTAAAAGGCCATTTTTGGTCTAAGGATTGGCAGGCTGTGAGGAAAAGAAAAGGGATGAAGGAGAACAACTGTCTCTCTTTAAAAAACCATGAAATTCATTACAAGAAATAAATCTGACAGGGGAAATAGAAACCCCCAAACTTTGCATTATTCTGTTTTTTGACAAGTGAACCTTTTTCCATTTTTAGCCAGGTTTACATGAGTCTTGTCAAGAATCACTGTTAACACTGACAGCTTTATTATTTCTAAATTTCTTTTACTGTTATTGGAAACACTGTTTGCACCACATAGGCTAACGTAATTATAACACAACGATAGGGGTGAAGAGAGCAATATTTATGTGGCTATATGTTAATAATGAAACTTGGCAGGGCAAGAACTGCATTTTGTAAGTGTATGTGTGCATGTACTGGAAGAGGACCACATTTTCATCTCAGAGGCAAGAGTTTATAAAGCACTGCTTTTACAGTAAAAAAAAAAATTTGGCCATAACTGAAAAAAGAGTGAAAACATATTGCCTGTTTCAGTAAAACCTGCTTCATAGACTAAGTTTTTTAAAATTGTTTGACATCAAACTCATTCTCTGCTCAAAGAATATGCCATTGGATTATAGAAAATAAATGACTAAAATTGAAAGCCTCCCCACCCACACAGAAGCATATACATACTTGTGCTTTGTATTCTTAAACATATATTTCAATAACATTCTTCAGTGACAACACCCATTATAGTATTTACCAAGGACCATCACCACTGAAATCATAGCTGCCCTTCTGCAGGGACTGACAAACATTTTATTAATTTTAAAACCTACTTACACAGAGAATACTAATTTTCAGCATTTTTTTTAACTTAGCAGTATTTTCATAGTCTAGTTGTCATCTAACTTCAGAAAAGCAGTGTGAGGGACCTAAACTAAAACTACCAGCAGTCGATTCCTCCAGTAACTTACCAATGTTATTAACCAATGGAATGGTAGTAGTATGAAAAATGTAGTCAAAGTCTTATATTGTTTAATAGTTACTAGCATAAAAAGAACATACTAGTCTTCAGAAGCACTGAAAACTCAAACGAACACTGCATCCACAGTCATAATTCCAAAATTTTCAATGCTAAATTCCAAATTACATTGAAAGACTTACCATGACTTCACGTGATTTCTGAAATTGTGACCTGAAAGCAGAAATTTGGTGATCAGAAAAACAAATTGGTTAACTAGTACTAGGAGTAGGGCCAGCCATGAGAAGCTCCCAGGCTTCAGGCTCCCACCTGCACAAGAAATGCCTGATTAAATTCAGTAGAAGCAAAAGTAATTCAGTGATTCAGTGGGAAGAAAGACGATCCCATGCTTTGGCCTCTGTATTAAACTATTCTGGTCTGGGACCTTTCAGATAGGGACTGAATTCCCCTTTTTTTCCACAGACTTTTCTTTTGATCCTGGGTAAATAAGTGATAGTCCCACATAACTAATTTTGAAATTGGCCCACACAACTCAACTCCGTGCTGCCAAATACACACATTAATGTTTAGGAAGGACTTACAACTCCAGTGAAGGAGTCCACCAAAGGAATATAATACTTGGACACAAATTCAACCATAATAATGGAAGTTCATCTCCTTAGGATTTTTAAACACCCGAATTGGAAGGAAATTTGCTGGCTCTTGCTGGAGAAGAAAACTGAGTCTAAACAGAAATTTATTTTTTCTGTATGTATTACAGAGAAGTATATTCTTTACAGGTAGTAAACTCCACAAAATGAGGTATGAAAAGAAATCCCTGCCTCAGAGAGCTTACCAGCTTGGCATAAAGTATTGTGGAAATGCAGAAATATTCATTTGCCTTCTGAAAAGAGAAGTCCACTCTCCCAAAACAGCTGCCTTACTGCTGTTACTAGATCCAATGTTAGCACAAACTCTGAGGTACTCCTAAAACTTTCAGCAGAAGACTTCTATGAAAAAATGTGCTTTGTGATTAAATCCAGGTGCTGGCAATAGAAACAGGGAAATCTGCCCATACTTACCCTTCTGTTAGTGGAAAGATTTTAATCACCAACAGTCAAGAAATTATTGGAAATAATTCCTGCAGTGCTTGCACCTCCAACTACCAACCGTCATCATCAGCAGAGGATGTCTAAAGCATATAAATTCTAAGACATGTTTAAAAATAATGAGGTGTTGAAGACCACACTCATGTGGAGGATCTTGAATACTTTTCCATCACCCTACCGTAAATGGTCTTGGCCCACACAAGTGTCCCAGCTGGGTCCACATCCCTGACTCCAGCTTGGCTGGATGGGAATATGAAGGATGATGCTTAGTTCTCACAGGTGGAGCCTCACTCTTGATGTCAACCAGCAGGAACTGCACTCTGGAGGCTGTGCCTTCAAACACCCTTAACCGGGAATTCAGGCATCTTACTCTGTATTACCAGAAAGGATTTCTCTTGAAGGCAAGAGCTGAAGTTCATGATTTTTCAAAAAACAAATGAGCAAGGAATCTGTTCTTCCTTGCAAAATGAAGTTCCTGGAGATGACAAGAAATAGTTCATGCACCCACACAAGATGATTAGTCTAAGACGTATTCTGGATCCATCTCCCATTTCCCCAGA
>JAOXNG010000012.1:60170141-60175356 GCA_028566535.1 Scolopax minor
TTTGTATATCAATTTATTGATTTTAATTTTTCATCAGTTTAATAACAAAGACATTACCATATCTAAACAGTAACAAGTCAAGTTTGCGCTTAACGGCTAAAATGTAAACAGATTACAGGTTTAGTTAAATCTGAATATGAAGAATTACCTTAAAAACCAAACTTTTATTTAAACCAAAAATATCTTTTATTTTCTGAATTTTGATTATTAATTTAGCTCTTGAATGACTGGTCATGATCTAAACAATTGCTTATCCCATTTTCCTTGCAAGGTACATAAACTGCATTGACTTTATATAGGAAGTAAGTTATAAGAACAGTTATCTGAAAATTGGAAACATAGGAGTTTCTTTCTCTCCTACTTTCCAGAGTTATCCTCAGGATGCCATAAAATCTGTGCAAGCACACAGGAAAAAGAATTTAAGTTCAATGCATGATGTCCTACTATGGTATTTATTCTGGACAATAAGTTGGCAGAATTAGAAGGTGCATTTTAAGTCCCTATAGATAACTGTTCCTTCTGCAGTTTATTCTTTTTGGACTAATTCACAGGACTCACATCAAACCAACTTCTTTTCCTGGTAATACCTGAATAGATAACATGAACACGCTCAGATTTTGTGGCCTAATACTGCCAAGAGTTACTGCAACAGGTCTACCAAAGTAAGAAAGTCCAAAGGGAGAAACAGGATGAAGAATACAAATCCATCTGGGTTATACAAATACAAGGGCATTCACATAGAAACAAACCACAACAGCAGCTTTGAGAGAGCCATGTGCACATCCCAACCAACACAAAGCAACATAGAAAAGACTTAATTATTTTTCGTTCTATTAGGCAAACTTCAAAAGCTTTGGAAACGTATCCCAAGATATTTATCTGAAGTTAATTTCAGGTGCAGTTCGGTTACAACTGCAGTCTCATAAAATGAGGGCTCGTTTGCTAATACAGTGCAGGACAGCCACATGCATCCCAGGATTGCTATCTCCTGGGGCCCCTTAAGCAGAAGCCTATGCTGTGCCCGAAATGATGGACCTGGCATCTCAGCTAGGGCAAGAACACTATTTGCAGTGCCATCTAGGCACTTCAAATCTCCTAGTCAGTTCAGGCCAGTCAGCCCTTGGTTTTTTGCAGCATGACTGCCTGGATACATAATGCACTGCTGAATGCAAAACCAAACTGCCACTGCTTTTTTCTCAAGTTTACAGACAGTCAAGGACCCACCAAACCATCCATGCCAAAGATAAGAACCAGATTAATCGAAATTGTTAACTGTAACTCACTGCTGCTGCCTGTTTCAATACAGCAACCAATCTGCAGAATCAAATGGAGAAGCTACTTGTTCTCCCTCTTCACTGTTGATAGCAGTACCCAGAAATAATAAAAAATACTTCTAAACATTTTTTAAATGGGTAAAATAGAATAAGAAACCAAGGTACATAAAGTTCACATATATTTTTTTTTTCAACTACACTTTCTTAGCTGGCTACCAGAATGGTCTTAGCTAGGAATTCTCTTGGTGGAATAGGCAACTCCTGAGTGCTCAACTCACGGAAATTCTAAAAACTATGCAGGCAAATAATCTGATTTTCACTCACAATATTGATTTATTGTAAGCTTTTATGCTTCTGCACATATTAGAATATATCATTTGTATTTCTTGCTTGAAACGTGGCTTGGAACTGTTCCACTAAAAGCGATGTACTTAAAACAGACATTTGGGAAAGTTTTTGACCTTAGAAATATGGATATTTAAGAGAGGTTTGTGAAGGAGAATACCACATCCTTTCAAAACAAGGGATTGTTAGCCAGCCTATAATTCACCCTCTATATAGTAAGTTGTCATGAATTCTTAATGTAAACTCTCCTTTTCTCTAGAACACTAGTTTAACTCTCTATCCATTTATGATTTAAAGCTCTGTGTCTGGATATAACCCAGGTCAAAATCACAGAAGTGGCATTTGTCCTAGTGATTCCTCCCAGTCAGTCTAAAACCACCTGCTTTTGTCACATGTTTCTTTGCACCCAGGAGCATGGATTCTGAACAGCAATGTACTTCTCATGCTGATGCACGAAGAACTAATCCAGGTGCACATTTTACTATCTAGGTGTCACTGTTATACATCCTACTGGCCAAGATACCAATGAACAATAACAAATACAATGCATCATGACACACTGGTATATTTATGGTTTGTATGCACACATAAGTCAGCTGCACAACCATCTCTGGCCTCCACTCAGAATTCATTTATCGGATGGAATCAGCTTCCAGTCATTCACAGAAAGATTGGGGGATACCGAGCCTCCCTTCCAGAAATAGGAACACAATTCAGAAGCAGAGTTGTAATCAACCTACAATACAAACAGAACTGTGGCTTTTAAATTCATTAAGTTTTCTTTTGTATTCATATTCTTCTTTTTATTATGTATATGAAATCTTTGATAACACTTCCTCTGATATTCCTAAGCAATGGCACATTGAACACTTTTGGCTCAAGAAATCCTTCCTCTCACAGAGTTCCTCGGCTACAAATCATTGGATATAAAGAGAGAAGTACAACTGTACATTTGTCCATTTGCTATACTCTTCCCCTGGCACTCACACTCAGCCGCTACTAACAGAGTAGTGAAATTGGTAGACAATCATGCAGCTGCTCATGCATTCTTATAAATTCAATATTTTTCTAATTTCTGTATCTGTGGTCTTGTTCTCATTCTCTAACTCTCAGAAAAGTTTGTTCTCTCTGTTGTGCTTTTTTAATCATGCATGAAGAATGAAATGAAAATAATTTCAATAGAAGCAAGGGGCAATGATTTTTACACATTCTGGATAATACACTATTACGTGTCCTGTCCATTATGTAGTTTGTACCCTACTTTTATTAAGCTTTGATAATTTAAAGTAGAAAAAACTACTCATATCCAGTGCTGCCATGTTTTGAAATGCCATACTAGAGTGAAATCTGACATTTAACAAACTACTTCTGTTATCACTAGCATTTGATGGCTTTGTTGCTATTTATCGTTTTGGCATAATTGTCCCAGCAATATTTCAGCATGTTACTTCCTCTATAAATCTCATTCTTTTTGATCAAGTAAATCAAGCTGTAAATTTTCATGTGTTTTCATCCATGCTCAGATCACTTCTCCAACCACTGCACCTCCAATGTACAGCACTAATATTCTGCTTTACATTCCTACATCACCGATGAAGGAAATAACATAAGGAAAACTAAAACAATCTGTGCTATCACACTGGCTAAACTCTGTTAAGTTTAGAGCTTACTTACTGTCTTAAACAGTCTATCGATGTTAATACCAGTACCTACATCAACACCAGTCTGGTTTCCCCTTCTTAGGCTTGAGAATGGCAGTGACAGGCAAGGAGGAGGAGAGGACTAGGCAGGCACTAGGTAAGCTGGGCAGAGGGCTGAGAGAGGTGGCAACAGCTCAACTTTTATAGGGCAGTGGGTATTCACAATATCACAAGCTGCAGAAGGTTCCTCTAAGGGAACAAGCATTCTCAATCCACATCCTGCTGTTAAAGAGAAATTGAAGTCATCCAATATCACCAAAAAGTTAGCCATACATCAGGATTGAGTTCTATGGTTTTGGCTTAGAAAAACATTCCAATTTAGGATAGTATTTGTGCAAGTGGGGGAAAAAAAAAAAAAAAAAAGGTAAAATTTGAGCACTTAAAACCGGTCATTTTGAAGATGGCTAAACTCAAACATCTGACTAAAACTTTCAAGAAGATCCCACACATACAGCAAATTACTAGTTGCATTCCTATTTTGCTACCATTCACTGATTTTGATTCTAAGTGATGGAAACAAATATGCCTAGAATTTCTATTTCTCATAAACTTATATATTATTTGTTTTTCCTCAGTATTTTCCTCCCTCCTGAGCAATAACTATTCCTGTGCTGTAAAAAATAAGAATATTCTTTACTTCAATGAGAAGCAAAACAGCAATATAAATGTCTAAAGAGAAAGTTTCTTACAGAGTAGTGAAATAAGCACAGAAAATACCATCCAAATGCCTGCCTTGTATAAAAGCGAAACATTTTCTTATACAAATTATAGTCCATGGTAAGGCCATATTTTAAAATACTTATATAGATAAGAAATAGGAGTATTTCTATAACATATACATATTTTAATACATGATTTAGCAGGAAATGAATGGTGCTGATAAGCAATTGTCATTGAAATCAGTTATCCACAAATTAATTGCCATTATGATGCATCAACCATGTAAGAAATACAGAATTGCATTATCTTAAACTAGCACATGCTTTTTATTATATAAAATAACTCTGACAAATAATTTCTGTACAATATTTTAAATGAAAGTATTAAAAGAAGATTTATCATTCCAGAACAACAAGATCTTTAAAATATTTTGAAATCCGACAGAAGACAAATAATAGCAGCGAGGTAAAGGTGAAAGGGTATCTTGAATATACTACAATTTGTCTCCAATATGATTTATAGAACCAACCTGCAGCATGAGAGCAAAAAAATAAAGTTTTTCATGGAGGTGCCTGTGGTCTACAAGTCTTATTACTGTAATTTCTTTTCCATCTCTTATATTTAATAATGTTTATTTTGAAGTGACAAAACAAATGTTGATACACATATCCAAAATAGCCAAGATAAAATACTTCAAAATTATCTTCCAGTTCAAAGTATTATATCTGAACTCAACTTGTCTCTGACTGAAAAAAAACACTACCACACACCAAATTTCTTTAATATCTGGCAAGAGGAATAAATGTTTTACATGTCAGCATCTGTAATATAGTATGTGTCATTTTTTTTCTGCAAAACATACCTTGCAGATGCAAATCATTTAAGGTAAAAAAGAAACAATAAAGAAAAGAAACATTCCTTTATTAGGTAAATGATGCATTAAAGAGATTCTAAAAGAAAGCTTTTGTGTACATTCTAAAATGAAATGCTAAAAAAAAAAAAGCCAAAGATCAGAATGGATGTTATAAATATATCCAGAGATATGTCTTTATGTAGTTTGAGGTAGGGATGATTTAGGAAATAATAGACAATTGTCTGACATTGAGCAGGTACATGAAAAATCACAAAAGGTAAAACCTTGTTCTCCAACATCCCATATGCTTTTATGATGATTAAAATTACTATTTAACATCCATATTGGCACAGCAAAATTGGCACAGCTCACTAAGGGATTTC
>JAOXNG010000012.1:60179592-60190659 GCA_028566535.1 Scolopax minor
GGCCTTGAACCCCTCCAGGGATGGGGCAGCCACAGCTTCTCTGGGCAACCTGTTCCAATGTCTCACCACCCTCACAGGAAAGAATAAATATACACAAGTGAAGGTTCCTTACCTTTTAAGTGTTTACCTTCAAGGCCATCTGCAGAGCAATGGGCTTAGAAAAAACTTCACTCTGAGTTATTATTAAATCCCAGACTTCTACAAAGTAAATAATGAGGTATAATAAATTTCTTTTCACAGTGGTATCAGAAAGACATTTCACCACCCTGAACAAGATAATTCTTTGGTTGCATAAGTGAATGCATTGCTTAGTGAGTTCCCAATTCTGATCTCATTGCATGTTCTCATCTCAAATTAACTAATTAATATATAAATAAATCTTGCATAACATACCTCTCAGTCTCACTGGTGCACCAAGGACAGAAGTAAGCCTGAAGAAGGCAGTGCATCCCCTAAAGCCATCTGACCAGCAGTATGTGAGCAGAGGCTCACGAGGACAGCACGCAGTCCTGGGATGAAACCTGCCAGTTTGCATCCCACGTGGAGGGTCCATCTGTGGGTCCAGCTTTTGCAGCACGCTCAAAGTGGATGAAAATTTGGGAGCACAGACACCTGCTGCAGACAGCTGAAACCACTACAGCTTCATTCCCACCACCTATATTCACTCCTGTGGAGTTTCAAGCCCTAAAGCTCCACAACTTTGGCCCCCAGAAGTTATAACTAAGACCTGTGGATGTACAGCACACAACGCACATGGAAAGCAAATATAAAAACCCAGAGAAATACAAGAGTAGGATTCATTCTTCCTTGTTTTATCAATGTAGAAGTTAGAAACTTAATCCAGCCTGTGTACCTAGACCTCTTGCTAGCCTGTATGATGCAGGCATCTCCTGAAATCAATTCATCCTTTTCCTGTTACGAAGTTGTCAATGAATTCTGGCATGTTCCTTGTCCTGTTTCTGGTGGGGATAGGGTTAATTTCCCCAGGGACACAGGTTTTCCATATTTGAGTCTATAGCTGGGAGCTGGCTGGGGCAGGGAACGGGAAGACACAGAAAATAAAGGAACTGGAAAGACATACTAAAATAGTTTAAATAAAGCCTATTCTAATAAACAGATCCAATTAAATGCAGCAACAGGATTCGAGAGAAACATTTATGATAAAAGCACTTCTTGAAAATAATACTAACTGGATTTCAAAAAAAATCAAGCTCAGGATTTTGAGAAGTAATTCACCCTAATTTTAAACTTGGTGTGAGCTTCTCATTAGTTTCAGTGAGAGCAGACCTAAGTTAATACAGAAAAGTCGTGTAAAGACAAGACTTAGTACCCAAAACAGTGTGCAATTTAGAAAGTGGGATAGGGTAGTCATGGGGGGAGCCTTGAAAGTGTCTGACTGAGCATGACCTGCCTGCTGCCCCTCAAAACATCCCCATTACGTTCATTATCTACACAGGGTATGTGTGTGTTCACATCACATATACATGTGATGGAGTTTCATCTCTGTATTAAAGAGTTATTTACTGCCCTAGCATTTTTTAAAAATCTGGATGCTTACAGTGTTAGGGAAACAACAACTTTCCTACAGACAACAGTGACATGCAAATAAGAGTTTGCTGTCTGCAAACATCTTGCTTCTCCTCTGGACTGTAATTCACCTTCTACTTGGACAATTCCTAATAAGGCAATTTAAGCAAAAAATTACAATTGCAGCAATTATTAGTAATGAGATAACTATGCTTTCATCTTCTGCCTTGCAGGTTACCACCTCATACGTAAGTCATCACACCAGCCAGTGGGTATCTCTCAGGTGCACCAAAGAATCAAAGATAACTTAAGAAAGAGTATGTGTTTCAGATGAGTTTCATGTGAAATAAATTAATTTGTCACAGAATTCTTAATTCAAAGATTTTGTTCTATAAGCATTTATATATAAAAGATATTTTATATATATATTTACTATGGATTTTCTTACACATGCATTCACTATACCACTAGGTATAATGAAAACTAAAAGCTTTCAGAGAAATATCATTACTATAAATGAGTTACTAGAGTAGGTGTGCAAAACATTTTTTACTTTAAAGAAATCTCCATTATTTAGTAGTTCTAGAATATAGTGTTTTCCCCATCCGGATTAAAATTATTATATTGGTTTCATAAATTCAAAAGATGGTCTAGTTGGTCTGAAGGACAACAGAGATGATGATTTTTTTTTTTCCTTCCCTAAGCAGCTTTTTCACTGGTTCATTCCCAATTACTGCAAAAAAAATATAATGGATAAGAAGTAAAATGCACAGGGTCATACCTAACATCAGCACTTGCTTAAACAAAAGTACAAGAACTTCTGTAGTAGGATTTATGGAGTTTGTAAGTTTGTTTTCTAGGACTTAATAGCTGATCTATTCCTTTCCTGATATCAGAAAAATTAAAAGCTAATGCCTTTAAAAAATGTAATAACATAATAAATAAGATGAAAACAAACCTGAGAAATCCATTATTTTTTACATTCTTGCCAGCATAAAAAGCAGGATTATGTTGATCAAGGGAATACAGAGGGAATACAATGTGCATAATAATTCAGTGTCATTTTTAGGAGCCTTTGCCATCAGAATTACATCAGATTACTGCAAGGCCTAAATCAATAAGACAAGGAAATGAAAGGAAAGGTTTTTTCACCTCTTGTCTGTGCAACCCCATATGGTTGCATGCATTAGATGTGACATTGGATCGCAACAGGAAGAGGAGTATCTATAAAATGAATATTCCCATTGTTAACTATGGGCTAGTTAATTATAATATTTAGGAAGTATGAGGACCGTTTAGAGGTACAAAAAGAGGTGTGGGAAATACACATTCTGGCAAAGCACAATGCAAAGCAATTCTTTCCAACAAGGATTGAGACACAGAGTCTTGCAAGGGCCCTTCTCGGAGTGGCACAGCTTCTTTTACAAAGGTCACAGAGCGGGAGATCAAGCTCATCTTTAAACTTTGGAGATCTGCCTTCTAAGCTGGAACTGCACCACTGCTACCACAGATTACGTTTCCAACAATACTTCAATTTGAATTTGGCATTCTCCTGGGGAATGTGACATGAAAGGGTTCAGTTGAACAATAATGAGACCTGTTTTCCTGAAATCACACCAAAAAAACCCCAAAACATTAATCAACCCTCTACTCATCATTTTGAATATTTAATCTGCATGAAAATCAAGGAACAATTTTTTTTTTCCCAATGGACAAATGATGGAAGTAATTTCCATAGCTATGAGCTTCATATTCAGAATTGTAAAACTATAAGCAAGATTGCTGAAAGATTCTGAATTCTACCCAGGTAGTCTAATATCATGCAGAAGAACATGCTCACTGCATGTAGACAATATCTCCTAGGGATTGTTGTTACCCTTTCTTTAAATACTCAAGTATTTACTGAGCAATGTCTCAAAGGCAAAGAAGGGAGAAAGGGCATTTTGGTTAATTGCACCAGTGGGAAAATCACTTCAGTAGTTGCTTTCTATAAGCAGCTACTGTTGGCCACAGGCTGAGGCAGATAATATCAATCCAGCGTAGCTTGTTGCCCTAAATACCAGAATTTCTGATAAGAGAAAAAGGTACAGGATCCTGTAGAAGTCCATCTAAGATTGAAAATTGTACAGGAAGAATATTTAGTGACTTCAACCGAATTCAAAACTGAGGGAAGAAACAAGCCATAATCTCACCAAACTTGGTTTTATTTTTCTCTTCACCATCATAACTCAAATAATCCACACCTAAACAGTAGATGTGGAGAGATAAGTAGCAATAGACCTCTATACTTCTTTCTTTCTGCTCTCCTAACCCACAACTCTATGGGTTGTAATTAATTTAACTTTCCTTTGAAGTAATGCAGGGAACAGAGATATTTGGGTAAGACAGGTTTCATCATTTTACATGCTTATGACTTGTTTTTCCAAGCCGACAAAACTTACCCAGAATATTAAATCTTTTCCTTTTGGTAATGTACCTAATCAATTATCATATCCTCAGTGAAGTCTCAGCATCTTCCATTCCATCCTAATAGCCAAGCTGCTGTCTCTATACAAATTCTATCAAAAAAACTAAATTTAATCCCTCCATTTTGTATTCCACATTTCTGAGTGGAATAAATCCAAATAAAGCGAGCTTCCACGTAACTTCTTTATTTTTTATGTGCAATTCAATAACTTTAAATGAAAACATCAAGTGATAATGCCACACCTTTCTTGATTCCACTATATTGGGAATAAAACAGCAAATTTTATAAGCTTAATGAAGCTTCTGATCAACTACACTTCTAATTGCAGCTGCTGGAACAATCAAGCTAAACATTTTCTACCCAATAGGCAAAAAATTGTTGCAACAAAATATTCATTTAAATTTAATAGGAGGGGAAAATCTTGTTTGCTAATGATGTTTTTCCTCCAACTGCTCTGAAACGTTCTGCTTTTTAATACAGGTTCCAGTGAAAAGTCACGTATCAAGACACATCAGGTATTAATTTAATAGTAACAAGATCACAAGCTTACTGGCATTCATTGAGCTGTTCAGGTATATTTTAATTCAAAAGTAAAGTATGTTGGTTGCACGTATTTTTGAAAGCTTTCCTACCTCTCTCCCTATTGAAATACACAATCTCCTTAACAATCATGTTTTAAAGAGGTTAATGCTAAATGTTCAGAACACCAGTCACAATATCAAAATTAGAAAACTGACCAGGGGCACAGAACTTGTATGTGTGCATGAATTTTGTGCTTTAATCTTTGAAGTGAACAAAAGAAACATTGACAGGCTTGAAATCAAATTGTTTCTCCTCTTGCAACATTCCTTTTTTTGTTTGGCTCAGTCACAGGTACGCTAAAAAATATATTAAGCCATTTTGAACAAATGAGAACAAATGAGCCTGCACTCTTTATCAGGATATTTGTTCTTGGTGAACTATTTTAAAATAACCCTGCTCTTTATTACTACATCATTCTCAGGTAAAATTGCACTGTTCTAGTTATGAACAGCTAGGAACAAATTTTATGCAAAGAATATAGTAGTAGTATTTTGTGCCAATAAACAAGCAGAAAATAATATTGTAACTACTTAAAAACAAGAAGGATTTTAGTCAGAATGCATAAGTGACCTAGTGTTTATCGATGTACATGCAAGTCACCACAGAACCTCTAAATATAAAAATAATCAGGTGCTTTACCCTATGTTTAGTAATGAAAAAGCTGCCAATAACTCCTTCCTTTTGTGGCTGATTTAGTAAAACTTTTATGAAGACAGTAAATTTTATGTTTTAGTATACATGACAGTCACATTCTAGATGTTAAGATGCAAGACAAACAGAAATCAATATTCCCCAACCTAAGCATGAATTTTGTCAACTTCCAATTATTACCTTGCTTGTGGGAAAGATGAAAGAATAATTGAGGTTCCTGGTCTTGATGTCACAGAACAGACATACAATTTCAATTGTGAAGAGATATAATCCCCGATATATCATGCTTACCTGGCTACATTTGATAAACAGTCTGTAGGTGGCTGCTGAAGTCATATGCATTTTGTGGACCATATTTCACATGAAGAAAAGCAAACTATATTAGACTTATATAATTTCCCTTTAATCCTCAGGTGAAGGGAAATGTAATCTTACAGCTATACTATATTTTAGTCTGCTTACTATAATGGTATCTCCTTCAGACTATCTTGTATTGGAAAACATCACTTAAAAGAGAACTCAGTAAAGAGCAAATCCATGCATTTACCCCATTTGCATATGCAAAACTGACTTGATGAGTTAATAGACAGTAAAGAATCAGTTTTCTTACAGGAAATGGAAATTGAGCTTTTTATTTCCTGATTTGAATAAAGGTAAAGAAAAAACACAACCCAGAAAGCATCAGTTGCCATCTTTTAATCTGAAGGAAGGGTACTCTGGATGCCAAGACTGAAATGATATTGTACACGGATGGAAGGTAATGCTGGTAGACATGCTCAGCATGGGTCACATCCCTCCATTTATTAGCTAGAAACACTAGAATAAAAATATCAGTAGCGATAGGTCTGTATCTAAATATAGGCTCTTGAACCTCAGCTTCCAAGGGACTCCCAAATTTAGATAATCTGTACTGCAAGGCCAGCTGTGCTGACATAGCCTACCCTCCACATTATGGTGCTGTGGGCTTATGAAAGGCACCGACTCCTCTCTTTCTCTCTTAATTGCTCTGTTTTTGTCATTGTGTGGTTAATTTTAGAGCAGTTAGAAAGCTGAAAGTAGATTATCAGGAGAAGACTGTTTTGAAGAACTGGCACAATCTCACTTAGGTGAAGGACATACAGAACTTCCACCTTGTCACTCACAAAGTGATTCTGCCCCCCTCATCATTAACATATAAACTCCATCCCATCTCCTCTTTGATAATCTCCTTTCAAAGTGACTCTAAACGTGCAAACCCACTGATGCTGAACTACAGCCTAACTAGTTTCTAATAAAGCCAGTTAAGTATGTGCATTTTAAAAGATTTTCAAGAAGATTCAGGTGAGTAAAATTTGGTGATAGAGGGGATTCTCATTGTGACTTCTCTGATCAAACAACGTTAATGCTAATATAACCAAGACATTTTCAGGAACTCGTTAACTTTATGTATCTATTTTTTAAGAAATACATCAACAACCAATGTAGGTACTTTGATATAGAACATAGCAGGTATAACCTCAGAAACCACTTACCCTGATTACCTCAGTTTTGTTCCACACAGTCTATGGTAGACCCCAATGCAAAAGAGATACTCATTAGGAATCTGGATACACACATTCAATGTTTTGATTCAGGAATCAAAGAAAAACCTTTCTTTGAAATCTACATCATACAAAGGCATGGTCTAGACAACTCCAAAGATTACTCTTAAATTCTGCACTGACACACTAAATATCAAGCTTTTCTGAATCTACTTATACACAGAGCTTTCAAAAAAAAAATAGAAAAAGACGTACTTTTATATGGCATATATCATCTAGATCATAACATTACAGTAGTTTATAAAATGTGGATTAATAATTTATTTTTTTAAATTTAGCTTTCTAAGGGTGGCATTTCATGATTTCCCTACATGAGGTTTGCTCTGCCAATTTCATTTGGACTCTATTTTTTTTTTTTTTTTTTTTTTTTTAAGAGATGGTAACAGTATCAAGGGGATAAAATTCCAAAGACGACTTCTAAATTGCATTTGTCTTTGTCAATACCCTCCTACCATCTTCCACAGATAACTTTTTACTCACCTTCAATTCCAGAAAAGAATCCAGACTGCAAGGAGAATAAAGCTAAGCCGACACACCTCTTGTGAGCATAGCTACCACAAAAGCACGGTAATCATCAATTTCTTATCAATGTACATGTACGAGTAAAAATCTCTAACACAGGTTCAGTAATGTTGGGAAGTGTGTACGTCCAGTTTTGCCCTTTTCTTGCTGCATTTTATTTCATTTGGGAGACATACACAGCTCAAAAGAAGTATTCACCAATCTAAATGAACATGGCTGGTATAGAATTGCACTTGGCTAGTATAGAATCCCTCCTTGGGCCATGATTTTCATGCTTTATACAAAATAAAGAAGCTTTCAAAAATAGATAATAACATAAATACCGCCTAGAGTAAAGGACAGTTTATTGGGCAGTGGGGAATGAGTCTTAATAACATAGTTCCTTCCTTTTCCCTTCTTGTAGCTATGATAGAGATTCAAGCATGTTTCGTGGAAAGAAGAAAGAAACTGTATCTAAAAGAACCAAAACACTATTTGAAAATCTTATGCAAGGGGGGAAGACATTCCAAACCAGAAAAAAAAAACAATATAGAGCAAAACATGGGAGATTCTACAGTTACAGATGTTCAAATGGGTATTCGGGATTGGCGCAAACTCAATTCTAAAAGAAATAAAGGTAGTGGAGATGAATTCCCTGGATGAAAACAAACAAAGGAAGCTTTTTCTGAAACACTTGCAAGGTGTGTATACGTGAAGTGCCACTGGTTGTATTCAAAAATTAGATTATTCTTAAAAAAAATAATTAAAAAGAAGAGCATTTGATTCCAAACAGAACTTCTTTAACAGATGGATAGGGGAATGGCAGAATAATACAATCCCGTCTGCTGTCTGAGTCCCTGCTGAGAGCTACTTTCAAGCTGATAATACAATTCTATTTGTGGCTAAAATCGTGCTGTACTGGCAGTTTAGCTCTTCAGGTTTTTTGCGGGGCGGTTGGAGGGGGGGAAACATTGTTTTGTTTTGCTTTTGCTTTATTATTATGAAATATTGTTAAGATGTCAGCTAAAAAAATAAAAAGTTGAATATGCTGCCTTTTATGTCAAAGTCACTTGAGCTAAAATCTGAATTGAAAGCATCTTCTGAAACCCAGTGCAAGAAATGATGTGAGAAGTTTAAGTCCATGTGTTTGCAGGACAAGCAGGACGGGTAATATAATGGATTAACATCAACTTCAATACAGTATGTATGAATTCTTTAAACAGAGTACAGACACAGATGTTAGCTAAAAAGGACTGAATCATTGAGTTGTTATGTTCATAATTGTTCCTTTTTCAAACACACAGCAGGTTTGGCTAATTGAAAAAGAAAACCAAAACCACCACCAACAAAAAAAAAAAAAACCCAAACAAAACAAACAAAAAAACTACCAACAGGACTGATATAAAAAGCCAGAGTGTTTCATTTCTGACTTACAGAACAGGAAGTTATATGATTTACTGGACATGTCTCTAAAGTAAATTATATAGTCAAAAGTTATCTAAACATAATTTAAATACTATACTTTGGTAAATAAGTTAATTCAGAGAGAGAAGAGGGAAAAACACCATATTTGCTTTTCATGACAATATTAACAGAGAAACAATAAAGTTAGACAAAACACCTTGAACAGAGTTGCACCAAGGTACAAAAGGCATTTAGTGCTCATTTCCTATATATGGATTCAGTTCAGCTCCATGACTGCTGAGATCAGCATCAATAGTAATTCTAGTTGCAAGCTTACACTCCTTGGCAAAAGTTTGGATTTTTTTTCATGAACTGGATTTATATAAATTCTAGAGACAGAAACACCACCAGATAAAAACTGAACACGGTCTTTATGATCTTACCAACAGCAGTCTTTTTTATATAAGGGGTTGACTTACATGGATATGAAAACATGAACATAGTTTTCAGCTGACTGTCCAGAACTCTTTTTAACAAAGTAGAAACAATTCACGTTATGCGATAGCAGTGTTGATTATATAGAAACTGTTGCTTGCCCAGAAATGCTGCACCAAATAGAATTGCAAAGAAATATTTCTTCTAATTTACAGCAATATATTTTTTTTTTTTTTACTATTAGATTATTAAAAAAGCAGAAATTGTCTTGGAAGCTATTCTCAAAAACATCATTTTATTCTGAAAACCTAAATCCAATTACAATCTTCACACACCTTTTTAAAGATCTATTTATATACCAATCAACTGTGACATGGAAGCAGCTGAACTGTTCGGCAGAGATTGACACCGACTCTTTGTTTGCCTCCAGTTTAGGCCGTACCACTTTTTATTCATTTCAGTAAAACTCGAGGTCCAAGAATTTATATATTAATGCAGATTTAACCCGTAATAATAATGATAACCAACATTCAAAATAACTTGAAACCCAAATGTGAAATCTTGTCACTAACCAGCACAGTGAGAAGTCTTCAGTAACTGCATGGAGATTTTATTCCTCTTAATGGACTCAGCAGAACTGGTCAGGCAGCTCAGCCTCTGATACAATCAGCATTTTCTGACCTATCTTTTATAGTCAGGATCTAGTTCAGACTGGTGAAGAAGAATAGCAAAAAGCCTGTACCTGGCTTTCAGGCCAAATATTCTTTTCTCCTCCCTGTCGCAATGAATCCAGGAATTCAAGAGCCTGGCAACAGTGATTCTGACTGCCTTGTGCAAGGGTCCTATATTTTTGTTTCTTTTTGAGGGTCTCTCGCTACAGTAAATCTATCTATCTTTTTGGTAGTCTGTATTTAGAACTGTTTTCATCTACCTCTTTCTTCAAGGCACAGAGAATTTATTGCCAAACCCATAGATTTTTAAAGCCAGAAGAAGTTAATAACCTTGCATGACTTGGCCTCCTGTGACTGAGCAACCCACAGAATTTTGCCCAGTTATTCCCCTAGTTGAGCCCAACTAAATAATATATTTTAAGAAATCTAGTATTAATTTGAATCCCAAGTGCAAAGAAACGCTTGCAATACTTAATTACACTTAAAATTTGTAACTTATTTCTACTTCAAACTTTGGTGACTTCCCCTTCAAACCCTTTCATCTTATTAGGTCTCTGCCTGCCTGACATAAAAAAATTTATTGAGATCAGTGTCCAGCCATCATTATTATCACCTTTTCAGACCTCAAGGCCTGTACTAAGCCAAAGACTTTATATTCCACTTGGCTCATTTGGAAGAATAAGTGAAAGCTGCAATTTCTGTTCCAAATACTTCCCAGAACTTCTTCAACATGCAGGAATGTTTTTCCATTCCTGCCCTTTCAGAGAGCTGAGAAAGAATTACAAAAAACACTTGAAGATTTCCTCTATGTTCTCCACCTCCTAACTACTAAAATCTTCTTCTTTCAAGTACAATTACTCTTCCACTTCTTTCTACTTCAGTGGGTTCCTCATTCTTTCTATCAATAGTACAGGGGGGCAGGAATCACTTTCCTGAGCGATATGCATGCTGTGTTCATTTTTTAACATTAAGAATATTTTTGCATTATTAAAAGCTTGGGTTTGGTTTTCTCCAAAGCATACCCCTTCCCTCCACGCTTCCCCCCCCTCCGCCCCCTCCCCCTTTGCAGCTTCCATCAGCTCAAACCCTCCCCAGGCCGTTTGCAAACATCCCCTTTAGAGGATATTTCCCCAGGAAGCACAGGATCTGTGTTTAAAAACAATCCCTCAAAATATTTTCCTTTGGAGAAGTACACAAGAATGCGGTGAGGCAGCGGGTGATGGGTTTGACCCCTCCTTAAATTAAGGGG
>JAOXNG010000012.1:60196163-60206300 GCA_028566535.1 Scolopax minor
GGGAGTGGTGTTCTGTAGGAGGGTAGAAGGCTACAAACACAGAAGATGAAATCCCAGTAACCAGTGAAGTCAATAGAAAAATTCCCACTGACTTCAATAAGAATGGCATATCATCCAGAATGCTCATATTCCTGAGACCTTTGTACTATATGCACAATAAATTACAGTTGGTGTCCACCTGACATTTTGAATTTTCCTGCTTGTCATTTTCTTTCAGTTCCGAAATTTTTTTTTTTTTTACCCATCTGATTTTTGAGCAATGGGTTTCAGATATTACGAGCGGGGTGAGACACAGAGGCTTTGTATCGCTCTATGATGGCCCCTGCCAAGTGATAATGGATTGACATTGACAAATCCCTAAGAGCTAGACCTGACAGTTAACGGATGCTGTGAGATCAGTCTCAGAGAACAGTTTAAGGTTAAGGGGGCAACAACAGTGTGAATACTCCACACTCGTCTGGTTTTGAGTCTTCCAAACTAAATGTGTTGAGAGCGAGAGGAGGCGAGTTGGCAAAGGGAAAGCAGGGGGAGAAGAGACAGTACAGTGAAATCTTTACATCGAACCCAACGCATCAGTCATTCCAGAATTCTTCACGGACTACAGGTTGTGATGATTTATAGGTGGTAAGCTTCAATTTGGGAGGCCATAAGCACATTCTTTTATCTAGACTTCTACAGATTTGTTTCCTATGTACTCAGTAAGTAATAAGTGATTTGCTATTGATTTGTCCACAGGCAGAAGAGAAGTGGATTGGTGCTGTAACCCCAACGCGAATGGGGGACATTGCTACAGAAGGGAAATGCACACAGACAGAAAAAAATTTACACATACTTTTAAATGTGCCGAGTTTCCAGCTCCCAAAAACGCTCCAGCTAAAGCTTTAATTATCAAACTCTACACAATTACACTAACTTTGAATCATAGTATTTGATCACAGCTAGCAACAAAGATGTATCATAAAAGAAATTCCCTTAACAGTCATAACCCCAAATCCTATGGAGATTCTCAACATGCAGTAAGGATTACCTTAAAGAGTTTAAAATGCTGCCAAGAATAAGTACGTAAGGTAAAAGTCCAACCTATATTCAAATGCTTTTCCAGCTACATAACAACTTAATTATTTAATTCCACAGTTAGTGCAAAATGGTACAAAGCTACCCCCTCTGTTTTGCATTAAAAAACTGGATGACCAATTTGTCATTTAGGGCTCTAAAAAATTTTGCCTTGATTTCTGTTCCTGAATTGCATTTTTATGGGCTTACAAACAATAATATCCAAAAAATATTTAATGCAAAAAAATTTCTTTACTACTGCAAGAATGTCTTTCAGCATTCAAACTTACTCGCATGGCAAGGCACATGAGTTGTATCTGTCACACTATGTCCTGACCACATCTACTTGTAGTCATACTATTTTTATTGCAGAATACATTCATTCATTAGTTGAGTACATCTTGGAAGTTGCTTTCGTTTTCTGTGAGAATTTTAGTAATATACATTGGTCATTGGAAGACACAAAGAAATTAGAATCAGTTAAAAAATTGATGATACATTGCAACTATTCTTCATATTTTTTGGCTAGGTTTAATAAGGGCTGAATACAACGGCAAAGGGAATAGCTTGGACCCAACACAACTGGTAGTAAAACTCATTACCTTCCAACTAGGCTAAGGTTTGTCCCAACATGAAAGCACAACACGTAAGAATTCCTACCTTTGAAAAGCTTAAATCAATTGTTGCTGTTGTTTTGGGATGTTTGGTGGGATTTTTAGACTTATTTTGTTTCCTGTATCTTCAGGTTACTTTAGAAAACCAAAGTCAGCTAAACTCTGTTTTAAACAATTCACTAAAAATTTTCCTGCTCAAGGACAGATACACTAAGAGCAAATAACTGGGCTTTGAGAAACCAGTACCTTCACCAATTAGTCTTTCATATAATAGTTTGAAACAATAGCAACAGTATCCCATGCTTGATAAATTTTTAATAGCTAAATACTGGGTTTACTCTATTTTGACTAATAGTAGCTTTAGTCAGCTGAAAAAGAAACATGAAAGAATGAGTATGCAAGGTTAGAAAGTTTATGTCTATACATTACCAAATAGAAAGTTCTCTCCTGCAGAAAAATGGAGGAAAACACAATACAGTAATCAACTTTTTATTTTTTCTGATGACTACAAAAAAAAAAAAATGTATAGGTGTCAGTCCTCAGAAGTGGCTGGGGTTCTGATTGATGCAATAAAGGACTCAATTAGCTTCAGGGATCAAAAGTACTATCAGCATGAAACAGGATTTTTGTTTCTGATCTGCAGTGTACCCATTTAAGTATTACAACACTAAAGGGTATGTGTATGCCTGCAACACCAATCTAACTGCAGGCTAATTTTCATATAGAAATAATGTAAAAAAAAAAATTGTGTTCTGATTATTATTTTTTTTCCTCCTAGGGATTGCATAACTGAGTTGATCATAGTAGTTTAATATATCAGATATGCAATCTGTGCATAATATGACATTAAATACTAACAGCCAGATTCTCAGTGTGAATTAAGAAGAGTTTTTCTATTGTCTTTTTGAAGCTATGTATTTTTATATTAGCTATGATTAGATCCATAGTTTATAAAGCCTATACAGTAAACCAAGGCGCATAGTAAATCAAAAGATCATTTACATAGACTTCCCTGTTTCCTACACCAGATTATTTTATTTTGTTAAAAGTGAAATCTTAGGCCACATGAAAAGAAAACATTTTGAAGAAAATGTCTGAAAAACTTAGACAAATTAAGACATCCATTTCATAAGCGGGGAGGGAGAAGTGGTGGAAGTGAAAAACATTTTACCATGTCTTGACTCTTAAAATCATTTTCAAGGCCAAACTGAGCATTAGGAGGAGACATTATGGAAGGTCCTAAAAAAACATCACTAAGGAGCAGACCTAGATAAAAGACAGTTAATTATACTCACAGATATTTATTACCTCAAAGTGTCTAAATAAAATGTAGCTTTTAAACTATTATCCAAGCAAACCCAATTATTTTAACGGGTCCTTTTTACTCTGTATTGATATTCTGTAGAGAAAAACATACATAAGCACAATTTCTTAAAACACACCCAATACCAATAAGCATAATTTCTAAATGTAAAGAGCATCCTGAAACTAATAATAAACACTCTTTCTCAACGAGTTTGACTTTCTTAAGAACACAGCCTTGAAAACTATATTTGCAATAAAATACAGTGAATGCGAATAAGACCCCACACTCTCAGTTTTTAAGTGAAGATAAGTGGTGGCAGATATATAAGCAAATGCACAGTTAAAATGAAAATTAATAGAAAATAATTTTCTCAAAACAACTTCTCTAATTTTGGACTCATAATCACAGTATGAATTTACATATAACACATGAGAGAGAATTAAAAATGCAGACCATTATTTAGCAAAACAAGAACGGACATTCATAAACCAGTTGAAAAATGCATGTTTACATTTAGCATTTTACTTTGCTGTTTTCTTTAAAAGAAAATCTATATAAATTTATATTGTTTGTTCTTTGCTTTTCTCTGATAGTTAGAAAACAGCTGTTCTACTGCATTGGACTTTGGCTGGCTAGATCGCAAGGCTCAATAATCTGTCTCAGCTCAGGGTTAAGTGATGGAATTCATTTAAATGCCCCAGAAGTAATCATCCACAAAGAGTACATTATTTCTCTTTTATGAATTTTCAAACCTAATACTGATGGGTGGCATGCAATTAAACCTGATCAATATGTAATTTAGGTGGGCTGACATGTTTTCAAATTCTCAGAATATAGATTCTTTCAATATTGCAAGACCTTAGTGAAATACTCAGCCCTTATGAAACAGCCAAAGCAGTTTAGTACAGTAAAACAACAAAAATATGCCTATTCCAAAGACAAATGGAGGAGAAATGAATCTTACAGACACTAACTTTTCAGAGAATTAAGTCTTTTAGTAATAAATGGAGACCTTAGCAGAATCAAAACAACTATTTCAATAGAAATTAACATGCAGATATAGAGGCTTAAGTACTGCACTATATGAAGTGATGAATTATTTTTTTAACAGGTTGTTTAAACATAACTCTGAGAGAATTGAGCTACGATAACATTCAGTTATGTATCACAAATATTTCTTCTAAAAGACTATTAGCAAAAAAAATAAAGAAAAGTTCATTTTTTAAAAAGTGGATTATCATAATGATCCTTTGTGTTAAGCTAATAAACAAGGAGAAGTACATTGCCTTGTGACCCTAAAGGTCATGAGTGACAGTCTCTAGTATTACTAATTACCTCGTTGCCATTTACACAATAAGAGTCACACTTGAATTTTCATAATCTTGTATGGACAAATTTAAGATTTATACACAAAGTTCTAGCCTGCCTCCTCTTCTGTTTGCACAGACAGCACAAGGAAAAATATATTTACAAGTTATTCTCTAAGAAAGCACTACCTGAGAAAGCAAGGAATTTTTTAAATCATTAGATATTTATGGTATTTTTATTCTAAGATTTTATTTATAAGTTTCCAACTGGTTTTACATAACAAGGAAAGACTGAATTGTCTGTTTTCTGTAGCAATTATCCTTTATTATCACATATAAGTCAGAGACACACCAGCTAGCAGCTGCTTCTTTTAAAACTGCTGCTTTATCTTTTAAAACTTTGTTGGTATTATTTTATTTTACATCATTACATAACTTCTGTAAACATTGAAGATCTAAGAATATTTCATAACTGTGAAGCGCAAATGTGAGCATCACCTAGGATAAATTTTCAGATTGTCAGACTCTGCCAAAACATATTTCTTGTTTTAAGAGATTTTGAAATCATCCTTTTTTGCATTTATCCCATAGGAAAGTGTATCACTCATTCTCTTTTAAAGTTTCGATCAGAGACGGGCATAAGTAGTGGCAGAACTTTGAAATTATTTTTCTGTGAAGTGGGAACAGACTGGGAGAAAGTAGGTTCCCAATTTTCTCACAGCTATATTTACAGGGTGTAAATCTACTGTTAACTCTGCTGGCTTTAGATGCTCTGGATTTTTGGAACGTAACTGTAGGTAGATCTACTGGCTGCACTCAGACCTCTCCCCCCATGCACACTCGGAGACCATGATACTCATCCTCACAGCCCAGGTTAACCCTGCAGAAAGGGGCAGCAGCTTTGAGCTGTGACAAGGGAGGAAAGAACCCCATGTACTATCTCCGAGCCCAGGTAGGAACACTTCGTGGTGATGAAAAACATCACCTTTCATAGCCAAGGGAGCTGATACAGCTGGAGAGTATAATCCGAGTGCCTACACACTCAAAACTCAAGGGTAGGAGATCTGGGAACACAGAGGTGCTAGCGTATGCATGTAGCCACAAATGGGGAAAAAAAAAAAAAACAAACCTAGATAAAACACTTGCTCTGGACTCCAGCTGGCACCTTTCCCCACTGCCTCAAGGTGCAACCCCTCCGTTTTCTAAATGACCAGCCTAATGCACTAAGTAGACATCTCAAGGATTTAAATCAGCAAAAAACAGTTGGCCCCTCACAAAAGCCAAATAAAAGACATGATTGTTTTAGGTCAGTTGAACAAAAGGAAGGTTTAGCTGCAGAAAAGGAGTCTGTATCAGTAACCAGCAATGAAGAAACTTGGATCAAAAAGCAAGAGCAGCCTACTCCCAAAATAAATTTAAAAAACCCCAAAGTGTTCTACTGCACAATTTGGTTAACTGCTAAAGAAAATTTGTATGCCCAACTTCAGTAATTTTCCTGTATTCTGTTCAGGACTGGGTTTTAGTGAGTATCACAAAATCAAGGAACCAAAGATGACTAACAATATTATAAATATAAATATAATATTATAACAATATTATAAATATTGGGTAATAATATAGTAGATTTACTTAAAAACTGCACCTCCTAGGTGACAATGTACAACTAAGAAGAGGTAGCAGTTACAACATAAATTGAAAATAGAAATATATTCATTTCCAGTAGGGAAAAGCCCTCTAAAATCAAGCAGCTTTATAGTAAAATACATTAAGGGTTTTCAACATCATGCTAAAAGCTGTAGGTTTTAATAGAAAGCATTCATTAAAATTTCTACAGAAAGCAATAGGTTACTATCCCAACTGCAGAAAAGTATATCATTTGTAAATTAATAAGCCTTTATAATAGTTACAGTTGATTGAATTTATACATTAGCTCTATTGACTGTTTACTGTTAAATTCTAGAAAGTCTTCTACGGGGATTTATTTCTCCTTCTAAAAAATATGAATATGGTATTGTCGCAGCACACGACAGGACCTGTAGCCCAAGCCCCACAGAGGAACTGTGCACTTCCAGCTTCCACCGAAATCCACGGGAGGTGGCTGAGGGGAGGTGTCACACGGAGCCCAGCAGGATGCAGACCACCCTTGCCTTTAATAAAACGCTAAGCAAGTAACTTCGATGTGTCATTTTGAAATGCCTGAAGTGATATGAAGGGGAAGACTTTCACTGAGCTATTTGCTGGTCACTGGGACAGAAATGACAAAGGATTCTGTCCATTAGTTTTTCAAGACAGTGTTCAATAGCAGTAGGAAATTGATGGCGTATCAGTGGCATCGCATTGGGGAAACTTATGATGCGGACAATAGCACTTCCAATAAAAGGGCTTTTGATTTTCTGTGTGTCAAACTGTTTTAATATTAGGGCATTTCTAGGTCAATGAAGGGTTAATGTAGCACCATAAATCATATCCAAACAAGAGCCCTTAACTGCCTATGTCAAAGCAGTATTCTACTAAGGTCAAAAAAGCATTAAGAGAAGAAAAGGAAAAAACACACACACGCACAAAAGTAGGTTGCAAAAACAATGCAGAGCCACATCTATTCTGCTGCCCCAAAACTGACAGTGACACAGCATACTAAAGAGAGTGAAAAATAACTGAATTAGAAATTAATGATTCCTCTGCTATGTAAATGGCAATTAAAGGACATGCCATGCTGCAGGCTCTGTCCTAAAACTCTTCTTCATTTGTTTGGGTTGAAATTCATAGCATATGTAAATGCCGGTATGTGTTTACTGAAACCTAGAAATGAAGATACAAGATGGACAGAAATGTTTTTAAATTTGTATTTACAAATTCACCTTTAAAATGGAATTTCATGGGGGGAAAGTGTTATGTAGCTAATTTCTTACTATGAATAAATAATGGCTGCACAAACACATTATACCTTCAACACAGCACAGTAGCAAAACTCAATAATTTACATTGATTATAATCCTACACATCAAAGTGTTACTTTAACAAAGCAACACAGTGGCTGCTATTTGTAAGTGCCTTCTGTCTTGTAAGGTGCTAGAAAGAACTGTTTTCCTTTCATGGTGTCAAACCATTAGGTTTTTATCTCATAAAAAACATCCTTTCATCTCCATTACATGTAAGTGCAATTAATAAAATGACAAATTCAATAAAGAATAGAGGGGTTGCAGTAAAGGAATGTATTCGTTGTTTTGTTCGTGCTTTTAGTTTAGAATGGCTACATCTATCACGTAAGGTAGAGAGAAAAGGCTTTTGGAGCAAAAGAATCCTTTAGGGATACTGTTGAACAGGAGATCAGAGTCCAATATTGTTTTAGTACTGAAGTAGTAAGATCTAGTTAAAATAAAAATTCCAGTCCAGCTTTGGGAGTTACTGTACCTTGTAGTCAGTCTAAGAAAAGAATGATTCAGAACTGGGTAAACTTCGACACATTTGTCATTTAAAATCTGCAAATTCCTGCAATATTCTGTGCTAGCATGTGAAACAAATGGGCTTCTGGGAGGGAAAGCTGCATTGACAAACTCAGCAAAGAGCAATTTTCTGTCATTTAATGAAGGATGGAGGGAGGCCTTGATAAAGTACCCACTCATTACAAGTTTGGTTTTGTATGTGTGTCTGTGTGTGAGACAGAGAGAATGTGTGTGTGTTGATGAAAGGGTAATCTCACTAGTTCAATCTTCTCAGACAAGTTGGACTTGCTAAAAGCACTCTATTTTCTTGTAAATTCAGTTAGACACACTTTCACGTACATAATATCTGCATGCTGGTGTTAATTTTTTGCTAAATGATGCACAATGCTTCTCCCTGCTCATACGTTGTCTCTTTCTGCCTGAAATGCAGCCATCTCTTGACCAAGTTTTCTCTCCCTCCTGAGTAGATATGGAATATTATGAAAATGGGGAAGTTATAGTTCCATACATATTGCATATAAAGCAGTGAAACATTTGCCTATTAAGGTCAGTTTCCAGAACCAGGCAACTCTGGGCTGCACGCCGTCCTACACAGCCTCTGAAAATAAGATCAGTTAACTGGTTTTTTGTCCTCTTCCTAACACCAAAAGCAGAATAAACAGAGTGTTTACTACCATAGTGCATTCAGCTTTGTTGTTTCGTGTGTCTGTAGGAGGGCTGCAATTTAACTTAGAAGAAATGGGCAAAACATGTATTAAGAAGTATTCACATGTTGTGAGTGGGTGCACATTACCCCTTTTAATAACTTCCAGTCCTCAAAGACTTAACGACAGCTTCAAATCAACGTTCATAAAGTTGAGTACGTGAACACATCGCAGAGTGAGGGATTTGGTAGCCAATAGGCTACAGCTGAAACATGTCACCCAATGCCCTGCCTTACTGGCTGGTTTCTTTAACGAAACAAAGCTTTTAATATTTACCTTTATTTATGGTAAAGGACTGCATTTGTAATAAGTGGGATTACTACCTACTTAAGACGTATCTCATACAATTCCTTTTTTATTCCTGTGGGTGAAAATTTTTTCTTGGGTTTGGAGTAAAATCTGATTAACTTTTTGTGTTGACAAAAATTGAATCAACATAGGAATGACTGGAACCATGGCATATTTATATCTACCTCAGATTTTAGAATATTTGACAATTGCCCCAAGAAGCAAGTCTAAGGGTCCCTGAACAAGGTCTTGATTCTGCTGAAGTCAATAGGGCAGACTCACAGCGAGTTGCATTTTCTCATAAACTTCAGTGAAAACTGGTATCAGCTGTAATCTCTGTATATGCTATTTTGTCTTAGATCTTAGAAGAAACAGATTAATTTAATTTTACTGATGACTAGATTTACCTTTAGCCATTTTATGTCATGCAATGCTTATAGCTATGGTTAGTAAACAAACACCAGCCTGCTAACATCATTAACCATATGCTTATACATAAATAAAGAGGTAATTTCTAAGAAGCTGTGATGGCTTATGCCGTATTACTTAAAAAGAGCCCCAACCAACCAACCAAAGTGTAAAATAAGACTGGTTAAAAGAGAATAATCATTGATCGTAATGCTAAAATTTCCCAGTATTTCAATTAGTAAAATTGTACCTGTAATAGAAAACTAAAATTTCAGGACACTTGCTACTGATTCCTGTTAGGTTCTACATTTTTCACATGCACACATGGAATCATAGTCTCAGAACATGTACATGCTAATTCTATATATCCCCTCTGTTTTACTGCTCTTTTTCTTCTGTACTGATGGTAACTAAAGCATCTGAGACATTTTATATAATGCTTGGGCTGGTACTGTAAAACTGAGATATGGGCAGTATTTCTTTCGCCACATGTGGAACCTGTTTACTGAATAATAGTTTGATGTCTTAAAACACTTAACACCAAAACTTAGTAAGAGAGTACATTTCTCACTGTGTGCCTGTTAGAATAACGATAAAATTTCATACTAGTGCTCTCAAGCTATAAAATATTTTATTACACAATCTACATTATTAGAACTATTTCAATATCTTATCTAATAAATTATTTCAAAAACATATTACAAGCATATGTCTCAATATTATAAGCCTTTGTGCTGGTTTTGGGTGGAACAGAGTGAGTTTTCTTCATAGTAGCTAGTATGGAGATATGTTTTGGATTTGTGCTGGAAACAGTGTGGATAATACAGAGATGTTTTAGTTACAGCTGAGCATTGCTTACACAGAGTCACGGTGTTTACTGCTTCTCACACCACCCCGCGGCAACAGGCTGGTGGTACATAAGAAATTGGAGGGGACACAGCTAGGACAGCAGACCCCAACTGACCAAAGGGATATTCCATACTATTGGACATCAGCTCAGCAATAAAAAGCTGG
>JAOXNG010000012.1:60209645-60220005 GCA_028566535.1 Scolopax minor
GGAGCACTTAAATATTATTATGCTTATGCTTCAGATGGTAAATGGAGCTGCAGAGAATAATACTCAGCTGTGTTAGTATAATGGCAAGGTTTTTACTCTAAGTAAATGATCTGACTGATAGGAAATAAAACATGGTAGCATAGTTCTGCTGAGCCCTGCTTCACTATTAAACTGTTGCTTCTGGTAAAAGACAAATAATAAGGGGGTGAAGAAAGACACAAAAAAAAATCTTATAAATATTTCCAACACTTGTGCATACACAAGAAGGAAAATATTATATTAATTTATACACAATACCGTTTAAAGAGCAAACCTCTCATTATTATTCCTATTTGAAACAGCTATTATTCAAAGGGCTTTGGTAGGCAAATTATTATTTCTGAGGAGAAAATTCTGGACTCTTGACTTGAAAATCATAAGGCCTTTGCTTATAATCCTCACTGATTATTTTACTTTGGAATGCTAAGCTATATAACCTTGAAGACATGCCAAAGCAAAGGAGGAAAAGACCTTCATTTTATCAGAGACATGCAATGATGAAAACTGTATTTCATGTTCCCATTTAGCTGCGATCACAAAGCCAAAGGTACAGTTTATGTAGTTCCTCTATGAGTGCAGATCAATTTTCAAATAGAGAGTGATACAATAAGAAGCCAAACTATGTCCTAGTGAAAGGCATAGTCTAGTAATATTTGCCAAATTCATTCCTATTCAGCACCTCCTATGCACAAAGAAAAGTTTATGGACTGAGGAACAAAAAAGTGAAACTGGACTTGTCAGGACTTTTCAGACAAAGTCTTTCATTTCTGGAGAAAGAAAAGATTAATCCAAAAACCTAAGACAGAATAAATCTTTGGCAGCTCTAACTTAACTTGGGGCAAGTAGATATAGGGTGCCTTTTCTCTGTGCATAGCTAAATGAAGGAATTTCCTCGTTCAGATTCTGAAAACAGAAAAATAAACTCCTTTTGGACCTCGCACTACACACATAACAAATTCATTTACGTTTAAAGAGAATACAAATACTGCCATATAATTTAATAATATTTCAAGAAAAAGATGGTTTTTTTTCTACGCTGAAAGTCTACATCATTACAAAAGGCAAATTTTTAAGGATGTATGGATGAGACCAATAAGCACATCCTGACTTAACACACATCAGGGGTTGCCAAGGATACACTGTCAGGGGACTAGGGTCAGGAGTCAAACTGACCAATATTGAGTAAATTACATTGGTTCGAATGATTCCCCCTGAGCTAGTAATGATATGGCATGCACATAGTTTTGCTCTGCAGACTGATAAATACTGCATTTGAAGGCTAAACAAGGAGCAAAGCATGGAAAAATGATTCTCTATAGTCTGCCATAAACATTCATTCACGTTATCTTGATATTAAAAAATACTATCATTGGAATTATCTCTATTCCTTTCCTGAAGAAATGTAACAAAAAGCTTTTCACATGAAAAAGCAAAACAAGCAATAAGCTAAAATAACTGGAAAGGGCAATGAAGGCAAAAGGGACCAAATCACATCTCATATTGCACACCTTGTGCATTCCACTATTGATATTAAAGGTATTATAAAGTCATTATTCAAGAGAACTATTCATGACACCTTGCTACAGATAGCACAATTATTTCTCCCCCCCTCCCCCCACCTTAAGAATACTAATTTTGTTCCCAGTAGTCTGAAAAAATAGTAGAAGTTTGGTCCCAGATTTAAAATTATGATGCTTTTTTCTGGATGCTTTTGTCTGGAAGGTGCCTGAACAACTTATGACAAATTCACTGTGCAGCAAATGAACTACACTGACCTTACGTTAATGTTTGAAGTAACTTCAGGAAAGATCTACTGGCAACCGAAAACACAAGAATCAGAATCTGACACTGGCCAATATGTCACACTAGAACCTTTTCTTATTTCTTCGAGACCCAAAGAGAGATGACTTTTGTAAGATCAGCAAAGCTCAAATGTACATTTAGAACAATAGTTTGCAAATGTGACATACTTCACAATTCAAATTCTTGTTTATTTGCTCATTGCTTATATTGCTTCTTTTATAAATTCTTCTAAGAACATCAAATAAGTATTAGGGAGAAGTGTTTGACTTCTTTCTTTTTGTTTTTTTAGTCCATATTCTCCTTTCATGATCCTCATTTCCATCCTCTTTACAGTTCATTTTTTCTAATATTAGCTGAATATATTTTTTTCAAGGTCACATTTACTATATATTCCTCTTTGAGGCATTTTTTCTCTTTCTTTGTAATGCTTTTTTCCCCCTCCATGATCCTTGCTACCAGTGAACACGGACAGCAAATCTTTCTGCCTTCCGTATCTGTGACTCCAAACTAACAGATTTAGTATCTTTCAAAACAAGGTACTTTACGCTCTGTCAACAATGCTTTAAAAATTGCTCTTGTCCCCTCCTATGATGATTTTTGTCACCAGTGGTTATATAATATTTGCATATACATGCACATATCATTGTTTGTTACCAAACGCTCGGTATCATGTTGTGAACAGATTCCTCCATTAACCTCCTGTCAGAAAATAACATAACCTCTTTTTCTCACAAATGCAAACAGTTTCAGATCCTGTCTCTCCTTTTCTGTTGCCGCTTGGGGTGCTGTACTTTGAAGATAAACTTTATTGAAGACATATAGAGAAACAGCTGCTACTCACAAGATTTACGCTGTTCATGCCCCTTGTTATTTCACAGTAGTCACGAACACGCTGAGCAAAGATTAAGGAACAGCCAACCAAACACCCATCTCTTTCTAACTCAGTTTGTACCTCTGGGGTACTAAGCACAGAAGAGAAAAGTTGGGAGTTTTGTCATGGACAAAAAGAGTCCTCCACTTGCCTCACTCCGGTGTTTTTTCTTTGGCTTTAGTGAAACCTACCAAACCAAGTGGTCTCTCCAAAAGCCTTCTGGAGAGGAAGGAAAGGTGAGCAAGGGACAACTGTGTGGTGTGAGGGCAAGCCTATAGTTACACCAGGTTAGACAAGAAAGATCCCTGTGGTCAAAGAGCAGCAAAGTGCCTGCAGAGATAGGCACTTAGAAATTGCCCAGGAGCTCCTCTTAGACAGGAGCTCCAAAATGGTGCAGCCATCAGCAGAGGTAGATTATGAAGTAGTGCAGCAAGAGGCTGTCTCTCTGCTGAGCAGATGATGCTTGACTTCCAGAACTGAGCTGCGATTCAGCTTCTGTAGTCACAGAAGGCTGTGGGTACTGCATTTTTGGGTGAGGTGGAAGCTCATGACATCACTTCTTTTGCTTTACTGGGTAGATTTCCCAAGTGCACTTAAATGTATTCTTCCAAGAACAGCCAAAACCAACTTAGTCCCTTTTTTAGGAAAACTCTATTCTCCTTGGATTTTGAGCAAGGGGAATTTTTCTACCATCAGTTAACATAATTACATTAAAATACAGTGGATATAATATAAAAAAAAAAAACCTCACACAGAAGAAAAAATCATCCAAGTAGAAGAATTGCAAGCAGAACTCAAGATTGCAGGCATAAAGGACCCTAAAGCTCAAAAAAATGCCAGATGCATTTTCAACATTAAATCTTCTCATATTAATTTCCTCTTGATCTGTATATGCATCAAATTTGCTTTTGCCTGCTGTGTCATCATCATGACTAAATAGGCACCAGAAGCCACTACTGTATGGGTCAACAAAAGGGATAACTACAGCTCCCCCTCTGAATTTAGAATGGATTTTAAAGGAATGCACAATGGTTACCTTTGCATCAAAAAAGGCTATTAAGAAGATGACAATATAAGAGGTGCAAACTATGAGGGTGAAAGCATGTGTGGAATGTATAAGGTATAAGAAGGTAAAAAAAACTCGGTCTACAGAAGAGCCGAGTTGAGTGGTTGGCTCTTGGGACTGAACAGATGTGAGCGTGGTTACTGCCCTGTTTTTCACATATAAATCTGGCAATACATCTCCTGAAAACAGGAAGTTTGGTTACCCTCACTGTCCCTTATTGTTTAAGCTGGTACTTCTATGGCAGAGTGCTGGAAAGCCTGTCCCAAAATAAAAGCATAAAGTTCAAATAACCAGTACACATTCAACAGTGGGAAATCTTACAATATGACTGGGCAAAAAATACTTGTACATTACATTCTGTAGATGGTTAGATTAGGGAGAAATATGTATTATTTCAGATCCCACCACATTCAATGTTTCAGGAGAGCTACTACAGAACTACACACAAAAATGATCTATGGTTCCTCTTCCGCTGGACCAATTGTGCAAGTAACAAAGTACATTGCATAGAGAAGGGCACCTTATATTGCTTCTTGAACTGAGCCCTGACTGATTATTTTAAGTACACTTGTTTTAGTCACATAAGCTCCACGTCCTACACTGATTACATTGTAATTTCACTGTTGATATCAATAGAGATGGTGACTTATGAGTGCGGTACTAAACTTATTCCACAGCAAATAATGACTGAGATTATTAATAAATCACAGCTCCATTTATACAGAGAAGGCTAATTCTTTATAAAGCGCACTACTTAAACTACAATTAGTTTATTCATGCTCTGGCAGCAGGATATATTGTTCTAAGAAGCGCAGTAAGATCTTCACTCAAGATTTAAACTGTTGCAAACTCCCTTTATGCTACCAAGCTTGCACCTCTGTTCATTTGTAATGCACGGCTCGTCTTCCTGGATAATGATGCTGAGGTCCCATTTCTCCAAAAAAGACAGATGCAAAAGAAAGAAGGCTGAAGAGAGCATTGCAGAGTTACTCTATTCAAATGTGTTGAATTTGATGAGAGCATTGTTTTGCTAGAGGCGCTATCTAGAAGTTAATTCAGTTAATTTGAAGGACTAACATAAGCAAATAGCTGCTACTCACAGAAAAACAGTATGAAAAATGATACAGTCTATTCATATGGTGTCTATGCAAATATCAATTTCTGATCACCTGCCTATGAGTTGCCTTGTACTTTTTCTGCTCATTTGCTATGCAAAAACCCCCACACAAAATCAGTTTGATTTATTCAATACCCACACAGTTCTACCCTTGATCAGCAAGACTAACTAGAACAACAAACCACTACTTCCTTTACAAAATGAGTACAAAAGAAATGGGATCAAATACAAAGTTAAACCCTTTGTGAGTTTGCCTAAACCTATAGAGCCTGCACGAAGGAAAAAGCAGTAGAATTTTGTTGTCTTCCCAACTTATCCTTTTGCTAGAATATCTAAAATCAACTTCCATATTACCCTTTTGCCAAATTTAAAAAAATAAAACACTTAAGCAGAAGGTCTACAAAAACATTACATACAAAGATCTAAAGTATTCATCCACTGTATAATTTTTTGACTCTTGTTCTTGTTGGAATGTTCTGGAAACATTCAAGGTCAAGTTGGACAGGAGTCTGAGCAACCTGATCTAGTTGAAGATGTCCCTGCTCATTGCAGATGGTTGGTCTAGATTACCTTTAAAAGTCCCTTCTAACCCAAATCATTCTAGGACTATGATTTATGTAAATACCATTCAAGACAGTACTTCACAAATCAGATAATTTCAATAGATAAAGCCAATATTAGCTAATAAAGGAGAGTATTTTCAAACTAGTAGAACTATTCTAGGTGCTTACATTATTTGTTTAAAAGCCCAATTAGAAAAAAAATCACTCACTGTAAAGGAGAATTACATGTTTAACAGCTTCACACTGTATTACCAAACCCAGTAGAATCTTCTAAAATATCCCAATTTAAGGCCTCATTAACTTATGTAATAACTTGCATGGTGAATTCACAATGCTGTAGTTAAAGGTCAACAGACATTGTGGATAAATGTTTAAAAAACATTCTATAAGAAACATCACTCTCCATTATATAGTTACAGCTAACTTGGGTGTTGCACTTGAAGTAGTGATAGATTTCTTATATAAAAAATAGTTTCAATCTGAAATGATGTGCACTTAAATTTCAGAATAAATTGTCAAATTTCATAAGTAAATTGATGAGCTTAAGTTAAAATTAATTAAAGATGGATCTTTCATGAAATACAGCAGTCACTTTTTCTTCAAAGGGCCAGAATTACTAAACAACACAGACTTTTCAAAATCCATGGATAGTGAGGATTTTCAAAATTACTGACGATTTAACCCATGATTTTTGTAGGAAAATTTCATCTTTGAGGACATTGACTAGGTGAAATGAAAATGGGGGTGGGGGTCTTTTCAGGAAGACAATTCTACAGAGAAAAGAAATAGAAAAGGAAAATAGAGCAGCAAGATGCTGTGGATACGTGAAGGGCAGGCTGAATGAAGAAACCTGGATTCATGTTTCTCATTTGTGTCTGCTTTTTATCATTGCTCTGGCAATAAAGGAGAAGTAAAGGCAATTTAGCTGGCTGATATACTTTGGTTCTTAGAATAATCCAGAGACAAACAGGACAAACAGAACCTCAGTGGTTACTGAGGCAACCACGTCAAACATTTTGGCTTTTCAGAATAACATTACTATAGATAAAATAACTTGTTGAAGAAAAGAAGATTAATATTCCCTCTTAAATGCCACTTGTGACACCACTTCAGGGATGTCACATCCAGGCTGGATTCCTCAGTTTATGAAAGCGTCATACTGAAGCAAGCCCAGTGGAGGGCCACCAAGGCAGTCAGGGGGCCAAAGCACAGGATGTGTGAGACGCTGAGGGGTATGGGTCACAGAGAAGAAAAGGGTCAGGGAGACCATCTTGCTTTCTCTTATTCTCAAATGGGAGAGTCCAGAGAAGGTGGAGCTAGACTTCTCAGAGGTATATTGTGACAGGACAACAGAGAACTGGCAATACTGAGCAGGGGCAGTTTTTCTCACCGTGAGGGCAGGTGACATGGGCACAGGCACCCAGAGGAAATTTGACATCTCTGCCCTCAGAATTCTCCTGGACATGGCCCTAAGCAACCTGCTGTAACTGGACCTGCTCTGAGTATGAGGCAGGACTGTGTGGCCTCTGGAAGTCCCACAGTAGCTAAGTTCTCCTAAAACTGTAATAAGATTCAATTATTTTCACTTACTGTTTCAAATTTCAAGGGGTTTTGATGCAGGCTTTACATATCAATTTTTAACACGATAATGTTATTATTCATTTAAAATTTCCTTCTCTGCTCCCTTTCCTGGAATATGAAAAAATAAATAGGAAGCCCCTGTTCACAGTGCACACTCCTCACAGCGTGTACATCCCCATAAATGAAATACACACTGTCTTTGTGCATTTTGGAGGGTAATGCTATCTATGGAAAACACATTTGTTTCTTAGTTTCTAATACTGATAAGCATAATAATTACAACACACACTAACCATGACTAGGACAAAGAAGGTAATGCTCAAATCAAGTCTCTAGTCCAAATGTTTTTATCCTGGAACCAAGACCGAACAAGCAAAGAACCTTAATGAATCTTTACATTCACATAAATCATCTACCAACTAACTCTTAATAATGAGAAAAGTGAAAAAGAGCTAGATTTAGTGAAAATATCATTTCATGTTTATTATCAAAGCAAATGATCATCATTAGGCCATTAAGAAACCTTTGTTCTGAAATACAGGACACCAGTGAATATCCTAGTGAGGAAACTCCATGAGTAATGAGAGAAAAACTCACTGAATTTTTCAATGAGTAAAATAAAGGAAAATCTGCAGATTCCAGGCTACTATACTATATTCAAATTTAGACAGAATTAAAGCAGCCTCTTTTGTTTGACAGGAAAGTCACATTTATTCGCAAGGAGCTGAAATCAAATGTTCTGCATTCTGTTCTAAGCACAGACCATTGGAGTGGTGGAATGCAGTGAGGGATTGCTGCACATTAGGAGGACGATGGGTAGATCTACATTGAGGTTTCAGTTTGGCAGTGTACTTTTAAAGTTAATCTCTTGACTGCCTTCAGTCATTGTGCTTTGGTTTGCATTGTGGGGTGGTTAAAAAACACATGATTGGATTCTTTTCTGATGCAACTCGAGTACACTAAATTTAGTGCTCTCCAGCTGCTCCTGTGAATTCAGTCCACATGATGAGATTAGAGCTAATCCAAAATTAACTCATCAAAATAGGTATGAATATTGGGTCTTCAGTGACAGTTGCTGTTTTCTACACACTGATCCACTTCTTTTTGTGCTGACTGCTGTAGAGACAGCGTTAAAGACTTAGAAACTACTGCAACTTTCCTCCCGTGCTTTGACTTTGGAAGTTGTGTGTAGACCAAAATTCTTTTTTCCAAATGTGTCATCTTCAGGCACTCACACGACATCTCTAGCTATTACAGCTGTTCCCATTTCTACCCAGATTTTTAAGTTCCTAGAATTATTCTTACCTGAATGATCAACTCAACATGTTGGCTTAAAGAGATATTCACTTTTCTGTAGAAGAGAATCATTCAGAAAAACAGTAATTCAGTAAATAGCTCCAAATTTGGGCTCTTCTCCTGTCTTCAGAAAACAGAGTACATGCTTTTGGGAAGAAAGAAGTAGAAAAAAATTATTCCTAGTTTCTCTAGAAATAGTGGTTCCTCTACCATGGGTTCTCCATACTCTCACATAAGTTGCTCTGGTAATGAAATGTTGTAATACTTTGTCTGGCACAAGGCAGGCTAAAGCCTCCATGATGTTAAGGTTGAAATTTTATGTGTCAAAAACAAGTCCAATAAACATTTCTAACATTGGTAACCAGACAGTGGGGTGTGCCAAAAAAAGCCACACACCACTTGCTCATACACATTTATAGCAATTCTGCAAAACAATCTAGTACAGACCAGATCTGAATCTAAACTGCATCACTATGGCTTGGATTTAATACGTTTTTTCTAGGAAAGCACTTAAGCAGATTCTCATGGCTGACTTACATTAATGAGACTTAATTACATGCATAATATACATGCTTTACTGCTTTCCTAAAGTAGGCTCCATATGAGGATGATGGCATTTTAGTCCCTTGTTCTTCACATAACTTTCAAAACTCACAGTGCTCAACATGTATAATTTCCTGTACTCTTCTTGAAATTTTTAAGTTAATCTTTAAATGTTAACTGGTTATCTTTTATTATTATTATATTATTATGTTATGACTGCCTATAAGCCTGTTGTAGTTGTGTCTTGAAATCATAAATGTCTTTTTTTTTCAGGACTTCAGCAGAAATTATAAAGTTATTAACAAGATAAAATATATAACACTTTATTCACCAGAAATATATAAGCAACATTTTGAATTAAAACAAAATCCGTGAACTCCAGATGAAACACTTACCTTGCTTTAGGATTTCATACCTTATTAGGGACATATCTGGATTAGAGTCATTTGCAAGACTATGAGGGCTTGTGTAAAACACTTAAAGTATTTACAGACTATAAGAATTAGCTCAACCCGAGAGCTTCATGGCAACATGTTTTTGTACAGTTGAAATCAGTCTCTTCACATGACTTCAGAAGAGATATTTCATTATGACTGAAAAAAAATTTACAGCAAGTAGAAAATATAACAAACGATGAAAGTACTTCCTGTCAGTTGCTATATACACATTTTTAGATAATGACATTGGGTTGGGGGCTTTTTCAGGTATCACTTGCTTTTTATACACACCCATTTTCTTGCTGAACTGAAAGGAAGCTTTGTAATCTTCCACATAATGTCTGTGCTTTTTCACTTCACAGTTAGGCAAGCTATTAATTTCTTGAGTAAAGGGGATATTACAGGGGCTTGGCAGAGAGGTGTCTTAGCAGCAGGCAAAAAACGAATACTTGCCTAAAAAAGTGTCAAAATGTGGATGTGCCTCCAATAATTTAAAAAATAGAAGGTGATAAGTTGAAAATGTCAGGTAATTGGCAGACAGATAGAAAGTTAAACTGTGTCCTCAGTGAAGAAAATTAACCAGCAGCTGCCAGCAGAGGCCCCAAGGTCATCTGAATGTCAGAACCAAGTAAGGGCCAATCATTCAGAAGGGGTTCGCTGCTGATATTTGCCCTCCCTGGTCATTTTCAGATCTCCTAGGAACTGCCCTGAACTACTGCCAACATGTGTTCATTTCTAAAAATTACACAGATTGTGATTTATTACCCATCACGCTACAAAAATCCATTGTGAATTAAATCAGCCCTTTGTTTAAATTGCTACTCTGCAATACGTATCATATCATCATAAATGACATTGAAGTTATAATCTACAGTAGTCTGCTTCAGCCACTGATAAGGCTCCACCAAGGGACGATCAATACTTACTATTCATTTTTGAAATTATCTTCACATTGATCCCTGAACAAGCGCCAGCAACACAGAGGCACAGTGGCTTTAATACAATAATTATATAAAGGTTTACAGGCTCATCCTCCCAGCCAAT
>JAOXNG010000012.1:60302714-60307714 GCA_028566535.1 Scolopax minor
GGTCAGAGGCTCAGTGCATCAGCAGGCACTCCCTGGATGGGTTTGATACGTGCGGGTGGCAGCCCAGACAAATTTCCTTCCATAAGTGGGCCCTACCTTCAGATCTGAACAGGGCAGCTGTGTGCACACCGTAGCCCTTACAGAGCACCCACGTACATATAGCTCCCATTCCAGGGAGCTGACTTTACACCCTTCCAGTGGTAAAGAACACAATTCCCAAAGACCACAACAAGAAGACAAGAAAAAAAAAAAATCAACAACCCAAATAGTTAATTTTACAATCACTTGATTTTTAACGAAAGCCCCTGAATTTGAAGGTCCAACTCAGTTATATGATATGCAGTGCAGGTTTCAGACTGTGCTCAGCACCACAGTATCTGAGTGCCTTCTGGCACAGTGTTAAGCAACCTAACTAACATCTGTCGTGGCTTTTTTTTCTTCTCCTACTCTGTATGCTTTTTTCTACCTCCCTCCTTCCAGGGCAGATGTGTAAAGAGTGGAGTGTTTCATTTTAGATATTTTTAAAGGTTAGCATTATATGTGTGGGAGTACAGAATGAGACTAGAAAACAAATATAACTTTTTATATATATACAGTAGAAAATAGAAATATATTCCTTTACATACACACACACATGCTCCATACATACAAACTCAGTTCACAAAATCATAGTGAGGGAGGGCCTTAATAGACAGACCTGAAAGAACATGGTGACTCTTTCCATTGAGGGAAAATCAGAGCAGCACTGCTTTAGTGTGATTTGGGGAAATGCAGAGGGTGAAGGGACTACTAGAACTTACCCACGTGCATCCAAGAGGATGCGTATCCTTCCTAAGTGCTGTGCATCAGTATCACATCTGCTAAAAGCCTCTCACAGTAGCACCATCATTTTAATACTACCTGCAAATGTCAAGGTGATAACGTTACTGTAATTCTTATAAATATTCTCTCTGGTTTCAGAACTTTTCACTCAGTCTTTACGCAAGATGAACTTCCCTTGAAGTTAGTAAGAATCTAAGGACTGATGGGGAGGATGAGTTGGGGAAAGGAGGCTTGGAAATTTCAGCATCTGGTGAGTTAATTTATTTGACACTGACATATTTTTATTTTCTTGCTATTTCTTTTTCACTCCTCTATCACTGTTCTGAAAAACAAGCAGCAGCCTACCTGCTTTACAAATCACAAACACCAGAAATACCAGCCATTATCCACAGGCTACGTTTCTGCAGTCGTTTTTCCAGGGACTGCACACGTTTCCCTTAAGAGATTCTCTTCTTCATACTTGATCTGTTGTCTCCCTGTTGAAAATATCACTGACACCGCTGAGGCTAACAAGGTCAAGTGCTTTGAGATGGAAGCCTTTTGTACTGATGAACAGCTGAAGGGTGCGACATATGTTTTAGGGCCCTAGCAGCTGGCTCAGTGAGAGCCTCTTGGGTCTCTTTTAATGATAAATCCAGGCCCTGCTACTTCATCTCAGCATGGAAATAGCAGCATGTTAACATTCATCCAAACTCTTGTGTCTGTCATTAACTCAGCCCTTCTACTGTAGTTACATGGCAGAGCACAGCTGACATATCACCTGTCCTCCCACCTCGCAGAACAGTAGGGCAGGTTATGCATCAGTGCAGCATTTAAATGCCATTTGACTGAAAACTACTGATTACTCCACATGTTTTATGTCTCTGGGTTGTTTTTTTTTTTTTAATTTTCCTGAATGCCAGCTGATCACAGTTGTTTCTTCCTCTTGCTATTTTCTGTACTCTAAATATATAGACACACACACACACACATATATAAAGCTTTATATCTGATGCTTCACAAATTGTGTCAGTCAACATACAATACAAATAAAAGAAGCATATCTGCAATTGTCTCTGGAGGAACAAATCAGCTCATGGCTGCACAAGGCCCCGAAGGTCACAACCTCCCATTGAGCCACCCTCAGAGGAATGAAAGGAAATAACAAATTCAGCAATAAATGCTTTCTTTAGTGAAAAGTTTTGAGGCCACCGGTCAGGAGGGAGGGAGTTTTTCCACTTCTCCTCCTCTAACAGTCTTCTAGTCCTCAACTTCATCCTTTAACAAGTACTTTGGGATCCTTGAGAGTGAAAGGTGCTATATAAATGAGAGATGTATTAATAAAATCCCCAACTGCAGTTCAGCTGCAAATGGGAGCTCCTCCAGCTCAAGGCTGGAGTAATTCTGCTAGGCAACCACAGATGGTGTGACAGATGATCTCAGCATCCCATCCTTCTATGTTTTTTTTTTGTTTAAATTAAAACAAAAAAAAATTATAAAGCTATCTTGGCATGCTGCAGATTTCAAGGGCCTCAAGCTCATCTTCAGAGCTAGCTTTGGTCCCTTTACTGCTATTCCTTGTCAGAAAGTTTTATACCTGAATCCAGCTGGGGAAAGAATGTGTATGCTAGACATTTGCTTCCACCTTGCCACAAATGGCAGGGGAGGGAGAGAGGTGAACGCCTGAGATAAATGAATCTCTCTTGTTGAGAACAGAAGCAGACTTGTCATCCAAAAAAGAGTTCAAAACTTCAGGGGTTTTGGTTCTGTCCCAGCTAGTTGAATATCCAGTCAGCCCATAACAGACTTTGTTGGAGGTGGCGACTCTTTCTAAGCTCTATGAGCACTGATGGCCATATTTGAGTTAATCAATAAACTGCGGGAAGAGAAGTGACAAATGACACAAAGGAAGAAAAAATGAAAAGGGTACCTGAACACGGTGCAGAGGTAACCTGCTATTGGGTCTGCCAAAGAAAATGTTCTCATTGGAAATTGGCTTTTGACCCCTGTACCACCACCGTGATCTTGATACTGTATAGTCGTACCAGAATACAATAATATAATTCACTCAAATCTCTGTGAGTCTAATGGACTGATACTTATAGAGGTTAACTGATCCAGAGCACTTCTTTTTTCAGTATTGAGGCCAAAAATAAAGTTTACCATAAAACCCTAGAAAATTGCAAAAGTTAGAATTTTGTGCATAGTTGTTAATGGAACTGAATGTGACGGCGTGCCATTTGTAATAGAAAATATTTTTTAAATTATTGAACACCTCTTGATAAAAGACAGCATAAAAAATATGCATTTTTAATTTATCAGGACAGAAGCATTATCCTCTAACTCACTGAGTTTAGTCACATATAGATTTTAGCTAAGGAAAACTCCCTCTCTCATGCTGTAAGAAAGTTTATACAGGTAGATCATTGATTTAAAATGTTGATTAGTATATGACTTATTTGGTTGGTCACTGTGCATCATCCTTATTTCTCTTTAATCTTTCAAACTCTAGATCATTTATTGAGATAATGCCTAAAACAGAATTAAAAATCTCATTCCTAGAAGTAAAAGCAAATTTGTTTGCTTTTAAAAGCCAAGCCTTCAAACATTCTTTTTATGTTGGAAATACTTATTTTCCCCTCATTTAAACCAGAGAATAAAAATGGTCATGCCAATAAAGTCAATGATGTGACATCAGAACTTGTCCTAAAGTCTTTGAAACTAAAATATAAAAACTTCTTTCAGATCTACTTTTTATTATTATTTTAATATCATCAAAATTTATGTTTTGTTTTGTATTTATTAGCACATCTTTATTATCAAAATACTTCATGATGCACAGCATATGCAATTAACTCCATGGAAGAATATATAAGGAAATTACTTTGTGCACAAGCATCTGCTGTTATCAAGAAAATGACCTACATAAAGTCTTCACGTAGCAACGCATTTTGTAGCAAGATAGTCCCCGGAACTTACCAAGTATGATGCTTTACACGTTCAAACCTTTACAGGTTAAAAAGTTAAAAATAAATAAATAAAAAAAAAGAGCTGGAAGTGCAAGGCAAGCTGTATTTCACAACATTTCCATATTTTAAATATCATACCATACATACTTGGTAGTATCCCTGAGGGCAGCCTGCGAGTTCAAGCCTGCTCACAGCCAGGAGATGCAGAGGTAGGGCAAGGACCACAGCGCCTGCGTTAATGCTGCAAGAGATCAGACAGCAAAGAGGACAATTATCAAGTTGGATGTTTAAGTGTCTTCTCACCTTTCCAACCCAGAAATACTAAGAAGGAGCTAAGAATACACCAGTAAATGTCGTCATCCAAATCTGGTTAAGGCTGATGGCAGCTTTTCAATCGGTCACCAAAACAGTGTGTTTTTCCACTTTCCCTCTGGTGTTGATGGTCACAGCCTGAGTAAGAGTGGTATTGGGTGAAAAGAAGCTGAAGCTACCACTATAGACAACTACATTTACCTTCAAATTCAGACAATACAGCCTTGAGCATACCAGTGGAACTATTCTTAGTTTTATTGCCAAAGACATTTTCTAAGGTGAAATTTCACTTCAATATGAAGGAGAAAGTTCTTAAGTTTAATTCAGCAACACTACTGCAGAAGTTCCTGATTACTTTTCTGAGATGCTAGTTGGTGCCCAAACGTACTCGCCCTAATGGCCAAAATAATGGAAATTACTTTATCATCTGTTGTTTTTTTGTCTAAATGAAAGACATACAGGAATGGGAGATCAATGTTTTTGAAATCTGAAAGCTTTTACAGGAAAAATTCGGTATCATTTTCATAGATTGTGCTGCATACTGTTTTTTTTTTTTTTAATTATTATTACTATTATTCTCATTAACATCTAAAAATGTAATCTTTACAGATCTCTTCTCATTACAGAGAAGCTCTTCCAGGTTGCTTTACTCACTGCACCGGTCACAGCTAGGCCTGACATTGGTAGCAACTCTCTGTGGCAAAGACCAAGCCATTAGCCCCTTGAACTCCCTGTGGTCTTTTGCCAATATGGTAGTTTCCATACTTATTCATGAACTGTGTATCTTTGCATTTGGTTTTACGTCTCAGCAAAAATTGTCCAGATATTTCTGAAAATACATTTAGGGAGTTATCAAATGTTTAACCAATATTACCATATTTCAAAACACCTATTTCAAAGAGTTGCTGTGTCGCTTGA
>JAOXNG010000012.1:60312714-60316761 GCA_028566535.1 Scolopax minor
GTCATAATAACTAATTATTATACTGCCAGTCATGAAAAGGGGATTGGGATTCCACAACGGAAAATTATACTATGAGAAAAGTGTCTACTTAAAAAAAAAATGTTTGTTTGTAACACTCCATTTCTTGCTGTCTGTTCAAACATGGAAATAGATTAGATTTTGTCATGGCAAAAAAAAAAAGTTCCGATTTCTGTCCTACAGACACTATTGACATGAATCTTACTTATATATTTCAAGTCAATTAGATCCAAGCATTAGCTAACTTTTTTTTTTTTTTCATTTTTAATTAAAAATGCACCCACATATCAGATGGGATGTACTTAAGTATAAATGCTTTAAAAGCTAAGCCAAAGGGTGCTGAAAACACAAAAATTAAACTTCAGACTTTCTTTGTCACTCTTTGAAGAAAACAACTAGTTGGTAAAAATGTAATTATGTAATTGCATCCTTCAGTCTATTTCTCCCATTGCTTATTAGGAAACCTAAGACTCTACTAGACTCAGCATTGTCAAAAAAGGAGGAAGTCAATATCAGAAAATTCAGCAGAGAAATGGCTAAAGAGGAGATAGGAAAAAATCAGAACTATACAGTGTGGGGTTTTTTTTGAAGAATTCATTTAACTGTGATAAAAGGCAATATGTTAAAGTTTCACTGGAAACAAAAGTAAAAGGAAAGACATAAGAAAAGATAGAAAATATCTTCTGGAGCATTTCCTCAAACCAAGTTGTAAGTTTCAAGACTGAAAAAGCCAAGTAAATAAGGATATTCTTGTGGCAAATTTTAGATATTGGATTAATACTTGAATCAAGTTCAAAATCTAACTCCACTACAAATTGCTTGTGGGAAAATATGGCCTGGCTTTCCCAAAACATCCCGGTGATTAAAGAAGTACCTGCACACCTTGGCTGTGTGACTCCTGTTGGATTTGGTGAGGTTGTATATTTACGTTGGTTAGGCACTTCTGCAAATTTTACTGGTGCTTGTTTGTATATGTGCTCATGCAGAGTGCATTGGTGTTTAAGCTTGGATGAGAAATATGCTCTCAAGCCAAATCTCCTGACTGCTCCCTCTCCATGCTTCTGCCTGCACCCTGGACCACCCCTTGAACAAATGAACGATGCCTCTTTCAGATGAAACTAAGCTGCAAGACATAGTCCAGGAAGGCACCTGATGCAGTCTAAATGCAAATAGGATTTCAGCCCATGGGACTGTCTCTGAAGGAAAAATTCATCAAATGTGTGTTACAGACATGAAGTCCTCAGCACATATTGTTTCACTCCACAGATACTGGTCCACATTACTTGTTACCGTACCATCATATCCATTTCTGTAACCAGACTTAAAAGCCTCATGAAGGGTCTCAATTTAGGAAGCCATGGCATACTTGTTTTAAAGCCAGACAGGATCTGAGAAAGAGGTGTTCATCTGTTCCTCTTTCCTGATAGCTTTGTTTGGTAGGTATTTGCATAGCACAAATAACATACACCAACCTCAAACCACAAAAATACATTGGTAGTTGTTTCTTTCTTCCAGAACAGCAGGAAAGGAGATATCTTTCTTTCTGCTCTAAAGAAGTGATTGGAGCGATAACTTCAACTCTCATATTTTGTGTTCTAGATACCAACCTGTAGGTATAGGTACCAGCCATCCTTGGTTGAATGTAATCTGCTGTACAGAATATGGCTGAAGAATATTGAGAAGAAAAAAGGAAGAAAGGGAAAAAATCCCTAAGTTCAAAGAGCAGCAGCTGATCAGTGACAAAGGGAGAGCTAGGTTCTTATTTGCTTTCTGCATTTTGTGTGAGACATTCACCAGATACATAATGCATCAAAAACTATCAGTGAGGTTCACAAACTGCTCTCTCCTTCAACAAAGGGAGGGCTGTATGGAGCAATGATATCAAACTATTTTTTGGTCTCCTTGAGTGATCTGGTGAATCTTTAATAGATTTAAGCAATAGCCTGCAACTAAGCAATAGCAGTATGACATAATCCTGTAGGATTTAGGCACCTTTTCTGGGAGACAGAGGCTATTCATTTGAATTCCAGGAGGAGGAGTCAAAATCTGGTGCAACCTGTCACTGAGAATGCATAAAACTCTTGCATTGGGTTACTACCCTTATCTTTCCTCCTGCTGTGGTGAGAAGAAAGCAAGTGACCTTATTGCTATGAGAAGAACAGGTATAGAGGCATACCTTCAGGGGAGGATTCTGGTGAGAAGTTTATACCAACACCTCTGGAAGAAGAGGCTTTAAGTTTTTTCATTATTTCCTATTAGCTTACCTCCCCTCAGAATATGGTAGATTTCTTGGACTGTCTTTCCTTGGTGTCTAAACCTCAGTGTGTGTCCAGAGGCACAGCCACCCGCAACCTTTTGAACTTTGCAAAACACTGAAGTAGCTCTTCCTCCCAGCCCTGAACAAAAATGTTGATGCCACTAGTCTCTGGTGCAAGTGCTAATCTGACTCTTCTGATACCTGCAATTTCATAGTGAGCCATACCTCAGCTAATGAGCTGAGGTCCAAACCAGGGAAGAACCAGAGGACTAGCAATCCTTATTCCTATCCCTAGCACCATCAAAATTTCCAGTCTAATGTCTCAGGGCCTCCATGCTGGGAGGACAGTTGTCCTTCTTCAGCTTTGGACAAACAGAAGAGGGAGGACTACCTCCTGGCATGACAGTAAGTGTCCCACCTCCCCGTGGCTGGACAGGAGATGCCACCCAAGGTGTGCTACCCTCTTTTAAAAGGAAGAAAAATATATGAGCTGAGGCAGAAACACAGCAGTTCAGGCAGGGCTAGGCCACACACAGCACCATGGACTGGAGCATGTCAGTAGCTTTGCCATAATAATACAGTTTTCTTGGTCCCAAGCAATTCAGAATTCATGTGTCCACTTATAACTGCTGTACTGCCATGGTCCTTGTACACTAGTCACTTGAAGTGGGCACTTAAAGAGTAGGAAAATTAGACTTTTAAATCTTACACCTCAGCACTGCCCCTTCTGAGACCTCTATCTGATATTGCCAAAATACGCAATGCCCAAAGCATGCCAGAACCAGAAAATAACTCAGTTAAAGGGCTCTGTACCAAGCCTTTCCTGGCCTTCACATCCCATCCAAGCTGCAGAAGTCCTGGCCTTCGCTGTTCCACTTAATTTACGAGAGGGAAAACCAGATTTCTCTCCCTACCCTCTGACACACATAGTGCCAGGAAGTGAGAACAGGATCTTTAAACAAGCTAATACAACGAGCTGCCATGGGGTAACTCCACAAAATCTGAAGTGTGAGGGGCTGATGAGCATCTCTGGCTTCATTAAAAGAGCAGTCCTGAGAGCCTGAACCATTTGGATCCCTGCACTGCCTGGCACAGGAGGATGGCCAGAAAAGACATTGCACCTCTTCTCTCTCTGCACATCTGATATCTTCCTCAAAGAAGCCACAAACAAATGGATGTTACAGAGTTAGAGCCTCCTCAATGCTAGCTTGGAATACAGCTAGGAGGGACAGGGAGACCAGGAAACTTAGGCATACTCAGCGTCCCAGTTTAAACACAGCCTTTGTTTACACCACCACCAACTATAAACCCATATTTACATTTCTGCCTGAAAGGTTGTTTGGTGGCAGCTTTCTTTGAAAGCACGTCACACATACAAGAGCTGCAAGTCGCTCCTTCGTTAACTCAGCATACTTCCAATTTATTTTTCATCGACTGCTACATCCCTAAATATTTTCTTTTAATATACCGCCTCAGAATTTACATAGTGAGCTTCCCCGTGCTGCATGGCTGAGAGGAAGTGCATACTGTGATGATTGCAGCTCGACCATGATGAAAAATATCTATCATTACATGCTGCCCCCCCATAATCTTGTGTACAATTATAATAGCTACACTTTGGTGCAATCAAAGCGCTTTTTATAAAGAACTTCCATATAATCAAGAAAGAAAGAAAGAAAGAAAAAAAAAAAAAGATAGCTGTACGAAAACACTGCCAAGCACTTGATCCTGTTGGAAACTACCAGCCTCTTGAGGAGTGCACTCTGTACATC
>JAOXNG010000012.1:60361357-60373064 GCA_028566535.1 Scolopax minor
GGCAGGCACCATTTACAAGGACCAGCCGGGGGAGGGAGGGGGGCTGTAATTGCCATTATTCTGCTCTGTTGCTATCTGTTCCACCTATGGAAGAAAAAAACCTTTTATTTCATTATGAAAAAGGTTGCAGAAGTGCAATTGATTTTGTTAAGAAGCAAAGACTCATTATCGTTCCGAAGACTGGAATTGCGCTCATTCCCTTGGACTCCCTAGATAACAAAGAAATAAAATTTAACCCAGCAATTCCTCCACCAGCAAAATTACTTGTAACTAAAGGAGATCATCCTTTAGAAAGACTTCAAACTGAGTTAAAGTCCTCATCCAGTGAAGAATTTTCTATGGCTCCTGGAAACCCATTACGTAATTATTGTTATTGTTTAAAATAACCATTTTATTACCAGACTATTATTAACTTATTAAGTATTTGTCCCTATTTTTCAAATGAGAAGTAGGAAATGAAGTATATCATCAAAATTACAAAAGCACTATGGAAAAACAAAGTGGGAAAAAACCCTCTCAAACTAAGCCTATCAGTTCTCTGTACTGGAACACAAACCATGATTTTCACAGGATTAGCTATTCAGCTGTTCACACATTCCTGCCTCTATTATGGAAAAGTGATTTTTTAATTATTATTTCTTTTTGCAAATGCTTGCACTTAAAAGGGCGGGAAACATTTAAATATCTTGTATTGAAGTGAAGACAGATTGCTCTATAAAATTGTCCCCCAAGATATTTGGGCAAGTAAGACTAAGTTTTTGTCCCACAGAAGAGAAGACACTTAAAATAGTTTGCTCCTGTGAGTGTATTACTTCACTGTTGTTCTTAAGTGATGCCAGTCTTCTGAGCAGAATAATTTTTGCAACATACATTCCCAGCCTTTCTCCACTATTTAAAAAGAACGTATTTGAAATTTTAGGACTATGAGCAAGCACAGGATTGTGTCTGTTATCTGCAGAGAAGGGAAGGATGGAAGCAGGGAGGGATGGAAAGGTGGATGGACAGAAGGAAGATAAAAGCTTTTCCAGTTACATCTAAGTCCCATGTTGATGAGCTGAAACGGGTGGAACAGACACATACGTGTGAGCAGGCACCTCCATAGCTGAGACAGTGAGGTGTTCCCAGCTGGTGGGTCCAAGTCCAACCAGCCAGCATGGGAGACCTAACCACAGCCAGCTGGGACCTTCTAGACCTGTTTGTTAGATGGGTGATGTTCTGGCTGAAAGAGGGGAGGAGCTACCAAATCAAGGGGCACAAAGGGTTAACATTAGTGAACTGAAATGAGAACCATGATCAGAACGCAAAAGTGATATTTGAAATTTTACCAAAATTACACTCAGTTCAGTGTTTTGTTTAAAGGTTTTTACATCAGAATACCCTGCTTCTTTGCCAAGAATATTTACATTGAATTTGTAAATATGCTGTCATATCTCAACAAGATAAAACTAATGAAATAAATCATACAACACTACTAGCAACTTTTGTGATTTTTTTTCAGTTCTACTGTGTTTTTAGTTGATTGTATGTAATAGATTTAGTTTTCAGTAAATTGCCTGTTCAGAGGTATTGCATCGCAAACCTGACATTTTGTGAAACTGCTTCATGATCCTGTTAAATAGGAACAAGTAGAAGCCCAGAAAATTACCTGGCCAATTTAGAATGGGTGGCTGTATGACAAAAACAGAGCAAAAATGAAAATGAAAACTAACTAAAGCAATTTTCAGTACTTCAGCAACACAGAGAGACAAAGGACACTTCTGTAACTGTGACTCAAATAAATTATAGAAACAGCTTCATTTTGATCCAGCATTTTGACTGACCACAAAAACAGATAATAATGGAATATCTTCCAGACATAAAGCAGTCTGCTTTGAGAAACAAACCAAGAAATCCAGCGGTGATGGAACTGAAAAGGGTCTTTCAGAAAACAGTTTAAAGTGCTCCTGTCTTTCTGAGACACTGCAGTTCCAGGAAGAGGAAAACAGCTCTGGCGATCCCTACCCGCGGCTGTGGCATGACCAGGGTCAGATCCAGAGCCACAACCCCTTGCACCAAAAGATCTCAGAAGATGCCTCCAACTTCTCTGATACCTGTAGAGAAGGAATCCTGAGATAAATGCCATCAATACTAAAGTAACAGAGTAGGATGAAGGCAAGAGACATATTTCACCTCCAACATAGTGTTATGGGCAGAGAGCTGAGTTTTTATGTTGCGACAACTATTTCAGATTTTCTTCCACAAAAATATGAATGTATAGTGAGCAAAACCCCAAAACAAATCCCTTGATTCTCTACAAAAATCCCCAAATAGGATATTCTTCTCATCACTTTGTATGAGGTGTTTATTCCCTATTGGGTTTTATGTTCATTTTGAAACATCCAAAATGCAGTTGAAAGCTTTTGGTACTAGAAACCATTTTGTTCTGGTACCAAACTTTGTTCTAAAACATAAAAGAGTGGGCAGAAAGAAACCTTCTCTGGTCAGGGAGCATTAAGAGCATTACAGAAACATCTAAGAACCTTGCAGGTATGTGAAAAAGCAGCAATACTAAGGACCACACTAGGACCATGGCTGCTGTGTGATTAATTACTCATAAAGGCTGAAAAGACAGGAGCGGATGAAGACTACAACCGAGACAGAAGAAGCTAAAGTACTCAAACCTGGCAGGGAACCTGATAACCTGATAACATAATTCTGCATGAAGTTACACTCATGCCTCACTGCATTCAGTGTTCAATTCCAGAACCGCTGGGGATTTTTGTGGTTGTAGATTTTATTCCCCACTCTAATGCTGCAAAGACTGATGTTCAGTGCTGACAAAACATCAGCATGTACATCCCTAAATCTGTCAATGAGGGACATGGTAAAATACAAGTGAGTGAATAGACTGATAATAAGAATATATTAAAACTAAAAAATGGGATTCAGAGACAGAACCTGTGACCCTACACAGATTTATCATACTGTGCTTTTGAACAGCTAACTTGGAATACCTTCTTGTGGCTCATCTCTATTCTATAGGAGAGTCATCAAAATGACTGGGGAGATTTTCATATATGCTGCAGGATCTATATTTCATGGGATATAGGTAAGTAACAGTTCAAGAATTGGTACACTATATTTGGGGTAAGAAGACTCATTTTGATAGAGTTTACTTAAATCGAGACTTTGTACACTTTTATTAGTCCCAAAAGATGAGTGTCTCATCACCAAAAAACTAAATGCTGTTAATAAAACATTTATGATTCTTAAATTAATCTTACCTCTCATCCTCAAATTTAGACAGACTTCTCCCTTCCCAATTTTTTTTCTATTTCTTCAAGGGACATTTTACTGGATGCTAATGAACATCCCTATTCCCTTTAATTTTTAGGTCACTAGATCCTTGAGTAAAAGCCACCTTCAAGTTGTGCAGTTCTGTAACAGTTTTATAATTTCTCCACATAGGTGGCTAATTTTTCCTGAAATTCATGAATCCCAATTAATGCTTTATCTTGTTTCATTCATTTACAGGCTCTAAGCTGTTCAATCTTATGACATGCCTCCAAAAAAAATAAAGCTAGATATTTTCTATGTACCTGTTGCAGACAGCCATGAGCTATGAAGACTATGTTAGGAGAATTAATGAAACTATAGACAAAGGTCTGAAAATCACATCCCAGCAAACCCCTGTAAAACCTTGCATTTTTATTGGAATCTCAGCAAAATTCAGCATCTCACTAAAATGCAAAAAAGAGCCACTACAGCTAGATAATTATATGGCTCTTCACTACCACAAAAACTCCTCTGAACCATGCCTATTGGAAAAGATTGAAATCTTTCCTTCAACGCTAAGTGACACTGGATCAGGCACAAGTTGGAAAAAAAAAATCACGTAGCTCAGAATGTTACACATCATTTCGTCCCTCTCTATGAGAGGGACTCAACAGAGGGCTCTCATTACAGCACTGCTTAAAGCAGAAGCTACCAACCTTCTCTTTCTCCAGCTGCTTTTTGACCCACAAAAACCTTTTCACAGGTGACCATCCCTCCAGGCTGATAATGCACCAGTGACTCCTCAGAAAGTAGCACCAAGTAGCATATAAGCTCATCAATGAACTCATGGCCTGGTACTTCAGACCGGGCTTGGCATTTATGTCCTATATTGAAAAGAGCTCCCTGAGACACATTGGAGGAAAAAAGGCAGTGAGCACTCTGGAAATGTTTCTTCAGTTCAGAAGCTTTGCTCACGTTGTCACCTATCCCATTTATTTTAATGCCTTTAATCATGCTGTGAAATGCAGTCTCTCACATGTCACATTAGCTCTCAGGGAAAATCTAACTCTAAAAGTAGCTCTCAAAAAGCCTGTAGCCTATTTTAAACTGTGGATCTCTTTCCTCCATCTAGACTTCCCTTCCTCTCAGATCAAGCTGTAAATTCCTGAGGTGCCCTCTTTGTCTGGTGCCCCAGAGCAGCATCCCAGCCCCCAGCACCAGTGTTCAGAAATAGAAAGAACTCTTTGAAATATTGCTCTTACTTCAGGTCCATCGTACGCTTCAAATTCTCACGAGAATTTTTTACCACAGCCAGCACATCCTCCAGAATACTTTTGTATTCTTGAATGTCATTAGCATTTAAAAGCATTATTAACTAATGCAGAAAATTTGAAAGACGCATGTGCCATTTCAATGGCTTGTGACAAGGGGGCCAGGGACCGCTGCAGGTCCTGGGGAAAACAACCTGGATATTCATCCTCCCCATTGCCTCCCACCACAAATCCTGCCCTTCCCCATCCTACACCTAACCCCTTCCATTTTTGGGAAGCACCTTGAGGCACCATCACAGGCACCAAGTGGACTGGCTGGATGGCACCATGGAACCACCAGGGTTGCAGCCCCTGACTGTGGATACTGACGTGCTACTGGTGGCAGGGATGGCTGGATTCATACAGCACACCTTGGAAAATCATCATAAACCATAAACATGGCACCAAACACCAGCTAAGGCTACCTGTAATTCCCCAGCAACAACTAACACATGGATGGGATGGTGGCCACATAACCCACACAGGCAAGGAATTAACCTTTAGAGTTTATGCACCTGTGCACAGAGCGGGCACCACCACCATCTGCGCGCAGAGGTAGCCAAAATATTACTTGTGAAACAATCAGGCTTAGTTATTTAGGCACTCTGGGGTTTTATAAGTCACCAGCAAGGGGCTAGCCCTGCTTCTGCAATACTTGTGGTGCCAGAAGATTCCTCACAAGTCCTTGAAGGTCCAATCTGTGTGTAATAAAACGTATTTTATAACTGCTAGAGCTGTGGCCTACCTCCAGGCTGTGTTCGAGGAGCAGGCCGTTTGCCACCACATAAGTTTGCACCAGTGATCCCTTATCGCCGTACACCGTTCCAGCTCTTTTTCTTTTAAGACAATATTTTCAGTTTGTTCACCGAGCAGCAGAAATTTTGTGGGAGGAGGACATCTAGTGGCGTGATACATCCTTTACCTCAGCTGCATTTCCATCCACAGCTGAGCCAGCGACCCGCTGAGTTACAGAGGATTTGAAGAGTATTTAAAAGCGTGCGGGTGTCCAGCTGACTTCAATAGAAAACACTAGACCTGGGGATTTGATAAGACAAGATAAAAAAAAAACAGAAAAAAACCAAAAAAACAAACCCAGCAGCAATGTAACCACATAACTCTGAAATCAACCTTCTTGAAATTAAATGTTGCAACGGTTTACTTCATATCTACAGCAATGCCATCTCCAAATCTGGGCTTATACTTGCACTAATCGCCACCTAGACAATTCATGAAGAATGACCATTAAAATTAAAATATACTTAGCAGCAAAAGTGAAGATGCTCTGCATCTATGCAGGCAGCAACTCTGAAATATAGTGGTAGCTCTCTTTTTAAATAAGTTATTTTTTAAAAAATTCTTCTGAAAACAAGCATTATTACATCTCAAACTGATAAAAATCAGACTACTTACTCTGCATTGTATTGTAACTCACCTGAATGAAGGTTTTATCAAAGAAACATTGGAAATTCAAAACTAGACAGACCAATACAATAACAACCACAATAGTCAGTGTTGTTAGTACACACTCTCGAAATGTAAAGTTCCTTGAAAATGCCACATATCACCAATGTAAAACAGAGATCAGTATAAAAGTCATGTGAAACCATAAACATTTATACTGTTTCCAGAGTCATATCAAAATATCTGTTACATATTTTTCAGGAAAAAAGCCAACAAAATTATTATGGTAAAGTAATAAAATGATTAAGGAAAAGAGTCAGTTAACCATTTGGAAGAGAAAAAATTACATTGTTGAAGATGTTGGTTAAATAACAACCAATGTATTTTTATAGCCACGAGAAAATCTACAAAGACATACGTTTGCTTATACATATTTCTTTGATGATTTGTAATTTGATGGCTAAAATTAGCTGCACCAGTAAATCTATAGATACATCTTGAAGATGCTGGCTTTTCTATTATATTAGCAGTATAAATAGCATGTCCTGTAAAATCCACTTCCGTGCCTGAAGCAGAAGGGTTATCTTTGAAGGATATTGCCAAAATCAAAGGATATTGCCAAAAATGCACTTGCACTGTGGAGGAAAGAATATTTGTTCATCAAGGTTGCTCCCTTCAGTGAGGCGTATAACAAAGAAAACATCCTCAGCCAAAATAGCTTCTGATTTCAGCTTTTGTAGGTATACTTATTGGACAATACCTCCATAATTCATATTACTAACATTACTGAAAGAAATTAAGACAAAAAAAGTAATAAGAAAACCATGATTAAGAAAGAGCTCCTGGAAAAACCAAACCATACCAGAAATACTAGAACATATGGGCACGATGTTACTAGCCTGGGGATTGCCACCTTATACTCTGTTTTGCAGGGCAGACACATTCTCAGGAAGCTCATGAGCAAGTAGGAAATAATGAGGTAACCAAAATAATGAGGTAACCACTGAGTCTGGCCAGCCTCTCTAAGGTAAGCTTGGCTTTTTCTGCACAAATTCTGTTTGGGGAAAAAAAAACCCTGCTAACAGCATTCTGTTCTTTGTGAATGTGTTTACACTAAACTGATAACTGTTTGGGTGGCAGTTATGTCTGGGTGCTACAGGTAAATACCAGTATTAGCAAATCCCAAAGTCACGGGGCATGTCCAGAAGATTTAAAATGTTTGTTCAAATCATATTAAATAATCACATCCCTGACCCTGGACTGGAACTCAACATTTGTACTAGAAAAAAACCTAAACTCAGAATGTACTGTTTTCAAGTCCTATACTATATGAATTTTATAAAACTAGATAGTCATGGATAATATCAGAAGAAATAAAAAGTCACATAAAAGCAAGAAATTATCTTCTATTTACTTTTACAAAGAAGTTTGCTTTTCAACATGTTATTTATCAAATGTTTTACTGTTTTTAATTACTGTCTTCACATTCAGAATATCTTCTATTTTCGCAAATAGTAAAATTTTAACTGGAACAGAAATATTCGTTGTATTTTATTCCATGTCATACACTGAAAGAATTAGGAAATATATCTTCAGTAGAAATAAAGTCATATAAAAAGGAAACCCTTCTTTTATCCCACTGCAGAGCCCAAAACAACATTTTTTTCTCTGTTTATACTACTGGTATTTATTAACCTGGAGACTGTCTAAAGACATCCTTAAGGAAATCAATTGAATGTCATACTATTGCCTATTGTTGCATTTCCTCAATAATTAATACTGACACACAAAGCATTTGACCATTTTATATAGAGAGAAAATTATTCTAAATTTAGTCTAAAAGACTAAAATTGTTTCATTTTGCTGACACAGTCCACTGAAGTTGGCAGCAGCAAGAATACTGAGCAACTTTTTAAGGAATAGCAATGCTGGGTGCCTTTCAGTCTTATTACCATAAATTATTCTTGAACGCCATTGATTATTGAAATAAAAATTCCATTTCCCTTACACATTGACAATTTCTCTCAGGGAGAAGGGAAGTTTCTTTGTCATGCAGAAAATTTTCATTCCAAAGTTTTATAAACAAAATTGACGTTGACATTGCTGTGATTATTACAGTCAAGCTTCTGATTTTTAATATTTTCAACCTGACAGATTTATTTCTTCTCAAATAAAAAAAAAAAATCCTTCTTAGAATAAAAACATATAGCTTCCTTATATTTCCTGATTCTGAAAATTACCAGATGCCAAGCTGTGAACATAAGGAAATTGAAGACCCTTGAGGGTGACCTTAAGAACCACAAAGGTGGGGAATTGTGATATAGTGGTTTAGGCAATTTCATTGCAGCTGCTTGGCGCTAGAAAAATGAGAAATGGGTTTTCTATTACTAAATATAATGAATTCCCTTTCTGTCCTGTCACAAATTGTCAAACTTCATTAATGAGAAGAAAGATGTGGTGCATACATATATAAAGGCTAATATGAATATACATATTTAAAATGGAGAAACGCTGCATATTGGTACAGGAGGATTCTTTCTCTCCATCATATTGCATAATTCTTTCTAAATAAGGTATTTCAAAATTAGCCAACCCAGCAATGTAACACAACTTCTACATTTTCAATGCAATTTGCTATTATTTGCAAAAAAGGACTAAATGCTTTTCAGGTGCATAGGTACAGCTCAGTAGCTGTATTTCAGAACATTATTTAAACCACATTTAACTTTAAGCTGTGGGTATCAAACAGAACAAGGCAACTTCTTATAGTTAGAATCTTGTTGAATCAGGATATAAAATACACCATCATTTGATAAGAACTTTTCATTATCTTCACAATAAGATTAAATTCAGCATGTCTCAGTTTGACTTTGAGGACAGCAATCCTCAGCCTTTTATTCTTTCATGCAATCTATGAATAAATGTAGTCAACAAGAAACGCTCAGATTTCACTTTGACAATAACCCTAAAATACTCAAAAATATAATTTAATTTGAAAATGAAATTGAAGGAACACACCTCATGCAAATTTTGATAAATTCTCAGCCTTAAGCCTAGGCTTTTGCTGGTTAGACTATTCTGAGGATGAAGGAGATGACCAGAATCATCCAGGTCCCTACGTCTGCATATTCCACAGAGCTCTCTTAGCCCAGCAGACACCCTGAGGGACAATATGAGTTTACACAAGTTTTAAAGGCAGGATGAGTTCCTCCGCAACCCCCAACCCTTTCTGGCACAAGACCCAACTCACATTTCTGGAACTTAGAAATAGTATTTAGACATTTAGGCTTCTGCAGCTACAGAAATGAAGCATGTCATACACTTCTACGTAGGGCAAGTAAAGCATGATGGATTTCTTCTGAACTGTACAAAAAAAAGGGACGCCAGTAGTTATTGAGCAACTTGAAAACATCAAATGTCAGAGTAGAATAAGTACTTCATAGCAATTCAAAATATTCTACTAATAGGAAACCTGAATCTGCAAGGTCTGGACCAGAGGCAGCAGAGAAGTGTTATCATCTGAAAAAGATTCTTCACTGGGGTAGACCAACATAGCTCATTTACAGTATGTTCTCAGAAACCCTGCAGTCCCAGGTCTTGTATCACTGTATTCTGGTCACGTCCTCTCCTCCAAAAGACCCTGCTCACAAAGTACCAGCTCTTGAGGTTTGCTGAAAGTATCTGAAAGTGAGGACTTTTTCCTTTCTGAGCTGTTCTGCAATCACAAACTCCACAGGAGGCTGTGTCCCTCTATCTAACCTCTTTACTCACTACCCAAATCCTCCACAACATTAATTAGATTGATGTCGTATTAGAAAGGATTTTTTTTTTTTCATGGCTTCTCTGCAGTTGCCTCAGAAGTGTCAAAGCTACATCAAACCTGATCACTGGATGTGCTCCGTGGCCTCCCTCAGGGCTTGCAAGGTCCATCTGTCCTCAGCCTATACATCCAACCTTTCTTCCAGTGGAAACCAAGGCAGAACAGACACGGCAGGGGGTTGTTCAGAAGCACCCAGCTGTTAGTTGTGTGCCAGGTCAGTGCAGCAGCCTTACAGTTAAAAGAATAGCCAAGGGGCTTTTGCAAATTACTTATCCCTCAGAAATATTGATCTAGTATTTTCCCTCTGTTATATGCTTAGGTCACTGCTCTGTCCCATTGATGCAGGACACGCTCATTTCTGGTGTTTACTTGGCAATCCTGCATTTGAGAGACAGACTAGAAAATCTGGTAAAGTTCTGGAAATTAAAATAGAAATAGAATATTTGCACACAGCAATAAAGAAGAAATCTAAATTTCAGTTCTGCAGAGAAAGGTTATTCCATCTTCCTGAAGTATACAGGAGTCCATTGCTGTTTGTGCCCACACTTCACCTAACGATGTTTTTTTAAGCAAAGCAGGCTTAATTGTCTAAATAAATGTGAATTGAGTTAGAATGTATATAACAGTCAGACATGGCTAGCAATGTTGGAGACATCACACAAGTAAGTGCAGTTACACAGGTCTGAGAAAGGGAAGACACCCCCCAGTAAATCCAATTGAAGTCACCAGTAACTCTGCTAAAATTAACAGAATTAAAAAGTAGTGAAATCAGAATCTACTAACACTAAATTATTTGTTCTTAGAGTGAATGTCCTTAGGAAATAAAAGATGTCTCACTATTAATTTTTAAGAGTGACTGTTGTTTGGTCCTTCTGTTTTTTACATAGTCATGAAACTGGAATTAGTCCTTTTAACTGAAGATTCCAGCTGAGATTCTCACCTCGTGCAGCCTCACAAAAAGCAACAAGTCCCATTTGAAAATTAATATCTATCAATATTAGGGGAATTGGATCTACTTACATTACGATTATAAAGCAGTAGTACAGCAACTGTATTGCATTGTAGGTGTACAAACAGAAACAGCAGCAGCCATTGTCAGTGTCAAAGTTATTTTCAGAGATGCCTCACTCTTTTCTGTAGAGACCTCTAGTGGAAAAAGAGCTGCAAGGCTTCAGTTTCTCCCAAGACCATGAAAATGGCAGAACCTTCATTTTTTTAACTGATCTTCTAACCCACCAGTGCTTTAAACAGATCACTGCTTCTTAGCATCACATCATGAGTTCGAAAGAACAGTGAAGGAGAAGGAGAAGCAGCAGGTGAAGTCGGCAGATGGGACTGGTGGTACACCAATGCCTGCAAGGTGGTTCTTCCCAGCTCAGATCCTCAGTCTGCCCAGTAGCTGGTGCACAGATCCCAGTATCCCCCCCTTGCTGGCACCTGGACCCAGGAGACTCCAAGACCACAGCCACACTCCAGTTACTGGTACAGACCGTTTCACCAGCACACACATGTGCAGACCCAGAGCTGGCCAGGACTGCCCAGGTCCTGCAGTAGCCACACATTTGCATTAGGGTCCCGCAGACCCTACAGCCCACTCCACTGTGGTATCACCTTTAAAGACACCTACAGCTCCCAGGCCATTTCACCTACTCCATGGCTGGTCACCTTGATCTACACTTGTTCTTACACACTCACTTGGACATCCATGCTCTCTCAAGCCACTGGCACCAGGGAACACAAACCCTTGTGGCTCATCATCCTGCTCCAGGGGCTGGCACTTGAATTCAGTCTCTCCAGTGGCTGGTACCCAGGCACACCAAGCAAAGGGGGATGATGTACTTCCTCGTGTGTGTGTATACATATATGTATATATATAAAAGTAATATTTTTGTTTCTCTGCGTGGTGGAAATGAACTCTCTG
>JAOXNG010000012.1:60436991-60449480 GCA_028566535.1 Scolopax minor
AGTATCACAGCCCTTGCCCTAGCAGTCTAGGCACTCTTCCAGGAGGCCTCCCTCTAAGTCTGTGCTGCTACACATTTCATTTCCCATCTCACCATTCCACACGTCTGTCGAGGGGCCTGACAGCAGTGCTGCCTGCTGAATTCAGCAGAGAGGGTTGGAAATATTACCACATATGTAAGATCACACAAGCCCTCACGTTTGCTCATGTGCCAAGCCCTCCTTCTGCACCTTTACAAGGGCTGGTGGCTCATATATACGCTGTGACCGCTGCGTTCCCTTGAGATGGGCTGATTTCCCAACTCTCTCATCCTTGCAATAGGAGCAGTAAAGTGTTTATAGATCAGAAAATCAACTGAAAGCCACAGGCTGAGTGCACGTATGAGGGCTCACATCCAGACAAAGCTACAGCTCTAGATGTATATACTTAACTCCTGTGAGGTCTGCAAGACAAAAAGAGATGAGCAGAGAACTTCTTTTAAATGCAACACTGTAGAGGAATTGAAAACCAAACAAACTCCTGTTTCATTTTGTTTTCACATACAGATAAAGCCAAACTAACTAATGCTGCCAATTCTGAATTATTTAACGTTTTTTCCGCAAAGGTTACCTTCCAAATAACAGGCATCATACAATTCAGTTGAAAACTTCTTTTTGACCATTAATACTGGTCATCTTTAAATTAAAGCAGAAATTCCTCTGGACTCAGCGCAGTTGAAACTTTACAGGCAGTTATCCGTGCCCCAGCATACAAACTTATTATGAACATTACTAGGTTCTAGTTCCCATTACTTAGATAAACAAAAGGAAGTCCAAAATACTTATGCAGATCAGTAAACACCTCTTGCATTTCATTAGAAGTTTACAATCAATGTATTTGAACTGACATCTGCGGTGAGGAGTCCAGAAGCTGGCCTGCAAGTTTGGGAAAGGCAGAGGGCAGCATAGACAATGAAATGATTGGGGGAGAATCACTTCATTTATTTCATAAGGTCTTGGGATTAGCCACTGCTCTGAGCTTCTTTGCTAATCTTCATTTAGAACATCTAATTGTCCCACAGACCTTCTCTGTGTAACCCCTCCTCCCCTGCACACACTTTAATTTGGAGCTTTTATCTCCCGGCCCAGAAGTGCCCTGGTATACATCAGTGGACTTCAGTTGCTACCCTCTGCTCACATGTGTTTTGATTCAGCTGAGTTTCAGTTTTTAGCTGGAGAAATATTGGAATCCAGGGAAATAAAATCATCCTGAGAGATTACTGTCCAAAAAAGACAAACATAACATTTCTGTAGAAACCATGATCTTTTGGTGCTGCTCATGCTCATCAGATAGTCGAGCGGGCAGACTAATTTCTAGATTCAAGCTGTTAAATGTACATCAGCTAGGTACTAAGATCATCTGATGGTGTCAAATTTAAATGGATATATTCACATTTCAGAGCCATAAATTGATGGGCCTGTGATGAATTCAGAAGAGTATCTGCCAGAGTATATATGGTACCTCTCAGGCCAGTTCTTACGTTGGTGGTGGCAGTGGTGCACGCTGTTATGCAGGATTGCAGAGAATATTTCCACTTATTTCCTATCACAGCAGAAGAGAGGACAGTTAGTTGTTATTAGAAAGGTTTAACTTTTTAGTTTTTGTTTTGCTTTTTTTATTGTCAGGCATAAAACACAGAAGTACAGAACACAACTCCAGTCTGATGGTCTCCGAGTCAGAGTTTGACAGTGATCAGGACACTATCTTCAGCAGAGAAAAGATTGAAAGAGAGAATCCTAAAACCCTCATGAATGGATCCATCAGAAACGGGGTTTCCTTCAACTACAGCTCCAAAGACAGATAACTGAATGAGGGTAAAAGCACGGAACGCGCTGGTCCAACACATCTGAAACCTGTTGGTCCACCTCTGTTTTTCCAGAACCGAAAGCTTCCTAAAATATCAACTAATTGGAGATGAAAGGGTAAATTTCTAGCACAGTTAAGGGAAGGAAGGAGGAAGGACTAGAGCTAACTCCTTTTGTCACTGTTACAGGAGCGTGGAAAAGCACATCTTATTTCTTGCATGTTCCATGCTGAGTGTTTGAACTGCAGAAGGACTTTCCCTGTATCACTGCTCCAAAACTAGCCAGGGCTGTTTCGCTACCAACAATGGTAGCTGAGATGCATACAGATCTGTGTCATGTGCTCCTAGCTCTCTCTCTTTCTCTGAGAAACAATGCAATTATGATGCTGACCTAAAAAAGCAAAAGCCAATATAGATAAATCCCCTTACAGATTTAGAGAGCAATATGTGACCACAGGCTCCATCTTCTTTTTTTCAGTTTAGGTTGGGAACACAAAAAGAGTATTTTTAGTGTATTGTATTTATCTTTGACTGTGCTTTGTGACTTTATTTTCTAGGGTAGTGCTCATCAGGTGGAAATGTCTTTCTTTTCAAAGGAAGCTTGCAATTGGTGGTTGCACTTAATCAGCTGTAAAGTAATGTGATACACCTGTGTCCTGTAGGATGCAGTGTTCCCTGTATGTACAAAGTATGGTGCCTGTAGGGAAGTCCAGCCTTGGGTTGCTTCTCTAATGATGAAGGTGGTTTGGTTCTCTGGAGTCTGCCGTGGCCAGATGGGAAACAGTAGCAGAAAGAACTCGGTGCTGTGCACCTTCGGAAGCATTTTGAGCATCTCCAAAAATCTTTTGCTTAGAAAGCACTTTTAAGGAGCTCTGGACCTTTTAAGACTTGAACCCTCAGCTGAAGTGAGTTTTTATCTGTCAGCCTCAATGCTCAATTAAAGAATATGCCAAGTATTTGTGTAGTGAAATGCTTGTGGCAAAATACCTGATGTGGAGCAGAAGGTTCAACACCTACCTTCATTGTCATGGGAACTGGTACTGAGGAAGGTTTTAGCTTCAGTATTAGATTGTTTTACTTTTTCCTCTGTGGCTATTCAGTGACTAGATGTGTTGGCCTAAAGAGATCCCTTCAGATGTTTGGGAAGGGTAGGAGTGTTGGAGTTCTGATGTTCCTGTTCTCAATCTGAGTAAGCTTTTTAGGCTTCAAAGCCATGCTCCCAATACTGTTCTTGAAATCCTGAACTGAAGATCTGGCTTTTCTATATAAGCCTCACTTTTTGGGGACATCTGTGTCAGTTGTACTGTCTGGCCACAATGTCAGCTTGATCTGGGGGTCTTTTGCTGACATCCTGGAGTCTTGAGCTGAGCTGGAGGAATGATGTGTTCTGATAGAAAAAAAGATGTTCCTCTGGGAGCATTTTGGATAAGTTGGGGTTTTTTAACTTTTTTTTAAATCTGGTGGTGGAGAATCCATTAACAGAGAAAGGTGGAGCAGTATAGAGATTGAGAGCAGATGAGAAGAGTCAGAGAGGGCACATAGCCCCACCACCATCATGAGGAATAATTTGTTGGAGAATTCTAGGGCTTTGTCCACCCTTTCACAGAAGTCTGATCCAGCAGAGTAGTCGGTTCGAGCACTGGCTTCTGCGCTTCTCTTTTTAATGGAGCTGGGCAAAAGTCAGAGCAACTGTCTGGGCTGGAAGGAATCAGTAGTCAAGAGTTGCAGTAACGTGACATGCTCTTAACTGGTTTTATACCTTTGATTCTGAAATGCAACCAGCAATGGTCCCTCCTGCACTGAGGAGCGTGCATTTCTCTGGAGAGCTGAGTGTGGCTGCAGGAGCTGTGGTGGGAGAGGCTGTGAAGAGCTAAAAAGGGCTAATGCAAGTATTGTCCATGTTTTTCCCATCCCCACCAGCAAGATACAGTATAAATGCTATGATTTGCTTTCTTCAGAAGCCAAGTTTTAACTCTCTGTATGGGGGTTTTAGGTTATTTATTGAAACAAATCTATTTTATTTCACCCTCTCCCTTCTTGAGAGTGTGTGTATACATTTTTTTTTTTTTAAATAACTTGGTCAATAAAAGCAAGGTCAGCTTCTGATGTCATTTAATTTCTGTTCCAGATGTGTTAACACAACAATGCAATATTTGCTTTAAAGCATTCCTGAAGAAAGTTAAGGCTCACTCAAAGTTTGTTTTGTTTTGTGTTTCCTGTTTAAATCAAAATGTTGTGCTTAATCCATTCTGCACAAATTCCCAAAATGTTCTAGCAGGAATTATACTCTTGGAAACATGCATTTTAAAAAAAAATAATAAAAAATATTGCATAGGCAACTATGACTTTGTATTGGCCATGCTGCCATTCGTGCTTCTGCTAAATGCTGTATCTAGTGTGCCTTTATCTATAAACTTACCTTTTAGGACATGCCAGTGCAGTCAGCAGCCTTGTTGTGAAGTCAGTCACTTGTGTGTTTTGAGTTTCTTTTATGTTTTTAAAGCTGGTGCTGCGGCCTAGAAGGAGGTTGTTCTTTCAATGAGTTAAAATTCAGACTTTTTTTTTTTTTTTTTTAAACAAACAAACGACCTAAAGACTGATAGTCTAGTCAACCAATTACAGGAATCATAAGCCTCCTTTCTTCAGTGCTGCAGAATTCCCAGCACTGTTCCCATTGGTAAGTTCATGATTTGGCTAAGCATTTCTCACTCTTAACATATAAGAAAAGTTAGACCAGTTTCTTACTGCATAAGGCCCTAGCCAGTGGCAGTTCCTTGGTAAAGTCTGCTCTTTAGATGATACTTTAACATCTGCATTGTTAACAGTATTTTAGTTATGTTTTAGAAATTGAATATAGTTTCAATTTAATGAGCTGCTTCTGATTCTTCTAGTTTGATCCTTCCACCTCCTTGGAAGGAGAAGTCATTCCTCTTACATAAGATCAGGCTTACTCTTAATATGAAACTTGCACAGAAGTGGAACATAATCATTTCTGGCTCTGTGAATTTGTGACATCACATGCTTGTATTGCTTGGCAAAGCCTGACTTTTGTCAGGAATTTAGGAGAAACTGTAGCAAGCCTTGTATCTTGATGCAGTATAATTTTTATTTGTAGAACTGCTGCTTTTTTGCAGAACATCAGGTTAGACCTGGAATGAAAGGGTCAGAAAATGAGCTGCTAAGGTGGTTCTACACAATGGTAGAATTTTGATGCTAGCCCACCTGGTTTGGGTTACGATGGGTTTGAAGCAGGTTCTCAGTCCTCACATTTACTTCCACACACAGTTTTTCTGCATATACAGAAAGAGTCCTGGCAGCTTCTTCCTGAAATAGGGGTGGGGATATTCCCAGCAGTCTCATCTGCTCTGAAAAGCAGAGCAGACCAGATATAGCTTGTCACGTATGGCTCAGAGTCCCCTGAAAATAAAGAGTACATGCAGTATGGCACTGATAAAATACTGTCTCTCTCTGAGGGCGCTTATAGTGCCTCACAGCCTTGATGTAAGCACTGGATTTTCATTTACATCTGGTTTTATGTTTATATATGCCAAGGTGTGCACACGCAGGGATTGTCCAGCTACGTAAATGGACTGCCTTTATTTGCATTTTAAGTAAGAAGTATATTTTGGGGAAAAAAAAATCTTCCTTATTATTACCTTCTGAGGCATTAAACAGATTCAGTGCTCCAGTAGCTCCAGTACACAGCACTAAACTGTCACGCTGCAAACCGGTCGTCAGCTTGTTTTTAATTGTCTTAAGCAACATTTCCCCTGGCAAGTCTACTGAGATGCAATCCAAATCCTCTGTCCTGTGGTTCAACCTTTCATCCTAACTGAGTAAGTTGCTGAGAAATTCAACCAAAATGTGAACAGTCTAGTCATGGAGGACTGTTTATTTGGTGGGGGGAAGGTTATTCTTTTTCATGTGTAAGAATACATTTTCAGGTGTGTCCTTTTAGGTGTTTCCCTCTGTCAAATGCATCAAATACAGGTGCTGTTCGAGCATCTGTTTTCCACTGGCAGTTGTTTGCTCATGTGATGGATATTTTCCTTTTCTTCCTTGGTCTCTTGTGGGCAAAGAGAAGTGCACACACAGGCAGGGAACTTAACAGTCTGTGAACTTAAAAGAGAGAGAGTGAACACATGCGTGTGTTCTCTGTGCTGAATTTAAACTTTCCTTAGGCAATTCTGGTATTTTTCAAATAATGGAGTTTTAGGCAAATTTCCTGTTTTAAGCCTCAGGTGAAACTAGCTTTGCCTCAGTAGAGTAGTAATGGGATGTGGTCAGCTGGAGCTTTGGGATGGTGATAAATAAAATTAATAAAATGACAGCTCTTCTGAGCCATTTATATGAGGTTTGAGAGAGGTATACATTCCTCTAGACAATGGGTAATGGTATAGAGGTGAAATAGCTGATGTTAAGAAACTATTCCTTATCATTGATCCCTAACTAGAATACTAATCCCATACTTCTGCAGCCAAGGAGAACCCATTTCACATACTTTTTAGGCCCTGAATTCCCCAAGGAAAGGGAGGGAACCTTAAAGCTTAGAAATAAAATCTAATAAAAGGAGGCAGAAAAGGCAAATCATTTTTTCTTTTGTACAGGCTACAAATCAAGTGCAGATGAGCCGCGCGTCCGTAGTCTGGAAAGCATTTCTCCCCATGCGTGTACGGGTGAGCTATCACAGAATTTATATAAGGAAACTGTTTCTAGAAAATGTTATTTATTGCAAATGGTAATGTATTGTAACTGAAACCATTTCTGAGCTGAAATTACTACATTTATGTAACTACTAATAAAGTTTTGTCTTTCCTTTTAGGAATTTGTCAGGTACTCTTTTAGACATGGTGTTCTGCATTGGACTCAACACTCAGGCTAATCAGATGTGTTGTATTCCATAGTTTATGTCTGTACTTAAACAAAAGAACAGTGCAATACCTGATCCTTTCCCTTCCTAGTGACAAAATCAAACCAGTTTCTTTGTTCAGAAAATCTAGTCCATCAGAAAGCATAAAAACAATGTACTGCACTTCACAGTAAAAGTTCACATGTTAATTGGCTGTGTGTAAATGCTTACCAGCCACCATCCCAAGTGTGGTGACTTCACAAATTTTGTGGCTTATTCTATAGTAAATCTAATACTTGAGCGCTTGTAAGTACAGTGGCTGCTTTGCTGTAATCAGAGGTATTAGTGTGCAATATAACTCAAAATACTGCTGCTAGCTCTAGGGGTAGATTACGCTGCCTGTTTCTGAACTGGAGTAGAAAAATCCATGCATCACTGTGTGTGAAGTGTGTGTTCAATCATGATAATAAAGGTACTATGAGATACAAGTGTCTTTCTGTAAGGGAAGAACATATAGCATGAAAGCAGCTTTAAGTGTACATAGTGCCATAGTCCATGGGGTGCCTCTTGCATCCATACTTGACTCCTACAAAGGAATACTGGCTGCTGAATGAGCTGAGGGGGTAGGAAGTGTCCTGCATTCTACATTTTGTTAACAGCAGTAGCCTCCACCCTCCCCATGGGGTCAGCTCATGCAAACCTCTAGGCTTGTGCCACAGAAGGTAGTCACAACTCAACAACTGCAGCCAGTTGTGCCAAGTAGCTTCAGCATTCACTGATCAAGTGAATACACCAACTTCTCACATCTTAGGGCCTAGGCAGAGAGTTTTGACATGGGAAATGCTTTAAACAAGTGCTAAAATGTAACTTGGAGCTTCTGAACACCGTAAACTTCCTCCTTTAAGATGGCTCAACCCTTCAGTAAGCAGTAGGGCTGGGACAAAGAGCATGACCAGTGACACTTGTGACTCTGCCCGTTACAGGGAGACAGTTGTTTTGATGCCAAGTCAAAGCTGTCACTTTGTCAAGTGCCAAGTCAAAGCCCAACTCCCAACATTTGCCTGACTTAAAATAGTAAAAACTGTATTACTCCATGCAAACCATTTAAACTTCTGTTTATGTTCTGTGACTTAACCATGAAAGCATAATTAATGATAAAAGCATGAAATGTGTCTAAAATCACTGTCATTCCTTGATCTTGGTGAAGAGATAACGAAGTGCAATCTGCCAGCTGCTGTAAACAAAATTGAGTACTAGATCGTGGTCAGGCTTGATCTAATTATCAGTAAGGCTGATTGTCCATCTTCACTGGTATTGCAGTGGTGTTACCAGCATCAAGAGCCTACTCTGAGCATCCACCCAAAGTAACTGCCAGCTTAGCATACGCATGGACAAACTACCTGGAGTGATTTGCCAAAAAAGCCTTCTGCTCTGTAGTCAGAGATAATTTCTGCCTGTTTAAGTTAAAAAATATTAATATGTAGTAGAAGAGGTAAACAGAGTTTTTTAAGGGTTTATTACGCAGAGAAGACAGGCACTGGGAGGGTCAAACAACAGCTGTTTAAAGGGTAACATAAGAAAATAAAATGCAAATTGGCCATGACTAAGGTTGGAAATTAGAAGACAGTTTCTGAGGCTTCCAAACTGTACTAACTAAATGGAAATAAAAAAGCTTCCAAAAATCTAAGTTAAATCTTAATAAATTAGTAAAGAATTATGCAAGTAATCATATCCTGAAAGCAGGGAAAGGCACTTTGATCCACGAAGCCCGTATCTTGTGGTAAAATGTTTGATTCAGCATAAGAGACTTGCATACAAAATGGCTGATGGCATATTAGTACGTCAAAGTGGTCTCAACTATTTGATTTAGATTCAAGGAACTGGAATTGGAGTAACCAAAATCTTAAATTTTATGAACATGTGGATGCAAAGAAGTTTCTCTCTTTCCAGTGCTAAAGCCAGCAGAACAAAGAGACTGAACTTCCTGTGGCTGCTGTCATTTTGTCAGCTCAACACTGAATAAGGTAACGAATCACACAATCCAGTGCTTTCACAGAAGTTATTTATTAATTGGAAACGCTCTTCCAGTTATTCACAGTTTTAATATCCAGAAATTGCTAAACTATCACAAGTGTAATCAACGTAACTGAGGGGTAAGAATTCAAGTATATCTTCTGTTGCAGAGTCACAGCTTTTGCTATGAAGACAACTTTAAGATTATTTTGTGCTTCACTGACATAGACCTTACTGACACAAGGATACTATGCTGGAATCCAACCACAATCCAATCTAGACAAAGTATTTTTAAAGTTTATTACATACCTTATCTTTAGTTATGGTTTGTGCTTGCTATCAGGCATAGTAAAAGGTATTATTTGCTAGGAAAGAAGTAAACATTTACTCATTAATTTTAACAGTGCTGTTTCTCAGAAAAGATGCCACAATTTTAAACTGCATCAGATCAACAAATTTGCAATGAATAGAGCAGCAGGTTAAAAAAAAATATCCTCCAACTGCACTGTCCCAAGAAGTACACCAACATTCAAGACTATGCTGTCGTACAGCAGTAAATGAGATGATGTTAATTTTGACCTTACTGCAGTTCACAGGCAGGGATGTACAGTTCTTGACCAGCACCTACGTCACAAATTATATCGGTATTCAGTCCTCATTATCTTAAATATGCATTTTTGGTGCATATTAGTGGAAATTAGTGGAAGGGCAGTAAGTATCCTTTAACTGCCCTTCTGTTGGCACGATGCACACACACGCTACTGACAGATAATGTGTCTCAAGTGTTACACAAATAGAACCATAAAAAAACATTGAGAAATACGAAGTAGCAGTCAATGCTGCCTTATGTGCGCTTTAAAAAAACCCCAGGAAACTCAGTTGTCTCTTGCTCACCCTCCCCCCTTTCCCTCCTTTCCCCCAAGTCTTGTGTTACCTGGTACCTCTTTGCTTGATTGGATAAAATATCTTAAAATTTCATAGGCTACATTCATTAGCCTATAGGAAGAAGAGCTCTGTTCCCTTCTTTTACTTATTTATTTTTAATAGTTCATGGGTAAAGCCTCACCAAATGAAGTTAACCAACACAGAAAACAAATTTTGTTCCCCTTAGCCTCTGCAGTGTTCATTTTATTTGCCAAATTAACATTGCACGTTTTTTTTTTAAAGTGCCATTAAAATAATGTTTAAACAGCAATGTTTATTTTGTATTAAGGATGCTTTACATCATCTTTTGAAGATGACAAGATAGCAAGGTGATGTGTAGAAGTCCCACCCCTACTGACTTCTATTTAAATCTTTATTAGGTGAGAAGTTAGCCAAGTTCAGAGGTTTTTAAAACTTCCTCCCTAATGGACATTCCCCCGTGTAACCACCAAGCCACATTCAAGGCACAGAGCCCACAATGAGGGAACCATCTTACTGCTTCTGTCCTTTGGAGGTGGTGAGTAACGCTCCTTTAGACACTGAGAAACATTTACATCAATGACTGTGCTTCTACCCAAGGAGAGTCACATTCTTTTCATGGAAGGGAGTTGAGATCATCGTGTCATCACTTGGGCTTCTGTCACACAGCCCAAAATTTGAAAGGGAGACCGCCATCCCCAAAGCCTCACACATCCACGCTGAGCCATTAGAGGCAGCAGAAAATGGTGGTCTGGTTTCCCCTTGCCTTATGATTTATTTTCATTATGCACAAGTCTCCAAGCCCTCCCAGTTACACAAGAGTAGCCCAAGAATAACACATGTGCATTCTTCCCTGCTCCTTACTAAAAATGATGGGCAACTGTGATCACATTGCTGAAAAACTGAATGCATAAAGAATGTATAAAAACATATGGCAGCACAGAACACTGTCAATATCTCTACACACACACAACAGGGTTGCCTAGTTGTAAAGAAGGTAGAAGTTGTGTTCATACGTATTTCTGGTTCAAAAAGCTTATTTAAGACTACAGCACTCTCTTTCTAAGCTGGTGGGATTTTGCTTTTTGAAGATTTCTATAAACCTCCAAAGCAGACATATTTTATTTCCAAGTATTCATCGATGCCGTATTTTGAACCTTCTCTCCCTAAACCAGACTGTTTTACCCCACCAAAGGGACTCTCCACTGAGGAGATTATGCCTTCATTAACACCAACCATTCCAACTTCCAGCTGTTCTGCAACCCTCCAGATCTGAGCTGGGTCTTGGGAGTAGAAATATCCTGCCGTGCAGACAGAGAGAGACAGGAACAAAAATTAGGAAGAACAATTGCAGAAGACTGTGATAAAGAGACTGAGTGAGATTGAAAATAGCCACCCCATAATACAAAAGCTCATTAAACCCGCAGAAATACATTTATCTGAGTAAGGCATACCTGCTAAACCCACGTTAGCTGCATTTGCTATAGCAACAGCCTCTGCTTCAGTATCAAATCTGTCAATATAAAGAGAAAGAATACAAATGAGGCCTGCACTTCCTCTGTCATCTTGCTGACTTACTCAGAAGCAACCTTATCAGAAATAAAAAAGATGTTTTTTTTCCAGAAGTGTATTTTCAACATTGACTTTAATTTTCCACTTTTGAAACAATGGAGAAGTTTCTACCACTTCTCTTAATTTAAAATGACGTTAAGTAGTTAAGATTGCCTTTTTCCTCCCTAGCTATTGGTAACTAAAGCATTTACTTCATAGGGTTTAGCCCACCAGCTTCCCCGAGGACACAAGCATTCAAGAGTGAGAGGGAACCATATGTTCCTCAAGCACATCCAATTGCTCTGGTCAGAGGCAGAGAAGGTTTTAAGGAAAAAAAAAAGAGACCTCTAAATCACCCTCTATCAGAAAAACTTAAGACTAGCAAATCACATGATGAACTGCAACATCCTGCCTCCTACTTCATACCGCAAATCACAAAGTTAATGAGGGTTTTGCTGCTATTTGCTCTTGCTTAAATGCTGATAAAATTTAAAAGAAAGTAAGTTTCAAAAAGTTGCAGAGGTGCTAAAATTGGGTCAAGAGAAACAAATGAACCACATAATCCAAACTAAGTTTTCACATGTGTACCCCAGTCTTATCACAAGACTTGCGTGATCATACAAAAATATTTTTATTCAAAATTTTTAATATCTGGAAAATGAATAATCTTACTTGATAACTGGTGCTAATGGGCCAAATGTCTCCTCTTGGGTGCAAAGCATTTTTGTCGTAACGTTACTAAGTAATGTTGGCTCGAAGAAATTCCTCCCCAAGCTGTGTCGTTTCCCTCCAGTCACAACAGATGCTCCTTGAGAAACAGCATCACTGATGTGTCTCTCTACCTGGGGTGTGCAAAACAAGCCTCAAAGTCACCATTTAGGAGTGAACAACAACATATTTTCCACTGAAGAAATAATACTCTCCGGTATTAAATAAAAGATTTTGAAGAGAGGTTTATACTTTGCAGAAGACCATTCACAATATTATTTAAAATTTCTCCTGAATTTTTATTTCTCTCAGTCTGACGTCATTTCAGAGGGATCTATTACGAGCAGTCAATTACAAGCCCCCAATCTCACAGATATTAAAGATTCAGCTTTTCTGCTGAAATGACAAGATTACATCTAACATGAGAAAAAGTTTTTGCAGGACTAAGAAGTACACCGGGTATCGATGATTAAGCACTGTGGAAACAGAAGCACATGACTGTCATTTTAAGGGGAAATGGACAATTTTCAAGACAGTACTGGCAAGAAGCCCTCAATAGAAGAAGGACATAGACCTGATGGAACAGGTCCAGAGGAGGGCCACAAAAATGATTAGGGGGTTGGA
>JAOXNG010000012.1:60459661-60473837 GCA_028566535.1 Scolopax minor
AGACACTTCACATCGAAGACTCTTGGCCATTATGATGTCACTAAGACACTTCCCAGCAAAGACACTTGGCCATTATGGTGTCACTAAGACACTTCCCAGCAAAGACCCGACTTGGCTTAAGTGAAACAACGTGGTGTATTCTGCTTTTGATAATGCTTCTAATGAAACACGGGCCTGGCCACGCTACCTGTAAATCAATACTTCAATATGTTGTTTTTCAGCACATAGAGCTCTGGAATTTTTCATTAAGCGTGAAGGGAATGTTAATTATAGACAGGTAGGAAGCATATTATCACTTAATTTTATACACTTCTCTTCTGAATGTTTTTCTGTCTGTCGTCTTGCCTTTCTGTTCTTTATTCTCAGTAATGTGTATGTAAATATTCTGCCTAGTCTGTATTTTTACCTTTTTTGTTGAAAATCATTTGACTCCTTCTGAATACTGTTACAAATATGTAGCAATTATGTGTATAATATTTGTGTGTGGTTTCCCACATGTTTTCCCATCATCTTAAGTCATACCCTCTGTGAGAAGTTGTATTAGGAGAATCAGTAAAGAACTTTCAGAAAGGAGATTTAATAAACACAAGGACACCAAACTGACAGCAGGGTTTTGAATTTAGTCCACCACATATATCGTTTAACCAATTTCTGATTGGTCTAAATAGCTTTTTTTCTCTCATGGAAAAGAAAGAGCAGAGTGGCAGACCACTGTAAGCATGTGGACAGTTTTCATAAATGCAGAAACAAAACACATACCTGTGCTTTTTGTGTTTAAAACATTTTATATCTTTTAGGACAATGCAAAAGAGGACCATTTAATATAATTTGATCTTTGATCACAGTAGGAGATTGTTCAAGGGAAGCATTCATGTTTTTCTGCTGCAGCCAGCCATGCTGTGATTCAGAGGATGGAAGTCAGCAGCCCAGGCTTCAAGTTTTTAGTCTGAGAGGAGAAGGGCACCTTCAGAAGGTGACTTCACCAGCACCTAAGTTAGATCATACAAATACTTTCCTAAAGGGCCTTTCAAATTAGAGTATATACTGAGTAGTTTAGTTTCACTTAGAAGGATTTGGGCAAGGGAAATGGAACGATGAGGGATGACGACAACACTGAGATAATGTATTTTACCAAGAAAATAATTGAATCTTGCTGGATATTTAAACTTTATTTTTGATATTGGCAGTAAAGTCTGTTTTTGTGCTGTGTGATAGCATTCTGATTCGTTTTTCCCCATTTTTTTCCAGTTATTGCTAAACCACCAAGATGCATTTCAGGCAGGGAGCATTTATCCTGATGCCTTTTATCCTTCAATCTGCAAAAGTGGTAAGAAAAGCTGTATAAGTGTAGCATTGTAACAACTGTATTCTTAGATGAAAATCCTATAGAATTTAGTAGGGTTGAAAATAGTTATGTTGTAAGAGGCCAAAGATACCTTCTTGCAAAAAGATCCACCATTTTTTAAAATATTTTGAGCCTTTTTGCAGAACTTTGTAAGAAAATAATACATTTGAAAAATGTTTTTAAGAAAGTAGCTTTCTTTCACTGAAGTTGGGGCTCTAGCTTGCCTTGTTTTATGGTTGGGCCATTTGTCAGCGTTCTCTTTAGTCAATGTGGAAAAAATAGGTGCCTCTGAGGTGTTTTAATGGTGTGCCTCTAGATAAAGAGCAAAACCATCTCGACTGCCTTTGCAGGCTAGAGACAAACATAGGTGTAGAAGTCTAGCCTGTGAATGTGTAATTTTGGACTAGCAAATCCCAGCCTTATGTAAAATGTCAAGAGACCAAGAGGTGACTCGGTCAACCCCAAGGCCTGCTCTCCTGGCTTCAGCATTCAATATACCTTATTTTGCAGTTTCAGAGTTCTGTGTGAACAAACACATGCTCTTCCTCTAAGTGTACTGACAGTCCAAACAAATCTGTCTCCTGCCTACCTTTTCCCCCCTTAGAAGATTTAATATTGTGGTGCTTGGTCTTGTCCCATCAGCAGCACTTTGCCCTTGGCTTTATGTAGATACACAGAAATTTTTAGGCAAGGTCACTGTTAGATCCTACATAATCTGTCCAGTTCCAGGCTGCCCGATTCAAGAAGGCCAGGGAACTGCTGGAGAGGTTACAACAGAGGACTACAGAGATGATTAGGGGTCTAGAACATATCTCTTACGAGGAAAGACTGAAGGACTCGAGTCTTTTTAGTCTGGAGAAGAGAAGACTCAGGGGGGATCTGATCAGCACCTATAAATACTTAAAGGGTACATCAAGAGGATGGTGCCCAGTGAGAGGACAAGAGGTAACAGGCAAATACTTGAACATTAGAAGTTCCATCTAAACACAAGGAGGAACTTCTTCACTTTGAGGGTGGTAGAACCCTGGAAGAGGCTGCCCAGAGAGATGGTGGAGTCTCTGGAGACATTCCAAACCCACCTGGACATGTTCCTGTGCAACCTGCTCTGGGTGAACCTGCTTTGTCAGGGGGGTTGAACAAGATGATCTCCAGAGGTCCCTTCCAACCCCATATAATTCTGTGACTCTGTAATCTCTTCTGCATAAATTCAAATGAGAGTAATATTTGATGCTTCAAAGGAAAACCTAATTTTTCTTGCTTTTTTCTGCCCTTTTTCTTCTACACTGGCAAGTTTGCCATTCTAATGAAAGTGATGGTGATGACACAACCCTCCTCCACCCTGTGGAAGCTGATACCTGTCCCAAAGCATGATATTTTGGGTTGGCTGCCATGCCCATCAGCTTTTCTGCCACACAATTTGATGCATTCATTAAGTCATCAGCCTCTCTGTCAGCTGTCCTTATCCTCTCCTCTTGGGAGACAGTTTTTCATTGTACTGTACCTACTCACAGGCACAGAGAAAGGGAGCAGGCACAAAATTTTCAGATGCTTTAAACCAAAATCATAGAAAGTAAATCTAGTATCTTTTTTGACAGTATATATCATATAAAAATATGTCTCATTTGGCTCCTCATATAAATGGTTTGCAAATGTATCGTCTGTAGGATAGGAAATAGAACATCTGTGGTTTTTTTTCATGGAGCAAGCCTTTTTCTTTGTTTTCTTTTTTTTTTTTCTCCTTCCCCAAAGAATAAATCGAATACTTATATGATTTCATTGCAATAGGAATATTCCATGATGTGTCTGAGGACACTCACTGGTCGCCATTTCTCAGTGCAAGTATTGACTACATCAGAAAGAATTATCCTCAGCCTTGGGAAGATGTAAGAGAATTTAATTAACTTTTGACTTTGCATCCTTCTCTTTCCTTCACCTTCACTTGTTGTTGTAATTTCATCCTTTGGGAAGTGTAGAAAAAAAAGTGTATGTTTTAAATGAAGGTCTCCACTTATATAGAAAAATTTAAAATCCTGTTTTCATATTTACCAGACAAAAAAGTTATGGTTTTCACACAAAGTCTATCAGTTATCTCCAGTGTGGTCTGGTGCTTATGATACATTTCATAGGTCCAAACTTTGAAATGGAATCGGTGTAATATTGTTTTCTTTTGCTTACTGGAGAATTTGCTGTTCTCTCTCTGCTCGGGAGAACCATACAGGTGGAACAGCATTTGAGAGCATGTACTCTTTAAAACCTAAACAAGTCTGCCTGTCTTTTGACTGGCCATTGGTAATGCTGTTCTTGTGAACTATTAACCCTCAGGAAGTGTAAATTAATCAAAAACTATGATTCAGTTACAGATTTTCATATGATTCAATTAAAGATTTTTAAAAGACCTCTAGAGTTTATAATGCTTCAATGCAGAGAAGTCTTTTCTGGAGAAATTAGAAGAATAAGATGAGTGATTTCCTACCTGGCCTTTGATCATGTACCTTCACAGTGAACAGCTCTCACAGAAAGGTCATTCTCTCCTGCACAACCCAGTGGTGACAGAGAAGGTTCATTCCTTGGCAGTGGTAGTGTTTGTCCCCCCCAAACATAGAAAAAGACCTTAGTACACATCTAACTTGAAGTACACAAGTTGTCCTGATGTCAACCATGTAATTCTTTGGCCTTGGACTGCACAAAGTGCTTAAAGCTTCTCAAGTCACAAAAAGTGACTTCAGCCTCAAGAAATAAGCAGCCAATGTTTTGTCAGGCTAAGTTCTTGGACTGTAAGAGTTTCTAACCTATATCCTTGTATAATGCATGTATGTAAAATGCTTACTTCTTAAAGACCGGAGTAAAATTACTGATATTACAAGTGGGTTGTTCTTGTGTAGGCTACAGAGAAGCTGGTGGCTTTCCTGTTTGGAATTGCTTCACATATGGTGGCAGATGTTAGCTGGCATAGCCTGGGCATCGACCAAGGATTTCTAAAGGCCATGGGAGAAGTAAGCCTGTATTATTTTATTTATTGACTTATCTGGGTTTGTTGGAATTGATAGCTTAGCTCTGGACTCTGGTGGGGAGGAAAGAGAAAAGCTGGAGCCCTGTTTCAGTTTCAGGAAGATCTTCAAAGATATGTAATGTCACAAATTCCATAAGAATGAAGATAGTCAGGTTTGGGACCTGTAAACTTCAGTGCTGCTTGGACAATTTGTTTCTGTTCCTATGTTTGTATGGAAGGATGAGTAAAATAAACAGATGATTCTCTTTTTTTCTTCTTTCTGCAGATTGATTTTCATGGTTCCTACTCAGAAGCTCACAATGTTGGCGATTTTGGTAATGTTTCTGTTTGCTGATTGTAGATCCTTCCTTTGGAATAACTAGTCCCCTTCAAAACCACATGGCTGATTCTGGCTCTTACCCTGTGCAATACAGGAGCCAAGAATGAGTCCTAAGTTCACTGTATTCTCACTCTTCCCCATAGTTTGCAAAGCCTTTCTATACCTGTACTTATGCTCCATGTTTCAGGGGACGTGACAGGGCATATGTACATTTGTATTAAAACCAAAACACGGGCTGAAGGTCAGTAAAATTTAAAGGGAGAACCTACTGTGTTTTTAAACTAGTGTTTTACACTATTCTTATTCTCTGAAAGTATGCTTTCAGGTGAACCATTTATGTATTCTAAATATATAGCTGGAGGATCTACTCTATAAACATAGATAACGTTGGCATACATAGCTTCATCCATGCTGTTATCCATGATACCTGCTTAACGGGTTTGGTTTGTTGGATTTGTGGGTTTTTTTCATTCTTCCCTCTGCAGGAGGAGATGTAGTGAGTCAGTTTGAGCTGGACTTCAGTTATCTGGCATCAAATTGGTAAGATAATGAAGTTACCTTCTTTAATAATTATTTCTGCTTATTCTGCATACACACTATGTTTTAATATAATGCTATCCTTTGCCTTTCTTTCAAAAGAAATCCTTGCAGCTATTGGAATTTTTCTGAGTTTGGCGTTCCTTATATGCATATTTACTGTTCTCTGACATGACAAACTGGAAGGACAAAAGAAAAAAAGAACTTTAAACATAGGAACACAGCAAGAAAGATTAGAATTATTTATCTCTGAAGGGAATTACAAGTAGTTACATATAAAATAATCAGTGAAAAAGATTTGCTGGAATGTCCTAGTAATTAGTTAAATAACTCAGTTAATTAAATCTTACTTAGATTTCCATTTAAAGTTTTGGAAATTGATGATTTTATGGTTATAGATGTTGTGGAATTTGGGCAGGTTTTAAAAGCATATGAAGAAGTAGCAATTTTAGATAAACACTTTTTTTTTTCTCACAGTTTTTGACAGAAATAAAAACCTCACATGCCTTTTTTTCTGCTGATAAAGTAGGTCATTTGAGTAGTGTTTTGGGTTTTTTTTAAGTAGGGTGTAGTTCATTTAGGTGTAGAAGGCACAGTTGATTCATACAACTTTGGCACAGCTGTGGGAAATGTCTGCTTGGCTAGGAGATTTGGCACAGCAGAGAGTTGGAGGACATCCTCCAAGAATGTGTGATCACCAAGGCAGGGAACCAGTGTGGGGAGAGTGGAAATTCTACCAGCAGTAGCCACAGGGGAATGGTACTACAGGTTTCTGAGTTTGAACCTAAATAAGAGGAGGAACCTAAACCTAGCCTTCCTGCAGAGAGTAACTGCACCTGCAGTCCTAGTCTTTCTAGTATCTGTAAATCTTCATGACTTTCTGTAGTCTTTTGAAATTTACAATATTTTAAAGCAGGCTATTGTAATCTATTATCAGATGATCTCTCTTTATAATACTTTTGTCTTATTTTTAGGTATGTACCTGTCAAAGACCTAGCAGCTATCTATAAGGAATTTTATGGAAGAGAGGTCATAACTGAAAGCACAATTACTGACTGTACCTACCTGCTGTTTCTTGAACTGTAAGTAGAATAGTTTTGTCTGGGTTTTCATAAGAGAAACATATCTAGGAAGGTTATTATAATCCTATTTGAAATGCCTTATACATCAAGGCTAACAATATAGATTCCCTACTAGAGCCCAAAACTATAGAACATCAGACTAATGAACAGTATTAACATATACAAATTTGGACTGTTTAGTGACTGTTAAATTCATTATTACACCACAAATTCAGCATCTTGGCTGTTTAAGACATTAATGGTTATTTGAGAACAGCTGTGCCTTCAAGTATCATTGCATTGTTGCACGTTAGCAATATAATTTTCATGTAGCAAAGGGGTAGAGTACACACCTAAATAGGTTGCTTACCTACACTTTATGTAGATTCTTTGAAGTCCACGAATAATTCAAAAGGAACTTTTGATATTTGGCAATGTCTGCTTTTGAATATCTTAAGCAGTCTAGCTGTATCCTTTATTTCAGGTAATTACCAGATGTCATGCAGCATTTACAAGTGTGTCACTCCTAAATAAGGCCAGCCATAAAATTAATATCATAACTTCTCACATTGCAACTTTAAAAAATGTATTAAAAACCAGCAAGAAAATGTAATGACTTGCATAGTATTTACCTTGAAAAGAACTGCTTAAATAATTAAATATTATTTAATGAAACAAATTTATTTCTGAAGATTATTTTTTTTTTCAGGCATGGAGAGAGGCTTGCTGTTGCTAAGGTTGGTTTTCTGTTTTCTTTATAATAATCAACATCTATCAGGAAGACAATGTAATCCATTTTACTAAGTGTGTTGCTTGTCTCTTAGCTTTTTCCAACATATGCCAGTAAATCTCCATTTCTGGTGGAGAAGTTCCATGAGTATTTCCTTGGAGGAGTGGATGACATGGCCTTCTGGACAAACAATATTTTTGAGCTGACGAGCCACATGCTAGAGAATGGAACCAGGTATAGCGTGTTTCCTGCGATATAAAGTGCAGCAGTCAAGTTCTGACACCCATTTAATTGTTCTTCTGAAGGCAGAACTCTTTCCTAGAAGAGGTGCTGAGCTTTAAATCCTCACTTGGACAGAGGGATTTCTGTGGCTGTCTTCTACTTGAGTGCACAGGATCAGACAGGCCTTGAGTTTGCATGTGTTACACGTTCACATTCCTCTCCCCAGTGAAGGCTCTGGCATGTCCAGCTGATACTCAACGGGGAAAATTTGGGGTATTCTTTAAGATATACTCAAGGGCCTGATTAAATATCATATAGCTGTGCCCTGAGGTTCTGCCTGGCCTGGCAGTCTGAGCAGTGGCTGCACCTTCTGACTGCTGTCATCAGCCAGAAAAGGTGTCCCCTCCTAGGGGAGGTCAGGTATTGCCTTCAGACACTTAAGGGAAATAGGATTAGAAAGTGTAAGCATATATAACGTTGGAAACTCAGACTTGTACTCAGACTAATATATTTTTATAGAAGTTCTAGCCTTGTACTGCTCTGTTACAAATGTAATCTTACCGTGAATAACTTTATAAGACCAATTGTGGCAGTTAATCCATCCATTTACCTAGAAAATATCACTGCAGCTATTTGGGGAAGTGATGTTTTAAACACAGTATGGCATAATCTGTTGTTCTTTGTTCCAGAATGTCACTTTCATTAGAAGTGCTTTAGATTAACAGAATTAGCAGAACATGTGACAGTAAATTTCCTTGAAGAGTTATATAAAGACATATGAGATTCATATAGAGCCTAATCAAGGTCATTAGAATAAATATCAAAGGGGTTTCTAAGGATTAAAATGATGCTCTGATTATGAATAAACAGGGTTTCTTGAGAAAAGTGACTTCTAACAGAGGATATCACTAAGGATAAAAGTTAGATTTTTAGTTTCACTACAGTTGTAGAAAAATCTTTAAAATGTGCTCTGTGTATTTCTTTAGTGGCTGCTTCCTGCCTGAGAACCCGCTGTTTATAAACTGCACGAGGGAGCACAGGGACACCTCTGTGTGAGTATAGCTCTGAAGGCTCACAGAGCTTTCCTCTGGTGTGGACAGTGAGCTATGGAAATGTAGAGACCTTTTGTGTGAGATCTTTTTGTGTGAGATTCTCCTAATGTGAATAAGCAAGCTTTATATAGGACAATCTTTGTACGTGCAGAACCTAGGAGGCACCTTCACCTTCCAAGACAAGAATACTTACCTGGCACTTGGAGTGCTAAGTCTGTGCACTTTATTTGGTTGTCACTTTTCCTTCCACTAATCATGAAACTACTGATTCATGTTAACCCTCATCATAGCTAAATTCTCTTGTGATTTACATACAGAAATACAAAACTCAGCTGTTCGGAGCACAAGTGTATGTATTCCTCTAAGCAAACATCTCAAGAGAAACCAGCTTTACTGATATTTCTTGAGAACTCCATTTTTACACAGGAGAAATGACCACCCAAATGATTGCGTGCCATATGTTTGCCTCTACTGGCTTTGTCATAAAATACTCAAGTCATTAATTCAGTTGTATTCATTGTTATTACTGTCTTTTAGCAGAAACAAACAATCGAAACATGAACATCCCAAGAATGCAACTTCTTTGGTTACTAAAACACTTGAAAAGAATATAAATTATACAGACAGAGGGGTTCGCTTCAGCATAGAATCTTGGGCAACGGTAAGTGAGAAACAACAGATGTAGCAGGTAAAATTCAGGTCAGCATAAAGTTGTTCTAATTTTTGTCTGAAATGCTGCCTGATGGAGCAGGGTCTCTGGATATTAACAGAAGCTTCTGACTTCACTTTATGCAGATTCCAGCACCATTGTCAATCTATATTTTTAGATGTGCATCGTAAATACTCAATTTTTGCACGTTGTTTATTGTATAGTGAAGTTAGAACACAGTGCCAAAAAAGGCAAATATATTTTTAGCGTTTACACTTTCGTATTTACATTTTACAGGATCATGTGATCACTTTTGGGGGGTTAAGCAGTCCCAACAAATCGTAGCAGTGAACAATTAGCAGTGCTCCATTTAGAGCAGACAGATTTTTGTCTCTTTCTGAAGTGGAGCTTCTGTCCTGACTCAGAGTCCATTTAGATCAATGTGGTGATTTCCACCGTTGATGACCTGTTTTTTGAGGTGTTCCGTAATGTTCTTGAGTTTCAGCCATTCTTGTGTCTCTTTGTTGGTTTTGTCTCAGAATTCCCTCCGCTTGATAAACCGTGCTTTTTCAAGCAGTGTCTGGAGAGCATTAGCACATCAAAAATCTTCTCAGCACATCTCCCAGCCAACGGCTTCATATTTTCTGACTTCACCGTATGCTAGACTTGGATGGTCGGTAATATTTTTCCTCCCACCTTCCTCTTAATATTTGAAAAATTTGCGTATCTATCAAAATATTAATGTTTATTCTTTGGACGATCTTTTAAGGCGACAATCCAAATCAGTTAGTGGTACAAATCTAGCTTATATTTTCTGGCCAGAACAACAAATAAGACCTTTCTTTCAGATGTGAGCGTAAGTCTCCCTGTGTTGGTACTGAAAAAATTGTATCAAGAACAAAATTTCCATTCAGATGTGAATTCTAGTTGGGTAACCTCTTTCTTTGGAAGGGTTGTCTTGTTATTTTTTTACATTCTCTCTGTTGTGAAGGAGCTCAATGCTGTGTGTGTGATCAAGCTCAGAATGGAAGGAACCAAAATCTCAACCAACATCAGTCCTGGTTCTGAGCAGTATAGGAACATTGTTACCCTTTTTTGGTTATTGATTTATGTTTGTGCAGAATTAATTCACTCTCCCAAATTGATCACTGATGGTGCCTACCAAGTGTTCTTGGAAACACTACAAGACTAATAGGAAGTTCAAAGATATACCTAGGACACAGAAAGAGGCACATTCTTTCTTCTTGCCAGAGAGGTTCTAGCTTGACTTGCAACAGGGAAGAGTAATAAGATGAGTTTAATTGCTCCTCATCTTACTTTATTTCTTGTCACTCAAAAATTGAAGATTTAATTCTTGATTTTACTTCACACCAGCCAAATTAACAGTAGTTAGTTCTTTTTTCTCCACATTCTTTCTCTAAATGCCAATGTGCTACTGATGCCTGTGATCCCTTTGCTTTAACCTCCATCGGTTAAATCAGAGGTTCAATTAAAAAGACATTTCATTTCAACTTTTGTATATGCAAAAATATATGTATATTTTGTATATTTTGTCATATGCAAGCAGCCCTTTTTCATGCTCCTTGCTCTGATTGCTCTCAGGTATCTTGTGCCAGTAAGTAAAAAACAGTTCCTATGGATCTCAAATGCATTAATGGAAGGTGAATCTTTAAGGCTTTGTTTTTATTTAATTCAAGAAAACAAAATTAAAATATATGATATGAAAAATGCTGTGTAGATTTTTACAAAAATAGATGGAGAAAGACTGGTCTTGGTTTACCAGACTTCAGAAAGAAGCAACAATATTTATTTTCTGCTAACGTTGTGGTAGCCTGGAAGCTAATGCTATCTATGATTTTTTGTTGACTTCCTTTGCTGTTCAGGGCAATGATCTCAGCCGACCTAAACCAGGATGGGTATGAGGATCTGGTGGTTGGAGCCCCAGGGTACAGCATGTTGGGCCGTGTTCAGATAGGACGGGTGTATGTGGTCTATGGTAACCAGTCAGGTTTGCCACCAGAGGACATGGATCTAGATGGGAAAGCTGACCAAGTACTTCAGGGCCATCAGGTGAGGGGTCAACTCAGATATGTGTCACATAATGTTTTTTTTTTTTTTTTGCCTGAAAATGTGGTAAACTTTGACTGACCGACATTATCATTAATATGTATGAGGATTATTCCTGAAATACCTCTCCTGGTAAAAGGGCATCATACGCTTTTCAAGAAAAATAACCATTCCTTAAGTCACAGGAACAATTAAAGCCATGGTGATCCATAGGTTCCCTTTTATTGCTGTGCCAGGTGAGTGGGTATTAGAACATCATTTGTCCTTGAATAAAACCGAGGTAGTGTCTCTGTAAGTCACAGTATAGCTCATTCACGTCCCTGCATTTAAGAAAATAGTGTGATTTTTCTCTTCCTTTTTCATCTAAAATGATTAATTCAATATAAGTTTCGATTCCTTTAAAGCTACATTTTTTCATTAATCGGTAACTTCTAACAAAACCATTGTGTGTCTTTACTAAGAGTACACTTTATTTTAAAAAAACGAGAAGACTACGATTTGACATGATGGGGAGTGGCTTATAACTGAGAAGCAGGATCAAATAAATGTAAATAGTAGAGAGGATCCTCTGTAGAAAGTATCTCTTTTCACAAAGAAGAGAATAGAGAGAGAGATGAGATACATTTCCTTTTAATCTATTTCTGTGTTTATAAACTGTGGAGTAAGAGCTGCTGTCCTCTTACAGAGTCTTCCAGTGGTTCACCCCCATAGTGCTGTTAACGGGAAGGGTCGTAAGCGTATCACCAATGGTGCACTAGGCTCAGAGGAGGAAATAGCAAAGGAGCTACCTTTGCTCCTTACATTTTGACACCTCCACTTGCTCTAACAGAACAGTTGACTCCGAATTAGTGTATTAGTCTGATGGTTGTCACTTGGGAGAACAGTGAAGCCAAGAAACATCTTAACTGTTGGGATAGATTTTTGTCGTCTCTGTTGCCGGTTCTTCCCTGTGCTGTGATGGCAAACGTGCGTTAGGTTCTGATGGTTTTGTCTTGAAAACTTCTGTTATTTTCATGACAGCAATCCCTCTTGTTTTAGCCTTCAGGAAGATTTGGTTCTGCCTTGGCAGTCCTGGACTTCAATGAGGATGGAGTGCCGGATCTGGCAATCGGAGCACCTTCTGTGGGATCACAGTTTCTTACTTACAAAGTAAGCTACAGGCATGGGTCTGGTGGGGCTTTTTCCCCTCCAAATGGGACATTTTTACTGATACGTATTTTCTTGGGCAGTGGAATGAGAGGGAATTTCTGTTGTTGCTCAAGGTGACATTGTAATGTAAACACAAATGTTGATAACCTTTGTGGGTACTTTGACTAGAGCAATGACAGCTATCTGTGTTTCTCTGTCAGTGGCCTTTTGGCACATTAAAAATCCAAATCAGATTGCAACTTAGCAGGACTGATGTGCAGGAAATGTAAGGGACCATTCGTGAAATACGAGGCTACCCTTTTTATTTAGGAACAGAGAGTCTAGAACAGACCTCATGGGTCAGTGAGCCGTGTCATCTGCTACTACAGGCCAATAGATGATATCTAGAACGTGATATGAACGTAGCCATTTGCTAAAATAATCCAGTTACAGAAGCTGAATGACTTGCAGTTTACAAGATAAGCCCATGTAATGGTTCCTGAGTATTTTCAATCCATGCAAACTGAGAGGCGAAATGTTTTGGTTTAAATCACATCCATTAAGCTTACAACTCTTCAAAATTTCAAATACTGACTCAGCTGCCTTAATAGAAATTTAAAGGCTTTTATGTAGACCCACTAGCTTGGAAAATTGCATGCATCTGTTGTGCCTGGCACTGTGTGCCATTGCATTAAATAATAATTAACAAAATTTGAGCCACCTGAATGTATGCATAACAAGTTTAAACATACAGTATACTGTCCTTGCTCCCTACCCACCGTGTGATGAAAATGTACCCCTCCAGTTTGTTGCCTGGTCACAACAGTACCCATTACAGCAAAGTATTCTTAGGTTTGGGGTGGAAAAGACAGTATTGAGAAGGCTCTGATCAGAAAAATGCAGTTGTATAAAGAGCCCTTGCAGAACTGTTTCTTTCCTTATGGTTTTGTCTTGGATTTTGTACTTGGTCTGACATGAAGGTGCTCTCATGCTGTATTTGCTTTTCTTGCCATTTAGGGTGCTGTGTATGTCTATTTTGGCACTAAGGGAAGAGGCTTGGCATCTGAACCAAATGTTACCATCACTTGTCAGGTATATCGATCAGGCTAACACAGGGCTACACAGGCTGGAGGTGGGATAAAGGGGAAAAGGGGCTTATGGGCTTAAAAAAAAAATTAAAAGAAGGGTTAAAATCAAACTTCTTGTTGCAAGGGAGTTTAGACTGTTGGGGATGGTGCAAGGAGGTTCTCGCCTATGTTAGTTGTATGTGGGAAAGACATTTGTACTCCAGAGCAGGGCAGGCAGCAGGGTGAACAGAAAAGTGCATAGCCCTTAAAAAAAAACCCCAAAACACCAAACCCAAAAGCTAAAGAAAACAAAATTGAAGTCAGGGAGTGGGAGGGTAATTTGATCAGAAACAGCCAAAGTTAGCTCTTTAGACGTAAATTGCTCTATTTTGACACAGAATTGGTGGTTTCAGTTCCATTTCAGGCTTAAACTAACTGTTTATTGCAGTATTCCTACTGTAATCTTGGTTGGTCCCTCCTGGCAGCTGATGTTGACGGGGATGGAAATGCTGATCTGGTTGTGGGCTCTCCCTACGCACCCGGTGGTGGGCAGCAGAGAGGATTTGTGGTTGCATTTTACTCTTATTTCAACAGGAGTGACCAAGGTAATATTTGTTGAGTAAATTAACCCTCCCATATTTTATGTGCCGATTCTTTTCTTCCTAATTAGTCATAGGATAATTCAGGTTTGAAGGGATCTCGGGAGGTGTCTAATCCAGTATCCTACTCAAAAAGGGGACAGCTATGAAGTCAGACCAGATTGCTCAGGACTTTATCCAGTCAGATCTCAAACCCCTCCAATGATAGAGATTGCACAGCCAACTCTGGGCAGCTGTTCCACCTCTTGGCTGTCCTCCTAGGGAAAAAAAAAGGTCTTGTTACAGCCAGTATGAACCTCTCTTGTTTTGGCTTACTGAATTTCACTGAATTTTTTAGAGTTGGAAGAGACCATAGAGATCATCTAGTCCAACTCCCCTGCTGAAGCAGGA
>JAOXNG010000012.1:60521286-60534050 GCA_028566535.1 Scolopax minor
ATGTACGTATACACACACACATATACATATGGATATGTATATAATACATGTGGATATGCCCACACATAAACTCAAAACGATTTTCTTACAAAAACTAATGTTCACATGTCTGCATATGATGGTATACCTGAGGGATGGTTTGGCTGCTGATCATTTTGTTTTGTTTTGTTTTGCCAACAGTCAACAGTGGAAGATGTAAGTACTTAAAGTAGATTGTGCAATGTGTTGTACGTGTTTGTTAAGTGTTTTGTCTGTGTGTGTGTTAAATTTTGTGAATATTTAGCATATTTTTAGTGTAAGGGAAAAATGTGTAGAATGTTTTTCTAGAGCAGCTGTGAGGATGTGGATTATTTTACCATCTTTCAGACAAATGCTGTTCTTGGCTTTGTATTTCCAAAGGGCTATTAGGAGGCACTCAGCTGCAGCTAACATTCAGAGACACAAATTCAACCACAGTGAATTGCAACTGAAGATGAAAGCTGGGCTCTGAGAGACTCTGTGTAAAATGCTTTCAGAAATCCAAATGTTTACAGAGATTCTCAAACGCTGCAGATCGATCCTCGCTCCCAGAACCCAGCCTGTGTTGAGTTTAGCTGCTTTGTTTTGCCCAGACTCTGCAAGGTGCTTTGCAAAGTTATTTCACAGGTGCCAACTCCTTTCTGAAGCAAGAAATATCCACGCAGCTGTTAGTGTAAGAGGCACTGTGGGAAATAAATAACAAATTCTTTGTAGAAGAGAAAGGTAAAAATGATGGTGGTTTCGAGTGTCTGTGATCCCATGGTGTATTTCCAACCGCGTTTAGGTCTTGTTGCTTTGCAAATTTTCATTTGATTGATTGCTTCCAGCTTACTTAAAGTTCCCACTGAGTTTCAATTGATACAGTGCTTATTTTTTCCTCCCCTAATACTTTGTGTTGCTGCTGCGTGTTATCATGTAATATCTCAGATGAGTATCTCATCACAAATTATGAAATGCTGGGATATGGAAGCTGCCTTTGAATGGGTCTTTTCAAACAAACTGAAAATGTACAAAATTTAAAGATAAAATCATAATGGGGCCAGACCATTGATTAGTGTAAATCTGCTTACAGTTGCTGACGTAAATGGGACAGTGTTGATTTACATCAGCTGAGAATGCTGCTAGTGAAATTAAAAGAAAATAAAGGGTTTAGGGGGCTAGCGATGCTGGTTTCTTAATGTAAACACAAACTTTCACCCAAGACCACATTGTTGTTAATATGTAACTCTGCAGTGCCAGAGGGGTCAAGCTGTTCCAGACACTGGGACATTGTGGTACCCCCTACAAACAAAATAGGAGCAGAACCACGTATTCTGTAATTAAATCCTGGATTAGATCTTCTGCTGGGGTGGTTTGGCATAACTGCATGTACTTCCAAACAACTAGATTGATTCATACTGGCTGAGTGCTTGGTCTTTTATTAATGTATACTTCTGTATATTGAAATTATAATAATTTATATTAATAATTTATAATTATTATAATAATTTAACATTGGTCAGACAGAAGTTCTAAACTTTGAGGTAGTAACTTGAAGACAGCTAAAAAAAACCAAAAACAAAAAAAGAACAGCACAGCCAGGTTTATTAGAAGAATGGTGTATAGGGTGGGGTTTTTTGTTTTGGTTTTTTTGGGGAGGGCTGTTTGTTGGGTTTTTTTGCCATTTTTTTAAATCACAATGCAGAGCAGATCTAGCCAAACTGGATTTTTTTTTTAAAAAAAGGTGGCTTCAGAGCAGGCTAGGATTGCTTGTGCTGAGTTTTTGAGCTTCTGGAGAGCTTGATATAATATGCAGTAGCCAGAACATACATAGGGCATCTATAAGAATTATCTCTTGTGCATTATGGAATACTATATTATACTGTACTGTAGTTGCTTGCATGTCTGCATGCTTGCCAGCTTCAAAGTTAAAGGTGTTGTACACAGCTCATTTGCAGCACCCCTGTGCAGGAACTTCTCTCTGTTTGATTCTTAAATTGTCTCATAATTTATATCTATGTTTTCTGCTTTCCTCTCTCTCATTTGCAGCAGAGAGCTTCCCTGTGTCCTGGATGAATATAGTTTATCTTTCTCTTGGCCTCTGATGCAGATCAGGTGTAAAATACACCTTCAGGAGGCAAGAAGTCCCAAAGATTTTGGTTATCCCTCTTCTTCCAGACAAACAACGAAAGCCCAAACATCTGCCTAAGAGCATGTGAACTCCAAGAGGAGATGCAGTATGGGCTTGCCCCCCTGTTCATGTCAGGTGTGGCAAAAGACTGCAGAGAGTTCTGTGCCATCTTGGTCCAGTGCCTGCTTAATTTATTCTGTCCTCCTCTGTTCCATGCTCCCAAAAACTGGTCTTGTTCTATGTGCTCTGCTTAACACCAGTGTGTGTTTTAATAGTGTAATTCCATGCATTGATTTTTGTGGTGTTACATTAGCAGAGATAATATTCTACTAAAGTATTCTTTTCACCTTTAAAATGTACATTTGATTTAAATGTGCATAGCAAAACAATGCAAGATTGTATTTTGTTCTGGTTTAGGTAGAAAAGATAGGTATGAAGTCTCTGTCCAAGCTGGCCCCATTTTAGAGTCCCCTGCAGTTTAAGAACAGGGCTGACTTGTTAGGCCACAGGAGGCTGCCAAAAATATTAATGACTCTTTGAGAGAGTAACACAAAAGCCAGAATTGCAAGCTGAAGCCACAGTATCTATTATTGGCAGAAATACAATCCTTTGAATAATAAATGAGCTCTTAACATCTGTTGGGTTGCTTGTTTTCTCGGGGGCCTGGTGATTGGACTGCATGCAATAACATGATGGCCTTCCGAGGAGCATACATCCAAATTAATGGTTTCATCAGCTTGCAAGAACAACTAAATAATTGGGCACACCTGGGACTGTCCTAAAGAGTTCCTTTACGCTTAGCGAATGCTTTCTCCCTCGTTCCAGTAAAGTGTTGAAATCTGAGTGTGGCAGATTGGGTCAGAGAACTTGGAAGGACCTTTTAGAGCATGTGAGAGCTCAAGCGTAGGTATCAACAGCATAAGTGAGCATCGGGAATAGATGTGGGCATAGAGAAAAAGAGATATAAGGCTTTACTAGTTATATATATTGGATGCTTTATTTTTGCAACCTAGCAGCTATGCAGAAAGGTGTAAAGTCATTCCCCTTTGGGATGCAACTTGTGTTTGGAGCTTAAATATTAGGACCTGATGCTGTGGAAGTAAGTCAGCATTGCCCCACCCTTCTAACTCTTTAGAAGGTTATCTTTTTTTTTTCTGTATTCCAAAACTGTCTATTAGACTGCTTACATTGGGCAAATAACCCTTAATGGCTGACAGCAGCAAGAGAATTTTTTTCAGATGTTGCAGTTTAAGGTGTGTTTTCATGTTCTTCCTAGAGACTCACTAAATTTTCGTCGCAAATTTTGGTGACATAAACAACCAGCTAAACTCTAAAAAATGTACTTTAAATGTTTCTACAAGAATGGCTGAGCTCCTAAACGATTTTGCAGCCTCCAAAAATTTCTTCGCCTCCCTTAACGAGCCGAATGATAAGAACCTTTTACTCTCTTTCCAAGCTTATGGTAGCAGGTATGAATCTTCCACCTGGTTCAGAATATATTGGAATTAACAGCAAGTCTGTGAATTTCAATTACCTCAGGCATTAAGGCATAGCTTATGTGCAGTCTACTACAAAATTTCTCATTGTATGAGGCCAAGACAAACATCTATCTATGAAATAGATCTTAAGGAGTAAATACCACGGCCTAGTAAATTGTTTGCGTAAAGGGAAGGTCCCCAACCATTCCAGGAGCCCTCTTCCTCATCTGGTCCATGAGCACAATGGGGCAGTAACATCTTTCTTGCTGTCTCTCCTCCTGTAGAAGTCTCTGGGCAAAATATCCCTTTGCACTGAGCTTCAGATCACGGTGCCTCTGCTTGTGTTCAGTCGCCGTGCTGTGCCAAGGCTAATTCTGCCTTTCTCCGCCCGGGAGCAGCGCAGGCTTTCATGTCCTCTGAGTCTCTCAGAAAATGAAAGATTGGGAGGGTTACACTGCTCTCAAGGGCCTTTCAAAAAAGCAAAAAGCTTAAATGAAGTGAGCTGAACTCAGAATAGATATGCTTCTTTTTTAACAGATACTGATAACAGATATCAGATTTACCTCTGCTGTCTTTCACTTGAAGTGAAGTATATGAAGGAATGCCCTTTTTACTTTTGTTTTGTTGGTTGCTTTTTATCTTGAGAGAGCTATCTTAGCTCCAGGATTTATGTACTTGGTGCAGAATTTGCTGTGTGAGGTTCTTTGGGTTATGCTGGCAGTCAGATTTGATTATTTTAACAATAATTTTTAGCCATTTAGAATATTTAGTAGGTTGAGCACCTCTCTTGCTTTTTTTTTTAGTATACACAAGAGAAAGAGCAGTCCTGTTGTGTCAGCACTAAGTGAATTTGTCAGAAAATCCCAGCAAAGACTTAAAGCACTGGAGACTACACCATTTTCCATAAATTAAATGAGAACTATTACTTAGGTTAGCACAGAATGTGATCAAGGTGCAACACATCACATCATTAGGCTGCATGGCCAGTTTAAATAAAATTTGTACATCTATCTGAAAGCCTGTCTCGGTGCATGCTGTCTATTTAATCCTTTAAGCTTTTATTGTCTTTTTTTTAGAAATACAGCCACCTTATTAATGCATGTACTATGACTTTTGTATGTTTGTTTGGGTTGGACGCCTTATTTTGATTTGTTAGTTCTGGAGAATTTTTAATTCTTTTTTTGTCCCTTCAGGTCAAGCCAGTAACTCACAGTAGAATCACTGTGTCAGCTCGATTTCGAAAACCACTCCAGGAGCCCTACACTATTTTGTAAGTAGAATTTTCAGTTGGTGAACCGCCATTTTAGAGGGGGTGTCTTAACTTCAGATGAGTTGTGTTAAAAATGCACCTCCAAATTATTTTCCTTTGCTTTATTTCAGCCTGATTGCTAATGGAGACATTATTAGCCCTGTAACGCGCCTCCTTATTCCCAGGAAAACACTGAATCACTGGGATCGTATTCTCGAAATGGTCACGGGAAAAGTTACCCTCAGAAGTGGAGCTGTTCACAGGTATCAAGAAGCTAAATGTTTGCAAGATACATTTGATATGTGTAGATATGTTTTTAAAACTCCATAATTGGTCGTTTCTGCCTCATGGGAATTTCCACTAAGAAAATATTTTACACAAAATGCAAATCCATTGACTCCAAGTCACCTTTAGGTTTTTGTTTCAAATGTTATTTCTTGATTAAATGTTTGTTTAGCAGTTATGTAATAATACAATAATAATTCAATATGTTTAGTATTAATAATTAAGTTCATGTCAATAAAATAAAATAAAACATCTTCACCACTGAAGTTGGTGAAGATGTTTGGAATGTGTGATAATAGATGTGATCCACGCATTAGCTTTTAATTTTGATAGTTCTGAAAATTCATTACAGCAACCAATTTCCAGGAAAATATTATAGATTCTTTGGTTTTTGAAGACCTGTGCCATGACTAGAATGGACTTTATACTCAGCCAGGTCAGCCTCCTAGTAAGAGCCAGGGCCAAAGTTGTAGATGGGGTTTGTCAGTTCTAGTATCTCGGCTGGTCTGAGGAGTTGGTGTATAGGAATAGGAGATGATCTTTCGGATCAGTTTCAGTCCTTTAAGGCTTTTACAATATAAAATAAGCTTTCTAAAATAGTTGTTGCAAGTTTTAGAGCAAAATGATAGATGTAGTTTCCATGAGAAGCATTGCAGTGTAAGCAGGCTCCCAAGGTGTGTACTGTTAAATTGACATTCCAGTGTTGCCCCACTCAGAGCACATTACAGAAATCCATTCCTCGGATTGGAAAGGGCCTTTTGTGGAAAAATCATTCTTCCCAGCTTATGGAATGTCTGAGGCTAAGCTTGCAAAATCTTTTTCAAATCAGTGAAGATAAAATTCAGTTCTTCTGATTGCTTTCCCAGAGCAGATACAGACAATAAAAGATTAAGGTAATTCTATCTGTTGACTATAGCTCATATCTAATTTTTTCCTCTCAGCCTTGCATTTCTTTGCTCCTGGTATCACCACTTTTACTTGCAGTAAAGTAGACCTATAGACAGGTTGCAGTTTTCTGGATATGTTTCTAGCTAGTATAACTCGGAAGGGGGCAAAGTAACAGCTGTTTACAACATACCAATTCTTTCTGATCTCATGTTGATTAGCAATTTAAAAACCTTTCACGTTTTATTCTTATTATTTGGTGTCACTGCGTGGTGAAACTGAGTGATGTATAGGAAGGCATAAATCATTCCATACATAGCTAGGATTGCTTTAGAGAAATCGGTGCTCGGTTTTAATCCTTTAAAAAATGAGATAATGTACATGATGGTTTGAATTATTTAATGTTTTCCTTTTTCTGGTTTTCTATTAACCCAGTTTTCATTTTCTTTTCCTTAAAATGCCAGGAATACATATTAAATCCGTTGGTAAAGTGATCGTTGTTCTTTAATAAGTTACACATTAGTTGCTTGGTTTTACTGAAAGTATGTTGGCATTAGGGGCAGTCCTATAAGACCACTGATGCTGGAAAGATATAATTTCTCATTAAAGAAGAATAAGTGGAATTACGAGAACATGCATTATGTATATGGGATTTTTAATTTTCCATTCTCTTAAAAGACTTACAAATCTGCCAAGTCTTAAGCAGTTTCATGTGTGGTTTTTTAAAAACCATTTATTGATCGTCCCTATCGAAACAGGGATGTAAGTAAGAAAGATGAGAGAAGAGACAATGAGGAAGAAGCTTTTCTGCTTGCCAGATTGTACATGGGGATGGGGTACAGCAACATGATAGGCAGGTACCTGGTGCATTGGCAACAGGGAATATGGAGATGTTGGTCCCACAAGGTGTGTCTTTCTGTCTCCTTTGTTGGCCTGTATGCTTGCTTTGTTTTGGCTGCCATTTTTTGGCTTGGATTCAGGAGGGAAAATGGAACTCCATTGACATTCCACAGGACAAGCCTTAGGTCATCCCCCAGTGACCAGAAGAAGTGACCACAAGGAGATATTTATTGCATAATACTAGCCAGAGAGAATCCAGCTGGTCTTTGACTGGTTGTGGCCAGGTGGGTGGGTGAGAGGCTTCAGAATTAAGTGTCACAAAGTTTGTGTGATGCTTGCTAAGTGAATATTTATTTGCCTTAAGCTCCGTTTTTCAAAATGAATTTTTAATTTCACTTTTATCTAGAGTGATTAATTATGTTTGATTCACCTTGAAAATTAGAACTATAATAACTGAAAAATACAGCTAGAGACTGCCAGATATTTGTCCATAACATTTTCAGGAGTTCATACATAAAGGACCATGCGTATGAAATTAAGAGGCAGCTTTGTCTCTATTAAACTGAAGATTTTTGAAGATTATACGTCAGGGGTGTTCTCAAGACAGGCTCTTGATATTCTTCCTAAAAGGTTCATTGTATAGCTGTATATATAAATTTATATCTCTTTGCATTGTTTTGAAATTTATGAATAACACATATAGAAGCTCCTGTAGAAGGCTTCTAGAGAGGCAATTAAGATGGCCATTCAACATTCCTGCATTTAAGACTTAAATGCAACACCATTAACATTGATTTTTTAATTAAATGTAAATATTAGTGAGTTTTGGAATATGCTTAATAAGAAAGACATTATTTATGAATGAATGTTTTCTCCTCCTTCATTGCTTTGACTACCCTTAATTAAAATCACAAAATTGACAATGTAATAATTGGGATACCATAGAAATGATGTGTTGACCTCACCTGCTTCACCCAGCCCAGTACCTTTTGCATTCTTCTTTCTCAGTAAACTGTACAAACAGAATTATTGTGGTAAAAATCTACCTGGTGTAACAGACATAACAATGAGTATTGTAGGTGCCTAAGATACAAAGCTTCTTGATATAATGTATGATTGTATTTCCTGCTACTTCCAGCCTTACCCCACCAGATACAGCCACATTCCAACCTTATAATCTGCACAATATGATAACATAAAAGTGATATTATCAATTTGGTCTGCATTAGGTGGACAGGTTCTGGGTTTTCAGTCATGGGTCCACAAATGCCCACTTCTCAGATTTCTGCATAATGCCTAGAGCACAAATGGGAGGTGGAACTTGGTATGAGAGAGGTCAGGAACTCATGGAATAGATCGCTCCCATGGTATCAGGGAAAGGCAGTAAAGACCTTCTAAATACAAAATAATTTATTTCATTTTAGAAATTATGAAAGTATTTCATCTGTAGCACGTCATACTTTCTTAGTTTTATATAAACTGTGATTTAGATCATTATTTTGCTGTCTTTCCTTGTCTTTTGTTTTCTATGAAGCAACTGATCATTGTATAATGTGCACTGTACTTTACTTGGTTTCATATATGGAAATTCATAAAATTTCATAAATTTTATAAATTTCAAAATTCATAAAAATGTATGATTTAGTGAGTTTCGATTAACATAGCTTTCAACTCTCTTCATACACTTAACTGAATGTTAAGGTTTATTATACGAAGCATTTTCATATTTTTCAGACTTTACACTTTAGATGGAAAACTTGTTCAAAATGGGTCAGACTTGGAGAACGGGCAAATTTATGTTGCAGTGGGTAGAGAAAAGTTTAAGAAGTTACCATATGGTGATCTGCTGTTTAGCAAATCTACAATGAGAAAGCCTCAGGGGTAAGTTCTATACATGTGTGATATACTTCTCTTGTGCATGTGTGTGTCAATTTATTTACAAAGTACCACCAGTAAAGTACAAAATCATCATTCCAAGACTGAGGAATGGATGGATTAATATAGATGCAAAACTTTATTGACAAATTCTGAGAAAGTTGAGATGACAAAAAGAAAAGACAAAATGGAAATTCAGCAGGTGGTTTCACCTCGTAAACACGTCATTGATCATGTATCACAAAATGGATGTCAGAAAAAGGATTATTTTGACTTGGCTTAATTTGTTTGGTTTTGTTTGATTGGTTTTTTTTTTTTTTTTTCCCTGGGATACAAATGTGTACAACTGAATGAGACCAGGTGCAGCCACACCAGTCTAGATCTAATTTTGCTTGGTAGAGTTTTGTGGAATGTGTGGTCACTTAAGAATGCTTTATGTTTGGGTCTATTTTCTATAGGCTGGAATTATCACATAATAGAGTCCTAAACTTGGTGTCTGTAAGGAGAAATTTGAGCTTTTTGTGTCTTTGGGTGCCATTTCATTGAAATAAATGTAAAGAAATGGAAATTTGTCCCACAAATTGGTGTAATTTAGAGAATGTTTCCCATATTCTGCATATATTTTATGTTTATTTATTTATTTATTTTTAAATGAATAACTGTAGACAATGTGAATAACTTGAAAGTATTTTGGGAAGCAGCATTTGCAACAAATGAATTTAAGAATGGTGAAAAGCTATGCTGATCAATTGATGTAAACAGTTTTATTGAAATTGCTGGAACTTTTCGTATATTAGATGTAAGGATCTGTTACAGAGCAATTCACTGAATACTGCTCTGCTAATTTTCTGTATATAAGTATGTATTGTGGGGAATTGGAAAGCATTTGGTTGAATAACTTAAGGATTATACATTGAAATATAGTCTAGTGAACAGAAACATGTGATTCTTAGTAAAAATATGCCACGAATAAAACAATTAACTCTGTTGCCATAGCCGACTTTGTGTTGCATGACTTGGTTATAGGTATATAGTGTCTCTGATAGTGACAGTGGACACAATTCTAAGATATGGCTTATTTCTGCAGTTCCAAAGCCTCTGTACTACCTCCAATTGTGGGATCTCGAAAATCTAAAGGCAGTGTAAGTATCAAGTGCCATAATGAAGTTTGTTTCTAATTTTGCTTAATTCCAGCAGATGGAAAGTCCCTGTCCTTTGGGTTTTAATTAAATCTGAAGAGAAAAAATACCCACCCACCTGGTGGTGTGCTTATTAAAGCTTGATGAATCTGTAGCTATTTGCCGTGTCAATTAGACAAAAGAGATCTGAGAAAATATTATTGCAATAATGGCTGCTTGTTTTTTTATAAAACCTGCCATAGCAAACATAACTGCTGCCTTGAGGTCTTTTGCATAAACTTTGTCAGCAATCTTTGTCTATTTATTTATTCAAATTCTGCACCTGAAGGAAAAACACGGAATCTTTTACAAAATGTCTTGCAAAACATGGTGTTTCTTCATGCTGGCTCTGAATAAGGCTCTAAAACACTTTCCTGTCTGGTGTGTTTTGTCCAAACTAACAATTAAATACAAAGCTTAAGCCTCTGCTGTTTTGTATCCTATATAGCTATTTATATGTGTACAATATGAATTCACTGTGGATTCAAAACAGTGTCAAATCAGAATATAAGTATCTGCACCAACTCTGTATAAGTGAAGTTTATATATATAAGTACAAGAGAGTGGAGAGTCAGACTTACAGTCTGTCTTCATAATTGTGGTAGTTGATCATGTCCATTCACTGTTTACAAAACAAAAAACCCTGGAGCCACTAAACCAAATAAGCAATAAAACATACAAGTCTGTTCCATTCTGTTGAAATTCAGTGGAAGATAAAACCTCAGTAAAGAACATACTTTCCAGTGGTGGTTGGTTTTTAAAATCTGTGCTTTGCAGTTCTATTGTTTGTAAATATAACTCATTAATAGTTTTAACTTCTTGTCTTTTCTACTATTACTTTCTACTATTACTACTATTACTTAAAAATATGTACAGAAAATTATTTGACATTCACTTTTATTCCATTGGGATTGTAACGCACTGGGAACAAGTGTCAAATCTTAAAGAGGCAGGAATATGTACTACTGCTTTTAAAGGTCTATTGCAACACTTGAATTGGTATAAATCATAAAATTATTTGCTTCAATTTGATATCTACACTTTTTACCCATTATTGCTTGGGAGTGACAGTCTCTAGTTTGAAGCAGAAGAAACTGGAATGTTGCTGTGGTTGCCTTTTTCTTTATAGAGAAAGGATTTGTGGTAGAGAGTATTTGGTAGATAAATGGTAGATTACATCATAAAAGATAGATGGTATTTAAGTAAGATATTTTAAACAGAAATGATTTCTACTGGTTTTGTGAAAGCTAGAAGAATCACATAAAAATATATTAGCATATATAAGTTTTTTTAAAGAGATGAGGTATTTTGTTCAGGAGTTATTTTTCTGAAAGATTTTAATTTTATACAGTATTACCTTTTAACTTTAGCAGTGAGGTGAAGAGAATTGTCCATGACCATTGCAGAATGAAAGGCCCTTCTGGTGGGCAAGTTCTAAAATGGCCTGAATTGTTCCTGCAGCTACACTAAGGAAGACAATGAAGTAGAATATATTCATCTTCTGTGTTTCAGCTAGGACTGTGGTAAAGTGAACAGTTCCAGATAAGGTTTTCTGCCCTATCTGCCACGGTACTTGAGGAAGGGGCAATTGCCCTTCAATGGGAGAGTACTAGGGACACAGAGGCAGAGAACTGGCAAGGAGCTGCAAATATCTCACATGGACTGCCTATAACAGACTACATCTCTCTGACTGAGGGAGCTATGCCCATTTACACAGACTTTTAGTTTTTGCAGGAGTGTATCAGAAAGGGTGCTCCTGAAAAGGAGACACAGGGACTGAAGGAATACAGAGATTGTCACCAACCTGCAACAAAAGCCCCTGGGGTGCAAATCTGAACTGCTGGGTGAATTCTTACTGTTTGTGAAGTACCAGCATCTGCAGAGGTGGGAGCATCTTTCAGCATCTTGCCTTTGCCCTTGAAATGTTCTTCATAATTTTTATGGGAAAGACTGTTATCTAAGGTGGATGAATGTCAAGCATAGCAGGGAAGGAGCAGTGGAGAAGTAGAAGTACTATGCCTCTCATTTTCTGATGGGAAGTAGTTAATAATTCACAACTCCTTAATCCTCATCACTGTCTATTCCCAGAAGTTTTGTGATTCTCTATTAGCTCCCTAAATATCATTAAGTTAATATTCCTCCTACTTTGTTTGCAGCACACCCTTCATTAAATTTAGATGCCTGCCATTCATCTTGTGTGCTCCTACTGGTAGATGAGATAGATACTTCTTTGAACAAAGGGCCAGGGTGGCTTTGTGGGGGGAGGAGGACATGGAGACATCCCTATGCCCTGTCCTTCATGCAGCTCCTTCTCTCTTGAGCAGCACTCACACTTGGACGCTAAAGCTAAACTGAAATTATGGGAGACGGCAGAGAGTGAACAGCAAGGCCCAAAAGGCCCAAAAACATTCCATCCATGCCATGATGGGGCCTGCTGGAACTTGCTGTAACTGAGCCATCATCCCAAAATCCCTTTCCTTCCCACAAAAAACCTTAAGAACACAATGTCTCTGGCTTGCTGAAGATATTTAGTCTGACGGTGATCCAGTCTCTACTACTGAGTATTGAACTTCTACTATAAAGGGATGACAGGGTACTCCAAAGTTCCATGCAGTCAAAGAAACCTTACCTGAAATAGTTGCCTGAAGTTACAGAAGTGGCACCAGCTCTGAGAAGCAAGGACAAAATGAGATCACTGACTGCATACAGGCCTACTTTATTGTTAGCCTTGCCTTACAAATACTTCTGGTTAAGACAGCTACAGCTCTTTGGATTGTAGCTTTCACCCTCCCCAAACCTCTTGAAATTGTTGGTTGTTTCCCCCACACCACCACCCCCCCCCCGAG
>JAOXNG010000012.1:60558197-60576278 GCA_028566535.1 Scolopax minor
GAAAATTCTAATTTGACATAAGAAAAATGTTTTCAACATTGAGAACCGCCAGCACTTTCCTGTTTAGAGGGGGTGGAGAGCCTTTGTCTGTGGTGATATTTAAAACTAAACCAGACAGGGCCTCAAACAATTTATTTTTACTTTGAAACAGGGCACTGGCCTAGATGATCTCTAGAGCAGTATTCTTCAAAGTGGATTGTGCACAGCCGAGGGGTTGTGCAAGACATTCCATTGGAGTGCAGGAAGAAAATGTTAGAACTTCAGGAGTACTTGTATAGAATTTATAAATAAATATACAAGTACTGGGGATTCATGCTCAAAAAGATTTTACTGATAGTAGTGTGCAATCAAAACAGTTTGGAGCCCATTGCCCTAGAGGTCTCTTCTAACATAACTGTTCTGTGATTCTGTATTTGTTCATCTTTGATTATTTCAGTCCTATAATCAACTTCTTTTTAGTAAGCTTCAGGGTTTTTTGCTTACTGTTTAGTTGGCTGGGTTTTTTTTTTTTTTCAATTTATTTGTATGGTGTAAAAGAATACTAGATGTATGTCTACTTTGCTTGTGTTCTGCTTTTAAAAAATGCCCGGGAGGAAAACAGAAGTTTTATGATACTGTATTTTGTGCATCAGCTTCTGCCTGCATTACTAATGTGCACATTACTGAAGGACACATGAAATTGTTGCTGTAGCCATTATGAAGAACTGCACCCTACCATCTGAAAAAATATCTATATCTCTCAATTTTATTTTAGGATGCTGTTTCTAAGAAGGAACAGAACAGAAGGAACAGAAAGATTTATTAACTTGGATGGGAAGGAGTGTTGCTCAGCTATTTTATAGGCATTGTTTTTAAAGTTACATGAATCAGGTGATTGAAAGAGGCAAGAGCATGACTGCCCTGGTCCCTGATAGAAAAATGCTACAGCTGTGCCTTTTCACAGCAAATACCTGCCCTGACCCCAGAGACTTTGTGCTAAACACTATTGGGATCATCAGCCCTGTTAATTGCACTTGTCCTTACGAGGTGTTGTGTTAATTAGGATGTGTTGGGTTGTTACTGATAGTCTTGACATTGGGGAAGAACATGCTGCCTGTCGGCTTAATCTTTGTTTCTTACAGCATCCTGAAGTATATCCTGCCCTGGTCTTGACAGTGTAATAATCAAATTGAGAAATGATTAGCCTCTTTATTGGCCTCTGAAGGTGCGTAAAGGATTCCTCCGGGTAGCGTAAAGCCTTTGACAGTGTAAATTGGGTTGTCAGGTCTAGTTTTTAGGCTGACTGCAATTCATATGAAATCCAAGAGCCCTGGAGATGGCTGCCTTGCTTCTCCATGGAGACCCTACAGTGCAGGCCCATTCTGCTCTGTGTCTCACCAGTTTGCCTCAGCCAGAGGATGGGCCCTATTGCTAGAGAGGGGGAGAGTGGTTAACTCTCCAGTACTGCTTCTGCACTTGGCAGTGGCCACTGTGGTTATAGGTGCAGTTGCCAGTGAACATTGGATGTGCTGGCAAGCTTGCAATGCCAGGAACTTGCTTGATACCTCTAAGCTCATGTTCCAAAGTCCATGCGCCGTCCTCAAATGGAATTATTTTTCAGTTGCTACCAACTGATTTTTGCTACCTGGACAAGGAACTGGAAGCAGCTGTGTTTGAGGGGGAATTTAAAAAAAAAAAATAATCAGTCACGCACACTATTAATAATCTGATTTTTATATTTTCAGAAAAGCCAAACAAAGCAGCAGAATTTGTTGCAACTTGAACCATGGTTTATCTCTCATTTTAAAACTTCATGTATAGTTTCCTAGGTAATCTGGCAAGAAGCCAGGTCCTTCTGAGTAGCACTGAGTACTTTTTATTCCCGGATAATTGAGGTTACTCAGACCTTGGAAGCATTTAGCATTTTACATGTTAGGTTTTTATTAATGACCATTTTGAATGGTTTTTAATTCTGTGATGTAAAGCTTTATAGCTTTTTCTTATCTGAACTGCAGTTTCTGTTATTGCTAGAAATATGGAAAAGGACAGCCAGCCAGGGCTTGACTATCTTGCATAATGCATAAATATTTACATGCCAGCTTTCAGTAGAATGCTGACACTTCTGATACACTATCATTTCCATCAGGCACATAAATGAGGTGGTGAAGACAGAGCTTAGTCTTTTTTCTTTTTATGCACCTTCCCTGTCTTGCCATTTGAAGTACACGGTTGAACAAATGCCAGATTAGCCATTAACTAAACTTAGTGTAATGCTGGGTAGACACTTGCTTATGTCCTGTTCTGTAAGATGCTGTCTGCCAGCTGAGAACACATTAAAAGAACAGGATTTGCTTTACACCAGGCTAGCTGACAGTTGTAATTGAATATCAAGGAGGAAAAAATCAGTATTTTGCCTAAAACCAAACCAGAACCTTCTGTTCTATATTCTGTACCAAGACTTCAGCTTCCAAATAGAAAAGGGGTAGTTTCTTCTTTTGACATGCAGATTTATTCCAATTTGGTTGTTTACATTGCTGTGTCAACATCTGTAGGAACTGATGACAGACTATGAAATCAATTGTGCAAATAGCAAGGGAACAAGGTGATTTTATTGCAGTTCTTGGTAGGGAGGCAGCAAAGTAGTATGTTTCTCATTTGAGATGGTAATTAAGTGTGTTACTTTGAGTTTGCTGATAATGATATAAATATATTCCAAGCATTTCTGAGAGAGAAAATTTCTAACTTGCAAAGCTTTCAGAACAAATTAATGCTTTTTCTTTAATTTTATGGAAGCTGTGGAATACAAAAGCAGCAATTAGTAGTAATAGTATTGAAATAACCCTGCAAATTTGTATGGGTTTATCCATGTCCATAAGCAAGGTGGTTGTTCTCCCACGCTGAGCATGAGAGTTATGAGATATAAAGTTGTTCACCACATGACCCTACAAGGAATTCAGGCATGTTGTTGTGCCAGCCTGTTTTTCTGTGAGGTGTGTGATACTGGCAATGTAAGAGATGTAGAATGAATTTGTTGGTTCTTTGGGTTTGGTGGGGGGAGGTTGGGTTTTTTGCGGTTGGTTTGGTTGGTTTTTTTCTCCTTCCAGATTCAGTATGCCCATCTCCCTCTCTCTTTCAGTGTTTATATGTAAAAATCATTGGATGATTAATTTCTCCAACAGGCACTGATCTGGGGATTTTTGTAGATGTTCATACTCTCAGTTCTTTCACTAGCCATTTGCTTCATTATTACAGACATGTCCACTGATTAATGCAGTCCTGATGCCTCTTATTATTCCCCATTTCCTGGGCTGTGGTGTGCTGTGAGACTGTGTAGCTCCCCTAGGTACTCTTTCTGTAGCTAGAGTGTATCATCAGTAGCAGAAAATCTTCACCTTTAGTTTGCAGTTTTTATTATGGAGTATGCAATTTGCTTTAGAGACCCAAGATTCACCTCAGTGAACAGAATAAAACGTTTATCTTCTCTGTTGCCGATGGCAAAATGTTAAAGCTTACATTGATTCAACATTAAAGCAGGCTGACTGCTCAAAGAAACATTCCTTGATTAAAAAGGCTAGAACTTTTTGTGAGTAAACATTTTACATTACATCAGTAAGGATTTCAAACTGGCATTTGGAACGAATGCATGCAGAACTTCTTCCCCTCAAATTTCGCTACAAATGATGCAGCTGTAACTTAAGCCTTCTAGGTTTTGAGTGGTGACAAGCCAGCAGATAAGATTTTTCCCTGCATGTTCTTCTTTCAGCTCCACTGATTTATGCTTCATTTTTTTATCATTTGTCTGAGTAAGATAGGGAAACTTACTCCAGTTGGTTCCTTGCAGATGAGAATAAGAGAGATCTTCTCTGAAAGTCTGATCTTTTCTTTAAAGGCCTGTGTGGTCAGCTGTTGGAGGACCTTCCCTTCTTCTGAGTAAATCCTGCAAACGCAGTTCCATTGCAAAACTAGTGTTGATACCACTTTGAAAAAAAGTTTCCTTTCTCTATGCATCTGTCTTGAAAAAATCTACCTATCCTAGAGCAGACAATTTCTCAAATTGCTTAACTCTTAAAGCATTTTTCATTCACGCGTATAGAAGATCCTGTTTCTGGATAAAAAAAAAAAAACAAATTATTTTTGCAACCTCAGTAGGGCTTCTTTTCAAATGCTTATCAATCTCCTCATTGTCTATAGGGATGCTCAACAGATCATACTGTATTGTAGGGTGCGAAGTTTAGACAAATTTTAATGTACTCATAGAAAGTGTGATGGAAAAAGCAGACATGATTACTTAGGTACATCTTAGAAAAGTAAGGGTCTGATTAAGTGTTTTCTTCTCTGCCATGGCTGTCTTGAGAGTAAGGAATTAGGCATGCTTCTAGTTACCAGAAAATGAAACTGAGGAATGGAGATTGAAAAGCTATTTTTCCTACACTTCCCAGTTAAGTAGTTTCCATCCACTCCAGTTAGACTTCTGGGTGCTATGATCTTATGTAAAAATTTGACTTTGTGGACTCAGATGTTGCATCTACGAAAAAAAAATCGAATAGTATCCAACTCATAAAAAGGTTGGAGTTTAAATGGTGAGGGGGATAAAGGTTTTTTTGCCTTCATGAACAGCAGCACATTTACTATGTGGGAAGTGTAAGACTGACGAACCCTTAACTATTCATTTGCTTGTTTTTAAGAGCCTGGGTTTTGTAAATGATGTGGAAGACAAGAGGGCTGCTGTCACTTAGCAACCCTATCTGGCTCGGGAACAAAATGTTTTGCTGTTGGAATCTGTGCAGTGCTGCTGCAAAGCATTCCTGACAGGGCAAGAGCAGGGGTAGCTCTGTTCTGGAGAGGTTTGGTGCAATCAAAGTTAAGTGTTCCTGATGCTGCATTATTTGTGAGATGTATTTGTGACCATTAAGATTTTTTTTTTGTTGTCTACCTCATTGTTTGTCTGTTGCGACCATTAGCCAAGTAAACATTTCCAAATGACTTCAATAAAGCAAAATTATGTTTCACAAGAATGGTACAAAATAATTTCCGCTTTAAATTATTTGTGATACTGCACTTTTCAATATTCTTGTATCAGTCACGTACAAACCTTCAGAGAGGTTACATTAGTCTCCCTAAAGGAAAAGAAGCCAAATGCTTCAAGGTCTGAAGATTTCCTGACTTACTGCTTTTGAATGATGATGGCATTTGGTAATGTAGCTCTTAATGAATGATAGCATGATGAGTGTAATTAGAATACATCTTTCTTTTTTAAATACTGTGTTTTTGCTGAGATTAAAAATACCATCAAGCAATCATACTTTTTGACTGCAAAATGAAATTCACTCTGCTCCTAATCAACCTGCTGGTAAGTCAGGAGGTTTCCAGAAAGCAAGATGGGTCCATGTTTCTAGTATGAAGTTGAGAATGATTTTGGTTATTCTACATGCCTTTTGTTGAATATAGCTCACAATATACATATACAAGTCTTTTATCAGTGAGTCTTTTTATTGCTAGTCCACGACAAGCAAAGAATTGTGCTCACTCTCATAAAGGTATGGTTTCAAATAGTTTAAAAAACAGTTATTTTAACTACTCTACTTTCAACTGGGAAACTGCAAAAGCATCATCTTCACTTAAAAGATACAGTCAGCCATATGAGAAAGAAGGTTCCTTCCTGTTTTCTTGCAACTATGCAGAAGAAAAAATTACAAACCTTACCATGAATAGTTCTGACTATAGGAGGAATGAGGATAATCCATCACAGTCACTGGAAAAGTTCCCTGTCCTAGAAGTTGCTTACTTGTCTGTGAAAATTACCTCAAGGAATAAGAATCTAATCACCTCGTGCTTCTCCAGTCCAGAATTTATTGCTGTCAGATTCAAGTTGTGATGCTGTTTTTTGTGATGTGGACACAGGATTAAAGTGACACAGGAAGCCGCATTCCATAGTTTGTTACCGTATACGTCTTTAGTTACCCTGGAGTACAAATGGCTGGGTGCTTTCAACATGAATTTTTGCAGTGCCCTTTGTTCTCTGTTATGATCCTGAAATCTCTCATGTCAACATGTTGATATTAATATTTGATGCTCATGTTCATTTAGTTGTGTTACACAGTAGTGAGAGACCTCAGTCACTCAGGTCTGGGAGATACAGTTAGTTCTCTAGATTTGAGATGCCCTCAGTTTTTATGGAATCCCAAATGTAATGTACTTGTATGACCTCCTGTGAGCCACCATGCTGTCTGGAAGCCAAATTCTGACTTCTTGGGTGCAAAGGGGAGCAGCCAAGTCCCACAACTCTCTTGCCTATCCACCCAGTGCATTCCTTATAGGAAGCTGTTACTGGGAGTATTCGGGTTATTTAAAAGGTGTGGGATGAAAAGCTAAAAATGAAGATGTGAAATATCACTGCTTTTTCTTAAATATACAAGTTCATTGCTGATTTAGAGAAATGAGTGTAATAATTCCTGCAAGGACATGTAGGTCTGACTAAGAGAAAACATTTTGCAGTAACTTTGATGTGTACATAGTTGGCATTTTGTACAGTTGTAGGTGGAGGGATGGCTGGAGTGTATCAAATTCAATGAAAAGGTTCCCATTGACTCCAGGGGACTTTGAATATACCCTGACCCAGCAAGCATTTTCATGTAGGTTTTAGTGCATTATTTCAGGTTCACTGAAATCACTGGAACTGTTCCAGAAGGTAAAGTTAAGCATGTACAACATTTACAGGCTTTGGACCATAAAAGAACCTCTGGTTTTCTCCCTTTTTCTGTTTTCCTGCCTGCATGTATATATGCACCTAAACATTCACTTTCCCTAAATATGAAAAATCTAACTTCTGCTAAGTATATCTTTTTCTCAGTGAAGTAGGTGCACTTAAATAATGCTACTTTATGCATAGCTAGTAGATCAATAAGATCTAGGAGAAAGTATCACATGTTTCATGTAAAGTGCAATGTGTGATTTGCTGAGTGATTTTGGCCTGCAGTTCCTTCTCTACAGTTTTGTCTTAGGTCTGCTGTGCATTCTGATATGCATCATCCGTGGTCATATAGACATTTCAAAGCCTACTTATGACTGTGCAGGCAATGGGAACCACACCACATTTCAGATTACCTTGCAGAAGATCTTTTCCTCTGGATCAATGTTGATTTTAACTTGTTTAAAATGTCCATTCTAATGTAGTGCATCTTGAAAGGAGATTAAATTAAGAACCATAGTTTGCTTTCCAATTATTACCTGTGAACATGGGGGTTTTATTTTGTCTGTAGTAGTAATAACCGTTGTAGTAATATGCTCAGCTATCTTGAAATTTTCTTTTACTGTAAAAACATTATACTTGTACTGACAGGATTTGTGTTACTGGTCTTGTTTTGTACTATTATTTTTCAGGTGATTTAGCTTGACTGGTCAAGTGAAATTAGTTGAAATTTGAATGAAATTTGAATGGCGTGAAATTTCATGCCAGTTTCTTGTGAGCTTCCAGTGAGTTTCTGGGTACAGTTCAGTAACACTGCGTTTATCTTCTATGTTACTCTGTTTTAACTCTTAAAAAAATTTGCATCCACACCAGTTTTAGACAGATGAGGCCTCATGAATCGAGCTAGCGTAGCACCTTAGCAAGTTACTGCCTCTCAAATGTCCATTGTGCTTCTGTGCTGAAGACTAATTTCACAGCAATGAAACCAGTAAAAGCATATGGCTGGGATACATATGTTTATACCATGGTGTAAAGTCTATACACCTTCTACTGCAGACTAAAATGAGCCACTGTTCCTAAAGCAGTTCAGTCAAGGGCAGATAGTCTCTTCTGATTGCACCCACTATCAGGCAGTAACAAAAAGCTGGAAATAATAATATGACTACAATGAATGGTTAATTGAGAAAGTCTGCATTTACTTTTTTTCTTTTTTTTACCCTCTCTTCATCTGGTGTTCGTAATGTCATAGCAAGCAGGTGTCATTAAGGAAAAGCAAAACTGCTTACTTTTAGCTAGCAGCCTCTGGTGCATTTAATTTGTCCTGCTCTCCCCTGTTTCTGGTCAGAATCCAGAGCTGCTACTTTCCTTAGCAGACTAGGTCACACGTGTAAGACTTAGCAGGTAGCCTCTGAGAATTTGTGGATGTACAGATTCTTTGCTATCTTTATGTGCTGGAGGTTACCAGAGTTGGCTCAAGTTTGCTTTGGATAGTGCCTTCTTTGAAGGTGTCTGTAAAGACTTGGCTTATTTAATTTTAATTTTAGTGGTAATAAGGCCAGTTTGATGATACCAGATGAAAGAGAGTCAGGAAGGCTTGAGTAAAAAACACTAGAGAGACTACTATACTTCAAAAATCACTTATGGAGCCATTATTTATCTGTTCAGATAACCATGTAATATTTCTAGTAATTTGTCATTCTGTGGATTGTCACAACACAATAACTTGTCCTTTTGGAAGCTGTGTCAATGTGGTATTGTGCACTGGCATAATAAAGTTGTTTTATGTTGCTAATTAGATATCAAAGCAAAAGCAAGGTGTTTCATCAAGAGGCTTCAATCAATTGTTGGTATTGCTGACCTGGCTTTTACTAATATGTTGAAGGTGATGACAGAATTCTTTTGAAATGTTAGTATTAGTGAGGGAAAGAGATTTTTAGAAGACAAATAAGTTACAGCTGTAACTGTATAGCTCCCTGCATAAAGTAGCTGCTAATGATAGTAAAATTCCAAATACTTTTGATTAAGAGAGAATCTATTGCTCTCAGCTTGTTTGCTTTAGAGTCTGATGAGGCTGTGTGGGAGGCAGAAAACCCTCTCACTCCTGTGGGATTTTTTTTTCCCCTTTATTTTCATTCAAACTTTAGCAGAAGTACAGAAGTCATCTTGGCAGCAGGGGCATCGTTTCACTGAATAGTCAGGTGAATCTTCAAAGCTGAAACTGGAAGGCAAATGACAAAAACTAGGTAGTATGTGCATCAGTGTTCCACGTTGTCATGAAATGATGCTGCCAGCAGCTTTATCTATAGTGAGTTTCTTCTTACTCTTCTTCAATATGGGACAAGATCCTGTTCCTCCTGTCTGCTGGTCTGACTCTGGGGGGGGAAAATCAATTGCTAAATGTCAAACAAATCCTAACCATGCCACCCCACGTAGGGGTCATTGGGAGGGGATTGAACTTCTGGAAGTGTCCTGTAGGTCTACCTCATCTCTCTTGCTACTTTTCTGAGGATGCAAAGAAGACAGGCTGCACAAAAGGACTGACTGGCATAACATGGCCTGGTCCACAGGTAAAATGCTTCTTGGGGAAGCATCATACATCTTCATGATGTATGATATTTTATTCCAACAGGATTTCATACAGGTACATACTAAATGCTAGAACGTCAGAGAACCTGGAATAGCTAGAACAAAATAGCTATTAGTTGCTGTCTTAATTAAATGTAGCTCATTCCAGTTGTTTTGAGCATGGTCAAAATGAATTAACCTGGTGTAATACATTTAAATCTCACTAACGCTTTGTTTTATGTAGAAGAAGAGTGCACTGCGTTAGTACCGGAGCATAATTTTCCATCCATGTAGACAAACCTCAAATTAGCATACTTATTCCCCAGTAATGATGTAAGTGTGATTTTGATGTCCGTCACGTTTCAGAATTACGTGGAGCATTCTGATTTAGAAGCCTCATAATGCTGCTGCTTTTCCTTTCACCAGAGGCCAGCAGAAATTGTAGATGAAGAAGAAAATGCAGAAGAGGAAATTGACAGGGGAGAGGAGGTATATAAAGGAGAGGAAGACTATCCACACATGAATGGAGAGGAAAGTGAAGAAACTGTTAAAGAAAGAAGCTTAGAAGAAGACAGCAAGAAGAAATTAAACGAGAATGATGAAGATGAAGCAGAAGAAACGGAGAATGTTGACCAAGCAGAAGAGGAACTTACCCATTTAACTGGCAAGAAAAATGAAGAAAATGGTGAGGGAATCGAGCACTTGAACTACCAAGGTGATCTTCAGCCTGAAGAAGAATTAAAAGAAGAGGATTTTGACAGTCGGAAACAAGTGAGTGTTTATTCTTTCAGTTGTTTGTTTTTAAGTTACTGTTACTCGTTCATCTCAGCCTTAAGCTTCTCAGCTAGTTTCTAAGTAGCTCACTCCTGATAAGGTTCTGAGAGCGTTTATGAGAACTTCAGTTTGTGGGAAAAGCTTTTTTCTGTCTGTATAGATGAGTTACATCGGTAATTACATTGTATGTCCTCCAACTGGGAAAACAGAGGTTTCTTGCTGTTTGATGAATCTGTATCTCCTGCTTTTCTGACTATGCTGAATTTTGAAAAACAGTAATTAAAAAATTATTGCAATTTCCAGAAAAGCATAATCATTACATATTTCCACACTAAATTGTCCTTCAGGACAGAGCAGAAGGGTGTGTTCATGAAACCACAGTGCCTCAGTTATTTTGATGAGTTGACTTTCACAGAAGTTGCATTTCATAAAAAACCTTGCTATTGCTTTCTGGAAGTTTCATCTCCTTTTCTTAGAAATTGGAAAAGACAGTGGAGATAAATAAGATATTCAAAGCAAGGGACTTTAGTCAGTTTAAAAACAAATATGCCATTAATTTAGGAGACATGATAACATGCTGTTGGCTTAGATTGAGGCATGCAGCTCAGAAAAACCAAGTGGACTACCCAGACTGTCAGATGAGCTGACCAGCAAACAGAATGTGGGAAAAAAAATGGGTTTTTTTGATGGGTAGAATCCAGATCTGGGAAGAGCAGGATTGTTGAGTGTAAGAAGCAGAACAACTTGCTGCCTATAGGCTGCTGAAAAACATCTCTTCTCTGCTTTTTGTGACACTGTTGCATCTTGCTCCTGGCCTTTTTTGATGGCATATGAAAATGTTTGTTAATTAAGACAGCTGAGTTACCTGGCATTTTCTTGGGTCTTGAATTTATTCTGTGCTTGTTATATTGATTTCTTCAGTTTGCTTCTAGAAAAGCTGAAGTTAGAGAAGTAGAGAAATTGAGTAAGCATTCACTTTAAATGGATATGTGGGTAACTGGATGTTTCATGAAAGAACTGGGGGGGGAACTTCTAATTTGAGTACTTTCTCCTTTGGAAGCTATATAAGTATAAGGTAAATAAAAATATTAATGTCAACGCTTTTGGAAAACATTTTTTTCCACGTTAAGAATATCCAGTGGAAATTTTAGTATGAAGTGTTAACATTGTATTAAAATGAAGTGAAGTCTTTGTTACCTGATGAAATTAACAGTTCTTATCCTTTTTCTCTAGGTTGATTCCCATCTTGAAAAAACATCCACAAATCCAAGGGTGACAATCACCAGCCCACAGGAAAGTGAAAAAAAAAATGACCAAAGCAATGACTATGCTGCGGTTGCATAGATATTAAAAATGTAATGAGCAGAAAATGAAATATTATAATACTTTAAATATAAAGCATGTTACTTTTTGTGATTGCTAACTTATAATGAGAAGATAGAGTACCCACATAAGGAGTCTGAGATGATAATGCTATATGGACTGATATAGAAAACAAACATTAATAGCTACTAGAAGAACATAAAATTATTTTTACAAGGTGATATTTTCTGATAGCATTTGAGAGGAGAAACACAAGAATACTGCATAGTAGTATTAGAAATAAATGAACTATTCTGTGGTATAAGCTGGTTAGCAGTAATCAAGTAATCACAAAAATGACACTGTTCCAGAAAAAGAAAAAAAACCCACATAAATGTCAAAACTTCTTTGCAGATTTGTTTAAAAAAGAGAAACAATTTTTGATTTTTAATGAGGACATAGGTAGTTTTTCCTTTAAAATTACACATGATATATTTGACTTCCAGGCATAATATTAAGATTGAATTGGAATATGCTCCTCACTTAATGGACCTATGCCCACAAAAAATGGTGTACTGTAATGAGGTGTCAGTCCTGATGTTACTAAATAGTGGATTTTCAATATATTTGTTAGAATTGTTACTTTTTACATTCATAAATAGAACTTATTTAGCATTATGAATGTATGTAGAGCACCTACAATGCTGCAGTTTGTTCCCATTTACAGCAAGAAGTTTTGTCAGTTGTCGTGCACCAATTCACTAAACAGTGAACTGTTTTCATAGTGGAAAAACAGTAAAGGAAGAGTGTGTAGCAAATGACTTCCAAAAGTTGAGTTTGGATAGATTTGTAATTCAGTCTAGGTGAAATTTAATTTATTAATGAAAAAAACCCAAACAGGCCTGGATTCAAACTGAAATTGCCACAAAACCTTGCTGTCACTGGAGCCGTTTTAATATGAAATATATTTTTCTGTAGGTTGTCATTGTCTTTTTGAGCAAACTGGTTCCTGACAGGCTGTGGCTTAATTTGCAGTAGTAAATAAGGCATTGATCCACTGTATTAGTTCTCTTAATGACACCGATTCCACTGCTCTTATCGTTTGTCTCTCAGTAATGGGAATAATTTGTAGTTCATAGAAATACAGCCCTGAGAATAATTGCATTAATTATACAAAAGAAATAGTGCATTTCCTTATCGTTGATGCTGGTAAATTATTACTTTGAGAAAGTAAATGTAGTTTTTGTTGATTTCATGCCATTAAGACAAAAATTACATTTATGAACAAATTGAACTTGTGGCGATGTTTGAGGAATGTGAAGAACCACTTGTCATGATTGAAACTCGTACAAACATCTTCACTTTTTCTGCTAACTATTAAACATATTTTTCCAGTGGAGCAGAAATACATAGAGATCCTTCAGCATGTTTCTGAGTATTGGCAATGTAAGTACAAAAATCATAATGTTAAAAACCATAGGAACAGGGTTAGAACAGTTTGCCCTGTGACATCTCTGAATTGTCTCTGATTCGTGTGTCCTTTGTTGAACTTTCTGACAAAAATCTGAGGGAATATTACGGTTGGGATCAGTTCAAAATAAGCTAATTTAGCCAAGCTCTGAAGCAAGCTTCTTTGATTTGATACAGCAATTAATCCTATGCTCAAATATCTTTGATTTCACTGGGATTTAAGAAGACATTTAAAGTTAAACAGAAGTAAAAATAAAACACACACACACACACACCCCAACAGAATGAATAAAATAACAGTATGTGCTACTGAGATAAAACGACACACAGGAATTCTCTAGGTACCTTTCTAGTGAATCCTGCACTGGAATAATATACACAATAGCATTGTAAGCCCTCAAACAAGACTTTAACCAGCCAGAGAAGGCAGCTCTGTCTCCTCAGGGAGCTTAGAGATATTTACCTACTGAACCTGCTGTGCAAAGCTGACCAAAGAAAATCACTAATGCTGTGTCTTTGCTCACTTAGAGCTAAATAGCTCATACACTTACTGCTAAGCATAGGCTTAAACGTGCTGCTGAATCAAGACAAATGACAGCAATCTTGTATTGATGTTACTATGAACAGGCTCTTCCCTAGAAGTTAATGGTGCACCAAATGCAAGACTCTACTTGCTGTCATCTTAATGTGAATTAAGACTTAAACAACCTCTGAGATGTTCTTCATTCTCAAAAGTTTGAAGTTAAATTGACACCAGAAAATATCTGACGGAGGTATTTAATCTGGAGAACATTTTCCTTAAAATGTTGCACCTAGAAAAAAATATTTAGAAGAAATTGGGGGATTTGTATGGTGATACTTTTCTCCCTTTGGTTTCTGTTTATAGCTTCTGTCTACCAACAATTTCTGTCACTTCTTCCCTTTTCCCCAAATATTTGGTGTCTTTCAGACTTACAGGTATCAATAAGAGTAATTTAAAAGCCTAAACTAATTTCTAGAGAAGTGTAATATGAACATTTTTTTTCATGGGAACATGTGAGCGTTATTCAATCTTTAAAATGTTTCCCCCTCTATTTTCTTGTAAGAAAGACAGGATATATTTCTTTAGAATAGAAAATCAGACTTTTTGGAAATAGAGATACAACCATTTTATCTCTCACCTTACAAAACTGACAACACGAATTTTGTATCAGATGCTTTTATATAGAGAAAGTAGTTAGTGCATAATTTTTTTTAATGATGTTAAGGTTGAAATGAAAGAAGAAGCATATGGGTGGTCTTGCTAATAGCTATTCTGTCTGGATTTACTCTGTGTGATGGCTTAACTCAGTTTTACATGAGTAATATATTATTTTGTTAAGCTTAGATAATGTTATTTTATTAAGCTTATATGCAATAGTTCTGAGTTTTTTAAAGACTTGTTTTCTTGGTTTGGTTTTATTTTTAAAAATAATTTGCTATTAAAGAGAACTGGCATACAGACATACAGATATTCCTGTGTTTTGTCTCATATCAAGGCTTGTTTGGTGTTAAATCTATCTTTGGGTGACTGACTTTATAAACCTGGTGATTTTGCAGCCAATAGGATTCTCCCATAACTAGACCTTTAAAAAATAAAAATCAGATTTGGTAGTTTTCGTACGGCAACTGTGAGAGAAAAGCAAAAAAAGAAAAAAAAATTTAGCTGTTACAGAGTTATAAATCTAAGTTACAAATCTAAGAATAACAGCACAGTTAAACAGGCCACTGGTTTTTAATGTCTTTAATGTTTTTAATTGTTCAGGTTAGGACTGGATTATCCATCTATATATACCATTCAGCTGAAACTCAGCAAATAATGTGAATTTTACCTGTTCACATCACAAAACTTCTAGATATCTAGATTCCTCATTTCAGCAAAGCATTAAAGCATATGCTTAAATCCCATAAGACTGCAGTTTTCATTAAACTTTATCTAATGCTTCTGTGCTTTGACATAACAGAAAGAAATGGGAGGAAATAAGGAAAATATAATCCCTGCTCACACTCATGAAAACTAAAATAAACTTGCATGCAGGAGAAGAATAAGTTTAATTCTTCTTGAGAAGAATAAGTATTTTGATTACTTGAAAATATGGGGAAAGGATTGTTGCTTGGGTATTTTGATTGATTATCCCAAAGGTACATTAAAATAACTGCTAGATAATAAATGTAAGTACAAAATGAAGTATTTTGAGGAAGGGTGTATTTATGAAGTAGTAGCAATCAGAATGATTTAATGGGATGTAGCTCAAGGATGTATTGGTTTGTGTGGCTGATAGTCTTCAAGCTAAGTTTTAATCAAAATAAATGCTTTAGGCAGCAACAGACAGTGAAGCCACCCACTATCTTTTGATTATTGTGCATGTGTGTATTTGTATATATTAACTTATAGGCATGTGTGTATACTTTTAGGCACTGTAACAGCATTTGCTCTGTATTCACACGTACTTCACACATAATGTGCATATATAATAATCTAATCTTATTATATTGTTAGTGATGGAAAACATACTGTTTACTGTAGCTGAAATTTGCTGTAATTATAAAAGAAAGTGTAGCTAAATCTAGTAATAACTAACCTCATAAAAAGTTACAAAATTCTTGAGGCTTTGAAGTAAAATGGGAATAGCAGCCTAAAACTGACTGGGAGCTTCGTGAGTCATGAGGAAGTGTGAAGTGTAGGGGATCTGGAAAGTTGAAGAATGAAAAGTCCAAGCCTTCATTGCAACACGTGATATCAAAACTTTCAAAGGTCTTTAGTACTAGCTGCAGTGCAGGGAACAGATATCTGATTTATACAGAGGGGTATTTTGAAACATTAGGCAGACTTCCAGCAACATCTGTGGTTACCAGGAATGCCTTTAAATGCTCATATCTTCCTTGCAGTCACCTACAGCTGTGATGATACTTAGCTGTAGTATTCACGATTTTATAAATGAATCCCTAATTTACTTTTTCCTTATCCTCAGTAGGACTGAAATGTAATTCAAAGTACAGGTTTTATTAGTTGAAAGCTTCCAGTTTCTCATCCTAAAAAGGTTTCAAAATCTCTTGTTTGGTATAAACTAGAAGGAATCTATTTCTTTGTAAAATGATTCACAGTTCTGTATGTCAAGAACGTGTAGAGTCGTGATTATGGTTAATAGATTTTTCAAAGGCACAGGTTTTATGCATATTATTTATGCTGTGGACTCCCTGATTAGTAAAAACCAACGTCAGGTCTCTCTTCTGTAAGATTTGTTTGCCTGGACGCTCGCTCTCATCTTCTGGAGCCCAGCCCTTGTGCTGGCACTGATACTCCTGTGCAGCAGGTGAAGTCAAGCTCCTAATCCAACCTCCCTCCGTAGAATCATTTTTGGAGGCATTTATTTTTTTCCATACCCCAAAATAAATCAGGAAAAAGTTTTGTCCAAGGCTAAATTCCTCTCCTGAACACCCAAGTTACAGGCTTATCCCTGGCTATTTCTGGGAGATCAGTCCTTCCCTGTTACAGGCTTCCAGTTGTGCAAAGAAACATCAACTGGGTATTCAAACTACTACATTTAACGCATTTGGCCTCAGTGGTTTTATTGGCTCCAGTCCTGTAGTGAAAAATTGCCCTCCTGAGCATGATACAAAAATATCTGAGATCCTGTCTGAGTCAGCCTTAATGGAAGAGGAAGCTTAAGAATTAGCCTAAAATTGGATGATGTGGAAGGATAATGTCCACTTGGGATCTGCTTCAAAATCCTTCCCCTTCCTCTCCTACTTTGAAGAAATTGACTTTCACAGGAAGGAGAGACTTTGGCTGGTGCTTGCAAAAGGCATAAATAGCGTGCAATAAGGCCTAAATAACATAATACCAAAGCACTATTGACCCTGCAACAACTTCCAGTGGTACTGGATGAACGGTGGGCCTCATCCAAAATGTCATTTCCTCTTCAGCACAGTCTGATTTCCTCCTGTCCGTTCAGAGAGGAAGAGAAGTAACACCAGGAGTCACTCTGTGGCTGCCCTTTGCCAAAAGTTAGGCACTTAATTTATTTCATGCTTGTTTTAAAAAATTATAGCTCGTAGAGGTGGTATGTGAATCAAAATCTGTACTGTAAAGTGGCAGGATGCTTTTGTTAATGAAAGACATATATCTATAGAGGCGTGTGCTTTGTTTCCCACTGTGCTACTTATGGTTTGGGGTGTTCTGTTCCTTCAGCCTATGGAAGAGGAACGTGAGACACTTGAGGCCTCTTGAGGGTGAGGGCGAAAGTTAGAAAGGGACTGGGGGGTGGTTGAGTTGGGTCAGATCAAATCAAAAGGGAGGTGCCAAAATGCAGAGGAGGCCCCCAGCACCACCAACCCAAACTTTTCTACAGCCAATGGGTCAGCCTTCGGGGGCTGTAGTTGAGTGGTACAAGGAGCATCCTCTGGAAGGCAGAGTCAACATGGGGGTTACGGATTCAATTGGTGCTCACCTTATAAACTGCCAGGGAGAGTGGCTTTTGTCCCTAAGTCTAAAACACCTGAAGCCTCACCGGTCGGAGTAAAATCACATTTTTCCCTTACTGGGAGACTGTGTTGAGGCATTGAACTAAAGGTTTTCTAAGAAGAGTATAAGGGAAGCTACATTTCTTAAGATTCACTGCATTGCTTTCAAATCTTTTCAAATCTTCTCTCTACTTTTTCATACTATCTATATCAGATAGATATAGATCATATATCTATATAAAAAAAAAAAAAACAAAAAAAAAAAAAACAAAACTTGTCAGCTTTCAAAGATGAAAACATTTGAGTTTCCACCTCCTTCAAACACTGTTTGACTCCACAGAATGAAAAAGCATTGCTAGAAGCTCATACTCCAAATCCAATGTGTTCTCTGGTAGGACAGATCCTGTCAAGATGCTGAAAAACACTTAAGATGACATCATTTATTTTTAAGCGAGAATTTGTTTTTTTTAAAAAAAGATGATCTTACTGGAATTAGTCATTAAGAGAACTGTTCCCAACCCCCCCTTTTCTCCTGCAGCTGAACAAGATTTGCCCACGCTGTGAGTACAGCTGCTACACGTTGATGCCTGTTCTGGCTGCTTCCAGGTGAAACTTGTGACATGGTGACTCCAATTCTCCAGGTGAATTGGCTCTGGCAGCATGGCAGGTACCGCCGGTGGCAATCTGCCCTCCTTTTCTCCCCCTTCCCTTCCAGGGGACAAAGCAACCTCCTTCAACCTCTCAGCTTGCCTCTTTGGATGGCAAATACGGATCGTTCTGCAAAAAGAATTCTTTACAGCACTTTATCCAGCTAGGCCCTT
>JAOXNG010000012.1:60658517-60668846 GCA_028566535.1 Scolopax minor
GGACTCCCAGGTCTTTTTCCTCAGAGCTGCTCTCTAGCAGGTCAGCCCCAACCTACACTGTTTTTTTTTTTCCACTGGTTTCGGTAAATTAACTTCAGTGGATGTCATTTACTTCTGGATAATGTTATCTCTCTTTTTAATACAAAGTCATTAATAAGTGCTGCAGTTTTTTCTGTCTGTCCTGGCTTTACTTGGTACATACTGTTTCTAGGCTGCAAATAAATAACAGGCAAAGAACACATTCTACACACACATAATTAACCTCTTTCTGGTGTTAATTAAAACTGGTGACTGAGCTATTGAAATACTATAGAGTATAGAATTCACATTAATATGTTTAAAGTAATAGCTTTGACTTCTATGCCCATAAGAGGGTAGTGGCAATTATACCTCATAGATGGTAACAATTTTCACATAAATACATATCAAGATTGTAGTAGAAGTTGCAATAATTCTCTGTGCTTTAAAAAAGTTTCTTGACCTGAAAAACTTTGGACAAGAGAACAAGTGAGTTATTTCTACCTCAAATATGGCATCTGCAGATACACTGCTTTCTATGATGAGGAACAGGTTTCTTGCACAATATGCCTGGTAGGTGTACAGATGTACCAAAGGAAAAATGATTAATTTGAAACCTTGGCAATACTAAGTCATTATTTAAAAAAAAAAAAAAAAAACAAAAAAAACAAAAAAAACAAAAACAAAAAAACAAGTAGTTAAATGTCTGGTTGAAGGTAGATGGAAACATGATCTGTTCTCAGAATAGAAATTAGAAAGCAGATAACCTTTCCAAATGAAATTACTCTTTCCTTGGTCTGGTTTGTTACAGCCAAGTTGACTCAAAGGAGTTTGAAAAAGAAAAACATCTGTCTGGCAAACATTTGCCAAATGCCTAGAGAGGCAGGACAGAAGATGATGACTGTTGCTATTGTGACAGTAGGAGATCAGTATTGACCAAAATCTATGGCATCTCTGAGTTGGGAATGGTTCTGTGGAAACAAAGCTAGTTGGTACCTTGCTGGAGGTCTCTTTGTTCTTGATTTATATGCACGTGCTGAAAAAAAATAGGCAGAATTCAATTTCAAAGGAGGCCTTTTAACTCTGCCTTTGCTATTCTTTCCTTTTTTTTTTTTCTATTGAATGCACAGAGAGAAGGAAAGGTGGCAAGAAAGCTGTAAGCATTTGGGAGGATGCTTCTTTGGCTCAACCTCCTGCAGAGGACATCAGTGTTTATGAAACTGTTGAAATACTGCACCCTGTTCATTGAGGACTATGTCCTTGAGCAGTCCAAAACACAGCTTTCTACTGTTTGAAGAAAACTGCTTAAAGCACAGTGTTATACACAGGAAATGTTTTCTACCAGAGCATAAAGTCAGTAATTGGATCTATATTTGAAAGCAATTTAAGACATTTCTGTTTACTGAGGACACTTTGAACATGCACCATTTTTTTAAAACATCTGCTCCTGTTAAAAGGAGTTCCCTTGTATGCTATGTAACTTTTCTTTGGGAGATGGAAAGATTCTAAGGGCTACCATGGCACAGAAAGTACAACTTTTCCTTTGTAAGTAGGGTCCTTGTTCTTCTGGTGTTGCTGCTTGGGATGGATCTGCATGCTTATGGCTGCCTTCCACTTCATTGTTCCAAAAAGTCCTTTCCCTCATGGCTAGAACCCAACAGGCAGGCCATGAGACACCCAAACTTTAAATGATTAAAAATTATCAGATCAGTAGAAATGCCTGGTGAGGGTGGGAATGAAAGTTTCAATCGTTCATTATTTATGAGTTTTTGAAAAATGCTCCAAATCCATGCGCTATTGCACTGGGGACCCAACTCCTCCACAAGCCAAGGCTGAAAAAACAGCTGCTTGAATGGCTGCCTAAATCTGAGAATTTGGCTTGTTCTCATGCATCACTGTAGCTCTTGTTCCTTTTTTTTTTTTTTTTTTAATTCCACTTTTCCTTATATTTTGCTTCTTCTATTCTCCAAGTGTCCCTTCTCTTCTTTCTCGTTGCCTTATATGCCTCTTTTTCTTACTCATCCCGTTTATCCCAACCTTTAACATTAGAGAGAAGCTGTCTATTGTTTGGGTGTATCTGAGCATTTCATATAAACTCACATACAATGATATGCATCTGCAGGGACTGCATGAATTGTCTTATGGAAGAGCTTCCTCAAAGTGCATCACCCTCAAGCCCCAGCTCTTGTTGCCCATCCTTTCAGTGCCCACGTTACTGCTGGTAGCACTTGCCCATGCACTCGTGATGAACTTTTTAAGATTTTGCCACAATCCACCTTTATTTTACCAGTGTAGAGTTTCTTTAGTCTGGCCTGTTCTCTGAGCATGCCATGTGTGTGCTGATGGAGCTAGTGCAGTAACTCAGGCTTCATCCTCCTTTTGTTCTTATACCAGATACTGTGTAGGCTCGATTGACTTGCCTTGGCATGCCTGGGTTTGGATGGATGATAGTTCCGAGTCCTCCAGTTTCAGTAGGGACTCTGTGGCTTCTGCTACTCAAATTCCAGTTGTATGGTCAAGTATTGAAGTTGGAGGTTGGAAGTGATCTGCCTGCCGGGTCTGCTGTGGTGGGATTCCCCCTGAACATGATTATCCCTTTTCCTCACTTCCTTTTGCATTTGTGAGAGAGGCTCCTAAGCTCTCGAACAGTTTGTGTCTCTTATCTTCTTTGTGTCTCCTCTGAAACGATTTATTTTCTGGGGGCATGCAGCACTCCTCAAATTCCTGTAATTCTGTTACATAGTTTTGCCTCTTGCCTGACTTAAAAACCTATTAAGGAAAGCAAAACAGAGAAAGCTTTTATGCACCAGCTACTATCAGAAATGAACTTATCTTCCTGTTTTTTTTTTTTTTTTTTTTTTATTTTTGCTTAAGGGTACAGCACCATTCTCAGTCTGTCCTGTATGCTTTCTGAGACAGTCTTGGGAAGGTTTTTAAGGCTCAGTTACTCTAATCAGGCTGTTTCCTTGGCTATGCCTGGACTATGCAGCAGGGAGATGCCTTGGAGTCCACCTCTCATAAGTGGTGGGAACAGGGACTTGGATTTGAAAACAAAGAGGGGGAAGGAAAGGGAGATAAGGGGAGGAATGCTGAGGTTTTATGTCTCATTCTATCAAAGAGTTGGGATGTTCACCTAGAGTTTGGATGTATTTCTGGATTCTGCAGGTAGCTATAACCCTGTATTAGTCCTGCTGTGGGAATTATCTTGGACTGGGGGACCCTGTCCGAGTCTTACTGGGTTATCACTTGGGTACCATCTGCAGAAGGTAACAAGGCTTTCAACTCGCTCCTGCTACAACCTTGTGAAGGTAATATTTCTTCTGACTCACATATAGTCACTGACAGATCCACAGAAAGATGTTTCAGAGTTGCTAATCTTGCAGTGCAGCTTGTAGCTAGTGCAGATGATGAGGCAGGAGCATGATGTTCTCTCTGGGTAACTTTCAACCCTTAGCAAGAAGCAGCTTCCTGGGGCTCCTGCATTCTTCATAAACCTGTGAAGCTGTCCTTCAGCCCAGCATGGTGCAAACAGCTTTCAGAGCACTCCCACAAATCCAGTCTTAAATAGAATTTAAAAAACCTACTGCTGGTGTTGCTCTAAAAAAGCAAAATAAAATATGTGAGTCTTTTCCTTTTTTGGATGTCCTACAGATATTATTATTTTGCTTCCACATGGAATGAAAACAGAAATGTGAAAAGCAATTCAGCTTATTTATATTTTTCTTTATAAACTGCTGGAACACATATAAAAATCACTCTTGTAGGACGCTTTTTGCAATTGAATAAATTTCTCAGCAAAATTGAAGGAGATCTGTAGCAATACCTGCTAACTTGCAAAAGTTCCATTTGAGGTGGAGAGACAAGCTCAAATTCTTATCCATTATAGGAAGAGCTATTTGCTGTTCTTGTAGTTATGTTTCTAACTCCTCTCATCACAAATAATTTTTTAGCTGCTCGAGAAGTTTTAGTACAACCACTGTTTGCTACAGCTCCTGCAGAGTTTTTTTTTAGCTGGAGAAGTACTTTCCCTTGTCCCACAACATTTTGCTCAGATACGAGTGAGACACGCACTCAGTGCTTCCCTTCTAGCAGTCACGTTCTCAGCAGCCTGTGATGAGATGACTGTTTAGCTTCAAGCAGGGAATGAAGTAGAACTCCATGCTCGTGCCAGACCACGATTATCACTGGAGAGTGTGTCACTGGGCTCTTCCTCCTCTTTCACCTGGACGCCTATTCTCCCACACCTGCTGCCAGTTCTCTGCCTCCTCAGAAGAAACTATGGTCTCCTCTTGCTGGGAGTTCGTGAGAATAAATCTTGTATCACATGCTGTTGTGCATCTCTGCATGTGCAGTGCCCAACCCTGTTGATAACTAATGATAAGAGTTTTGGTTTTGTTTTCTTGGATTTTTTTGTTGTTGTTGTTGCCTTACTAGATTATAGTTCTGTTTAGGTTGAGAGCACAGAGCAGCTTGCTGATACTGAAAAGAGAAACTTTTTTCAGATGTGCAATTTTCCCTCATCCTTTCTGAAGCAACCCTGCTGCTCCTTGCATCCTTTGCTGAGCTAATTTAACTCACTGAAAGGGCAGAAAAATAACTTTTTTCCCTCTTCCTCTCAGATGGGTTCTAATTAAAACAATTTGTTTAATGGAATGGGGGGAGAGGTTGGGTGATGCCCTTTCACCATATCTTGTGGCATCTGCACAGGGTTACATTTTTAAAGCAAAGAACAGTGGGAAAGCTTATACAGGATAGCATAGCAAAGGAAAATGTTTTAGGTTACCACACCAACTTTCCAAGTGTTATGGTATTTAAAGTAGTTAACCAAAATGTCAAAAGTTTTCCCCCTTATAAATACGCAGTGATAAAAATAAATGGTCAGACACTGTATTCCGAGGGGTCCTGTTGCATTCAGGACAGTGACACGGGACAGGATAGATGAAATACAGTGATTGTACTGGTGAACTATTTTGTACAGTGACCTTATCCCTGGAGCTTACCTTGATCACATCATTTACTGAACAAAAGAGTGTAAGAGCATTATTTAACTGCTTATGGCATTATTGTACACCATACACAGAAAGGGGAGAGCTGCTGCTTTAAATGGAAAAATGATTTTATTTTTTTTTCTTCTGATGTATCATAAAAAGCAGTTTTGGGGTAATCTGAACTACAAACCTAGTTCAAAACTCATCTGGAAAAGATGCATGTTACATTACTACAGACTGAAGGTATATGCAGTGCAAGTGTGCACACGTGGAAAATGTTAATTCTCCTTAGCTGCATGTAATTTGCTTATATATAATTATTTGTGTTGGTAAATTAATCATGTCTTGGAAATCACCAAAAGCAGATTTGACAGCCAAGTGAGAAAGACCTTTTACAGATATTTTGTATTTCCTATTATCTTTAAGACCATTTTAATATAAAAGTGATATACGTAAATACTTCAAAATTAGTCAGAGTTGAACGGCTCTAATGCTGTTTCCTAATTTTTATGCAGTTTTTCAAAAATAATAAATGTCTTTGGTGGCATTATGGTATATTTCAGTCTTGGTTCTTCTGCTGTTCTTTTTCTTGCTATTTTCTTGGTTTGGCTTTTAGATGTCTGCCTTCAGAAAACAGTGCAGTATATATCCATTTTGGTTTCTTCCACCCAGCTCCCCTAGCTCCTTTTGCTGGCAGTGACATTGGCCAGAGAGTTTCTTCACATCTGCCCTATGGGACTAGTCATCTCCATTTTCTTGGGGATGTTTCCAGTTTGAGAGCTGCTCTGAGCTATATGTTACATTAGAGTAACTCTTCTGGGGCAGACTTCTAAAATTTAGGTCTAAAAGTCCCCTGGATTGAGAAAACAGGTAGGAGACAAGTCTTCTGTTCCTTCCCAACCCTCTGACTTGCTGCTGTTGTTTCCTGGTCTTCTCCAGGCTAATTCTGGCCCCTATTATTTCTAAATCCCAGGCAGCAGAAGACCAAAAAGAGGATGAACAGGTCAGGTCTTGACCTCCCACTAGCACAGCTGTACTTTCCCCTCCCCAGCTGTCACTCTGCCTGGATCACCAGCAATGCCACAATCTGCTGTTTTAATTGAGTCAGAAATAGTGTGTAAAAGATTGTGAATGACTGATTGAAAACCACGGGGGACCGCTGTGGGGTTTATTCCTTCCTTTTGCTAAGCAGAAGCACTTGGTGCCAGAGACTCCATAGGCTTTTTGCCCATCTCCTGCACTGCATCCCTGGATGTTGCATGCTGCTATTAGAATTGGGCAGCAGGTGGTGAATTAAAGGATTAATCTGCCAAGACGAGAAAAGATACTTTTTTTTTTTTTTTTTCCTTTTTCCTATCGCTTTGTGGCTGATGAGGAAAGAAGATGCAGCAGGTGCTAAAGCCACTATTGCTGCTTTGGGGGCTCTTGTCCTCCCTCTGTCGCTGCACTTGCTGTCTCTCTCCCTGTGCCTTGTTCTTTCTGCCTGTACAGCAGAGTCTTGTGCATTGGTAAGAAATTGTCTAACACATTTTTGGCTGTGGAGGCCTGACAGTACTTTGGAGATGACTGAAAGGCAAGAAAGGGAGTAGCCTTCTCCTCTTGTTTCTCTCTTTAGTGGTTTTGGTTTTTTTTTCCTCTTTTTTTTTTTTTTTTTCTTTCTCCCATATGTCTCCTCTGGTTGCTTTTGTTGTCACTAGACTGTCTCTCACTGTCCCCAGCCAAATTCATGCTCTCTTAAGATTTATTCCTCCAGACATAGTAATGCAACTGAGAGAGGCTTCCTTATGATTTTGCTTTCCATCTGATCTAATTTCTAAATGCCAATGTCAATGATGATGTTAATTTAACAAATTCTATATTTTCGCTCCCTTTTCAATGCATGTTTCTGAAATGTTCCCTCATATTCTGAACAAGTGCTCCCTCTCCTTCCCTTCTTCCTTTCTGTTTATGCTAATGGTTAATTTTTTCAGTTCCTTCCTATCAGATATCTTCAGTCAAGTAAGAAGACTTTCTTTTTTTTTTAAGAACAGCTATCCAATTATTTTGGCTGGTGATAGCTATAATTATATTCTGTGGTCACAGTTACAAGCAAGCTTAATTAGATTTCCAGTTTCATGGTATAAGTTCATCACCATAGAAATGAGGAAAGACTTGCTATGTATAGGATGTTGGGACATTGATTAGAGTATTTTATTAAGTATTTAAATGTGGTAATTCCTGTCCTGTTATGGGTGATGCACATATTTATCTTGCAGAGTCAGATGCTATAGATGTTTGTGGTGGCATATTCTCCAGCACTGTTCTGGAACCTGTTTAATTGCTAGTGATCATTTTGGATTGGGATTTTAGGCTTTGCATGAATTGATGTCTTTCTGACATCACCTTCTACAGGAAATTAGCTCTGATTAGAAGCTGATTTAAGCCCATAGAAAGGGTGGAGAAATAGAGGGGTGGAAAATCACAGGAGCTGACATTTCCTTTTTACTGTACAAGCATAGCTTTCCCCTTGTGCAAAGTCTGGACTTGACAGAACCTTGTAGGCATCAAGAGCATAATGCAGAATTAAATCAAATCTTCCAATAATCCCGATGTTCTGGGATGGATCTGGCTTTGAATGTCAAAACTCTAGTGATACTCAGATGAAAGGCAGCAACCAAGCACAAGATACTGCTTTACCAAAAAAGTCCTGTTTAAGCATTAAAATAATCACAACTCATATCTCTGCAATGAAAACTTAATGTCTTTCTGTTCACTTTTCAACACTTTGCCCTTTCTCAGGGCCTCCTCATGTGTTCACCCAGGTTGGCATAGGAGCTTCTTTCCTGGCTGATCTTCACAGCAGAGACGAAGCTGGATGCCAGCTTCAATTGTCCTGCATCCAGGTGGAGGCAACAACTATTTTTCCTTGTTCCTTGTCATCATACTGACCATTATCTGTTGCAGTGTGAATGGCTTTTACCTGTTGGAATTTGCCAAGATCTACCTGTCTTATCATGAGGCCATAATTTGATTTTACCTAAGACTGTTAAGACTGCTGTGAAATTGGAAGTGTGTTACTGATGTTACTAGCTGATGGCAAAATTAGGCCTTCAACAAAGCTCTGAATCTTTCAGGAAGAAAGAATGGAATTAGTTTCTCGTTTCCCAGGGAGCACAGAGCTCTGCAGTATTACAGGAAACCACCAGAAAAAAAAAAAAGCTTAATTACAAAATGACATTTTAAATTCAAGAGTTCGCAGTTTTCAATGATTTGTAAAAACTGACAGCAATATTGAGCCTACCTCAGTAGGCATTATTGAGAGCAGAAAGAGAAATGTCTTTTTGGCTTCTCAGCCGCAGACCTGTGACAAGGGGATATCCATAAAAGCTCATTTGTTCAAAAGCAGTGGTGGTGTGGGAATAATAAACAAAAGAATCGTCCCACTGCAGGAAGACTAGATTGGTTTTGTAGTAAATATTCAGTATTTTGTCACGATTTAATATATTATTCTTTCTAATCTTGGTTAATAAAAATCATTAAGCTGGAGTCAGCCCTATTTTAAATAACTTCAACTACAGAGACACAGTAAAACAAAATTTTGTATAATCATTTTATCAAATATAAAATCTATAAAGAGGGCTTCAGCCACTTCTTCAGTATAGGTAGGATTATCATCAAGGAATAGAACTCCTTGTGAATTCACTTCTGATTGATATGAAATACTTGCAATTTAATGCACTGGTGTAGCAGAATTTAAGAGCACAATAGACTGTAAAGAACAGATTGTTGTTCAGTTTGTTGGCAGTTCTGAAAAACAGAAAAAACATTTCAGAAAAGAACATTTTAAGTGCATTGAAATTCTTTATTTCAGGCCCATCAGCACTTCTTTTGATCTGATATGAATTTTGATTCTGATTTTTCTCTTGAGTACTTTTAAAAATGAAGTGAGACGTTTGATGTGAAGAAACTGTTATTTCTGACTGCTTTTCTTTTTATATGGATGATTGAACAGAATGCTTGGGCTGTTCATGTTGCTCTGTTAAAATGTATTCTCTGCTCGCTTCCATGAAGGGAAAAAGTGAAGTCCAAGTGAAAGTGATATAGTGGTGCTTCATGGCAAGTTTTGGAGGACTAAGTTCTGTAAAAACAACAAAAAAAACAACCTGAAAAAAACAAACAACAAACAAACCCACAGATGACAACAACAAACAAAACAAACTCTAAGCCTCCCTTTCCCCCCAAAAAAGAACCAAACCACACACACCCCCCAACCGAAATGAACAAACCCCCAAAACAAAAAAAAAGCCCTCACGCACCAACACCCAAAAAACTACCAAAACAAAAAAATGTCTGAACCCCCAAACAAACAAAAAAACCCCAAAGAAACAATAAGACCCCCACACCAACAATGCAAAAAAATCCCAAACCATCAAAAAAAACCCACAAAAAATTAAAATGTCTTTTTGTTAGATTTTTCAAGCTGTGTGAATGCTGTTAAACAGAATATATGGAAAAGATCCAAGTGAAGTAAGATGGAAAAGGGGTAACTACTGAAATAAGTGAAGGGTGAAAAGTGACTGCTCCTCTCACTAGGGCAGCAATGGCTAGTGTTAGATTTGGAGGTTTACTCGGTGTTTAGGAACTGGGGAGTTTGGGTTTGCTCCTAAAGTTGGGGCAGAAGCTTTACTCAGTGAGTGGAAGTACAAGCCATATTTATGTATGTGTGACAAATCGGCTGTCTTAGAGCGCTTCAGTCTTAGTTCTGCTTAAAAAAAACCCAACCAAACAAAACCAACTTAATTTTCTTAGCTTAAAAACTATTTACTGAGGGTGTCCTGATGCTCAGCTATGCTGCCCAGGTTAACTGTTCCAGAGCTAGGAGTGCCATGTGTGTACTTGGAGAAGATGCACTTTAGACCTAGAAGGGTACTCGATAAAATGTCAGTAGCACTTATTCACCAAAGTATCTATAACCTTTTGGAAGCAGATTTTCTGTAGCTTGTAAGAGACGAAATGCATTCCTGCCTGGCATGGTGAGAAGGACGTGATGACAACTAGTTTGTGTGACTTGCCTGTTTTGCTCATGACTACCTCTTCTGATTTAAATGAGTGGGGTTATCCTGATTCACATGACCACTAATTACACCTTTGGAGTATTGCACTCTGTTACCTGAGCCAGCTTAAACGTGAAAGCTGTATGACTCTTCCACAGAGCCTACCATAGAAGCAAAAAATAGTTTTGAACACAAGTTATCAGAAATTGTGTAAAAAGCAAAACCAAACCAAAACACAACAAACCCCAACTAAAATCCAACCAACCAACCGAAACACAGCCAAAAAAACC
>JAOXNG010000012.1:60726613-60739874 GCA_028566535.1 Scolopax minor
AACCTGGTCTAGTTGGGGGTGTCCCTGTGACTGCAGGGGGGTCGGACTAGATGACCTTTGGGGATCCCTTTTGGCCCAGATGATTCTATGGTTCTATGATTCTAAATATTTAAATTAATTCTAGTATGTGCTCCCATTGATCTCCTGTTAAAAAAATTATACATATGTGATAGAGTTTTATCGTATAATGATAATGGTATTTGAGAAACAATTGTTTTTATCTTTCCTTTATACTATTTATAATTTTATGAACTTTAGCACTGTTCTGGCTTTGTAAATACCTGAATGCAGCAGAAATCCAGAATATGGGCTTTACATCAGAATATATATGTTCACAGGCTTTGACATCCATCTGTGTTTCCTCATTTCTGACTGTTTTCTTTGTCAAGTTCCTCCCCTTTCTTTCTGAAGTTGTATTGAGTCTTTCCACTCATTGTAATTCAGTTTTCAGTGAAAACATTTTATTTTTTAGTATATAAAGCATAAATTTTGCTTTGCCATACATAAGGATAAAACTGAGAGGACAGACTTTTTATAATTCTGTGATCCCACTTTAGTGTTACAGAACAGAAAGCACTGACTGATATATACTGCTTTTTTTTTTTTTTCTTTTTTTTTTTCTTTTTTTTTTCAAATGGTGTAATGTTTACCTGTTGTGGTCCAAACCCCTCAAATCCCAACTTCATGTAATTACAACTTTTAGGGTCAAGGGAGACTCGGGGAGGAATGGCTACATGGAAGAAAATCTGACTGGACCTGGTCCCTTCTCTAGATTTGGTGGAGTAGAGGAGCCAGGAGATTTCAAGTTCCTCCTGTGCCTGACAGAGTTGTGATATTGGTCAAATCCTTTTGCTGCTCTACTCTTGCCTTCCACTCCTTTCTGTTTCCTTTATTTGGATTGTGAATTCTTTGGTGAAGAAGTGTTGCATATTTATTTCAGAATTGTGTGTGCATAGTCAAAGTTTGCCCTGCATCAAAGACGTCAGCTGGGTGTACTATTCTCCTCCTTCATAAATATATAAAAAGTAAATACTCACATCTTACTCCTGCTATGGTCTGTTGGCACACTCCTTCAGCTGTGCCTGTTTTATTCCCCTTAAAACTCCAATGTTTTCTTTAATGCCCAGGTTTTAAGAAGTCTCTTCAGCTGATATATTAGTTTATTTTCTTTTCTGAATGTTCCAGAGCTGTTCCGCTATTAAACAGGTTAAGAAAGGAATTACGAGGTTCTACTGAAATCTCAGTACTGAGGAGCCATGTAAGCTCATTTTTTTTTTACAAAAAAAAAAAAACCCAAAACACAAAAACAAACAAACAAACAAAGAAACAACCCCCAATGACTTGAGAATCTTATTATTTTGGAAAGCATGCTTCTTTCAGCAATTTGTAGTGATATTCAGAATTCAAGTATAAAAGTATCAAGGAACATAGGCCTTTGTGACTATATCAAAGAAGATTTTGAGAGAAAGGCTGCTCAGTTTTTAGAAGTTCAGAGGACTCCAGAAAACAGCAGACTGCTTGAGATCTGAGGTGAAATTCTGGATCAAGTCAATGGGAATTTTGCAAGAAAGATACAACATTAAAAATCACTGTCATCGTTAGCCAGATTTTTTCCTGTGAAGCCGTATTAGACATACCAACAGAATGCATGGTCTGATGCATGGGGAAAACATATTTGCCTGTTACATAGGCATATTTTCCTCTGCCCTCTCCTCATCATACCATCCATGTTTCTATTTCTGCAGAACAGTGTTTTCTTAATACTTTTATAGAAAAATATGAATTTCGTAAATGAAGATTTAGACTATACTGATAACTTTATTTTTTCTTGTAATGTTTTTGGAAGGATTATACTTTCTCTTCTCAGTAGACTGTTATCTCTAAGTGAGCAAGAGAAGAAAGACACATTTAGGCAACTTTTTATGCATGACAAATGGTTCCGTAGCTAATGGTGGCCTGGAGACCACTGCTACTTTTGACTTTTCCTCATCAGATAGATTTCTTTTTTTTTTTTTTTTTCTTTCTCCATCTTCTCTCCCACGTTTTAGCCTTTGCTGCAGGGCATTTGAGATAGGATGGGGAAAAATAAATTGTGCGATTCTTTGCCATTATTGTAAAATGAAATCTTGGAGAGCTTTACGGGGTCTACCAGCAGCTGTTAATGAGGCTTTATTAACCTTGGACTATATAGCATGAAATATTACGGCATAAATAAATGTGGTGCCAGGGCCAAGATGCCTAATAAATGGCATGATAGAGGGGATTGTGTGCCTGGGGGGTTATGACATAGAGCCTTTCCCCTCTAAGTCACTATTTTAAATTCAACGTGGGTTGGCAGTGACTGAAGGCCATTATTATCCGATGGCTCTTAAATACGCTATGTGAAATAAATTGGAGGTCTCAGTTCATTTCCTTAGGGAAAGAGGTCTATGTTCCAGCTGACAGTAATTGACATCTAAGTTCAAGGCTCAGCACAGGAACATGCCTTTGAAAGGATGTGACCACAGAAGACCTGTCGCCTTGCCCAGGACTCTAGAGCATCGCCATGCTGTTTTGGGAGAGTTAATACTGTGGGGTTCTGCCAAGGCTCATTCTTTGGATATGCAAAAAGATTTGTTTCAGACCATTACCAATAATATCCTCTAAGGGCTTCTTTCCATACCCTCCTATATTTAATAGTACTCTTAATACAAATAAATGAGATAACTTATGAAAATAGGTATAGCTATGGTGAATATAATGAAGAATGAGGTCCTTTGTAATTACTAAATTCCGTTATAAGAAATAATGATTTATTATGAAGGCTTGCTTGGTAGTGAGGAAAAAGAGAAGCAGTTTGTAAGTCTATTTCTAATGTTTAAGTGGATTCTCATCTTCTGGTCTAATTAAATGGCATGCTATGAGTTTTTAATAACCTGGGAAAATGAAATTACAATTGTATAAACCATTGACTAATGATTTCTTCTAAAACCCCACCCCAGGAGAATTAAATATATAGACCTATAAGAAAACTATTTTAACTTAAAAAGGAAGCAAACAGCAAGGTAGACAAATGAATGGACTGTCTACTTGAGAATTCAGAAGTAAAATGGAAATATTAAAAAGAAAAAGCAGTGTCTCTCCTTCTGAACATTGTGGTTTCTTTCTTTTCAAATATGCTCATCTGTAATTTCTTTTCTATATTTTTTTTTTGTTTTCAAGTAGTCCATTGGCAAATAGAAGAATAAAGAGGCATAGGATTGCTAACTTCTTGAAGAAAAGTAAATCGAAGCAGGTTGAAACATTCAGTCTGAAATTTTGTTAAGAATGTAGATTCAAAAGGTAGATTTAAAATTGTCCCAGATTTTGCCTGGAGCCTCTTTTTTTTTATTTCTTTTTTTACAGGGACTAAAGTTTCATTAAAAAACATCAAGCAGTGGAAATTTGTAGATCATTTGTACAATTAAAAAAAGCGAGAGAGAAAAACGATGTGTGGAATTGTTCATGAATTGATGTACACTGCTCTGGGAACTGGCAGTATAAATAACCATACAAGTCCCAGTGTTGGGACTGGGGTATGATATTTGTTGAATATTAGGTATCATCATAGAGCAACATTATGGCAGAATTTTTCCTGTGCTCTCCTTCTTCAGCAAGTATTGAGTTATAATGTGCAAAGAAAGCCTAAAAAGTACCTGGAGGACTTCAGAGCCAGTTAGGTTCTACAGTGAGAATGCTGTCAATTAATTTCAAAATAAGACAGTGGACAATTACTAGGCAAAAACCAACTAACCAATGACCTCAAACTGAAATAAAAATACCCACAAATCCCTCCAAACATCTGGCCTTCCTTACTTGGAGAGGAATTAAACTTTGTGCTTCTATTTATTTATTTATTTATTATTTCCCCCTCCTCTTTTGAACTCAAGGCTATTGACTTGAATAGGAGACCTCAGCTGGGACTTAATTAGAGGAGTTTGGAGTGGGAAATGGCAGTCTCAATGCTATTATGCTGCTGTGCCACAGCCTTTATTTCTGTTTCTCCTGTGAATATAATTAATACCCTGCACCTTGTCTTAATAGTGACAGTAGCTCTAGCACGGAGATATTATTGCTCCGTGGCCCAAGGAGAGTGTTCCCATGTTTCCAGGTTTAGTGTCATCCATTGGACTCATTGGCCTTGTCTGTGTGAAGGGCCATCAGGCAGCCAGTTAAGGCAGTTGTTTCCATACTTCTTGTGGGAAAACCATTATTTTTCAGAAATACAGTAGATGCATGGACTCTTTTTCAGTGCTCTGTTGCTCTTTCTCTCTCCCCATGTGTTAACCTCCGTACCATTATGGCATGCCTAGTTTTTGCAGAGGCTATAGGGAATCTCTTCTTATGTCCCATAGGCTACGTTTTCTTCATCTGGGACACAAAAGGCAGAATATTTGCTTCCTGATGTGGAGCAGCAGCAGCTGCAGAGCACCTGCCAACCCATGGTAAATGGCAGTGTGGCAAGGTCTGGAATGCTAATAAAATATCAGTGTCTGGGAGCTACTTTGACCTCCTTGGCAGTAAATTAGCCAAGAGGCTCTAAGCTCCATTCCCTGATTTGTGACTCACCTGGGGGACAGGGAGGACATGGTTGTAAACTTACCCGATTTCGCCCAGTATGGGGTCAGCAGTTGACTTGTGATATGGATCTTGCAGCAAGGAGGGACTGCTCACCAGGCTGTCACGGTTGTGTTAAACATGCCTGTGGTTGCTTAGTTGGGTTTTTGTCACTTCCAGGTAAAGAAGTGACAAGTCTCCATCTTTGGAAAGCTTTGCAATGACAAGTAAGATCCAGAGCCACTGCTGGAGGTGTGAGGAGGCCTGGCAGAAGACTAGAAATGTTAATTGGCAACGTACATGTTTTTGAGGCAACGGAAACCAATTCCTTCTATACAAAGGGTGAGGTCTTGTGGCTTGAGGGAGAACAGGACTTTCTTCAGCTTTAAAGATTATGGTTGTTATAGAAAGAGCCAGGGTCAGAGAAGTAAAGAGTGGGTACTCCAGAGAGTCTCCTTCTCTGGAAGCATTCAAAACCTGCCTGGATATGTCCCTGTGCAACCTGCTCTAAGTGGACCTACTTTGGCAGGGGCATTGGACTAAATGATCTCCAGAGGTCCCTTCCAACCCCATGTGATTCTGTGATACTTGGACAGCATGTATCTGCCAACAGTAGAGCAACGTATGGAATGTGTTTAGAAGAGAAATAAAACAAACTTTCTTCATATAGCTCTGTTTCTCTTTGTCCCCTTCTCTACTGCTCCCACTGTAGACATCTCACAGAGAGCAGGATTAGCACGTAAGCAGGGATTTTTCTGGCTAAAATGAGGTATCATTGTGGACAACCACCTTCTCCCTGCAGTATAGGTGTGAACGAGTGGTGAAAGGGAGATAGATGCCTATGCATACACAAGGTAGAAATCGTGGCAGTGCTTCTGCCCCGCTTTAATAAAGGGAGCGTTGCTGGCTCACACGGTTGAACGCAAGTTCATAAATTGTGCATGAAATTACCACATTTGTATGCAAAGTTGTGAGAACATCGTGGGCATATGGCTGGAATAACTGCCAAGATACTCTGGTGATAAGCACAATGCGTGTGCCTAGACAGAAGCTGATTGAAGTTGATAGGCAAACTGGGATATTACTTCTCACTCAACTTCAGACAGGACAACCTTAAAATACTTCCCCATGTATTTCTTCTACACTCTTGCGCTAATAATTAGTCCTGAAAATATCTAGGATTTTTGGTAGAAATATATGGTCTATATATAAAAACAACAAAAAAGGTCTCATTACTCATGCTAGCTAAAACAGTTATATATTTTTTTTAACATTTATTTTTTCTGTAATTCTGAAATACCTGAGAAGTAGGAACGGCTTTTGAACTTTCTCAAATGTTAAGGCAGTACTTTTTTTTTCTGCTAACTTTTCAGTCAGTTTCTGGTAGAGTCATGTAAGAATATGACCCTTTGCTCATCGGAGCAGCATTGATCAACTCATACTGCCTATATGCTACAAATGCTATTTTTATGCCTTATTGCTGTAAATAATGGGAAATCTTTCTCAAAACAATTAGCTTTCTCTTGAAGAAACACAGTATAGCACCAACTCGTGGTGTTGTTGCTCTCAGTTAACGGGAACATATAAAATCTGATTTTGTTTTTGGGCTGTAGTATATTCTTCTTCTCCATACCCAAGGCACAATGAAGAAGCTCAAGATGGTATCTTTAAGGCTAATAGCCAACAAACCAAAGTAGCTTCTCTGTCTCTTTTTGAACTAGAAGTAAGCTGTAGTTTCTGGAGGTCTGTACCATAATGACCGATATGCCCAAGTGTGTACAGACCAAAGAGGTGGTACTTCCATCAAGCAACCAAATTTGAGACTGAGGTACCCTCACAGATTTTTGCTCACTGGCTTCTAGAAGGGATTCTTTGATGGAGGTGAGTATTTATGTTTCTTTGTGTGTATACCTTTCACCACATGCATGTAAACCATGTCATCTAAAAAGTCATCTCCATGGTTTCATATTTAAATGTGTATGTCATATGTTTGCACTACTAATTCCCTTTTAAAATTGCTTTATTTGCTCATGTTGATCCACATTTCTGTTTAATAGTCAGTTTCTTTGCATGTTCTGCATCATCTGTTCTTAAAATGAATGATTTTAACAGTACTGGAACTGAACTAACCTGGAAAATTGCTTTGGAGATGAAAGGGAAAAAATGGTCTGTAAATTAGTCTTTTGCAATTTCTGGTCAAAACAGAGTCTTGCTGAGTGACTTTAAAGAACAATTGGGCAAGGCAGAGACCTTGACAAATAAGCTTTCAGAGACAGTCCAGATGTAATGCCTCTTCTACTCCATTAATAATTTTTCTAGAGTATTTACTCAAGTGTTTTTCCTGATATAATCACACAATTGCTTTCAGGCTCCTGTTAGGCCTCGCTCAAAGCAGATTGACAGAAAATGGCTAAATTATTACCTTTCATGTCTAGCAGCATTTGGTTGAAAAAATATGGTTAAACTGCTGGTTTTGTGCTTTAGCATAGCCCAGGAAAGAGCAAGGTTTGTTTTTCTCAGCTGAAGCAAAGGATTTCAGAGGTTTTGTCAGGCCTACTCACTTTGATGAATGTTTTTGCACCCAGGTTTTTATATTAGTTATCATCAGTGCCATAACCAAGCATTTGCATATCAGTATTGTGGCTGTAGCACTGATCACCTGAAATAGCCTCAGCTGCTAACAAGCCAGTCTTTTTCTTTGGATGAATATATCTGTCATAAATCACTTGAATTTAGATAGGAATGACCATAATGGTTGTTTTTACTTCCTATTCATAGTTTATATTCTTCCTATAGCTTACATCCTGCCTTACATTCCTTGTTTATTGCAGAAAAAGCATATTTGCATCAGAATTTATGGACTCAAATACATCCAGTCCGCTTAATTATCTACTAAATGGAATACATGCTGCCTTTTGTAAGCTGCCTTCTCTGCTCCATTTTTATTTAAATCAAGCATCAATTTAGATTAACAAAATTAGCAGGTACACTGCATGTTCTACAGGCTTACAGGTCATTGTGAAACCTTTTCAGGTTCCAAGTATGTGTAATATTCATGCGCTGCTGTTGTAACATTACTTACCAGATGTATGTTGGCCAAGTAAGTACTATAAATTTAAACTTCTTTTGCAGTGATTGACCCTAAAGCATTCTTTAGACTTGGTACTGACGGCAAATTTAGTAGATAGTTGTCTGGGCATTCTTTGTGCTGATAGAGGCATTTGTTGCAATTTTGGAATAAGGTGCATTCATTAGTTAAAAGCTTTTTTAAACCATGTTGTTGTTTTAGTGCTCAGCTCTTCACCTTGGAAGGACAGATTTTCTGTGGTAAATGAGAATGGAAGTACTGCATCAGTTTGGATTAAACAGTACCTGCATATGAAACAAAACTGTCGTGTCAGGGAGCAGAGTTTCAACACAGCGAGCAGAGAACTGCTGGAAAACCTAAAGGCTAAATGCAGACAGAAATATATAGCCAGAAATATGGAAGGTTCCACTGAGCCCTATGGAGTCTGTGCATTGCTGTCCCTATCGAGAGTGCATCTCTCAGATGTCTGTAATTTGGAGGAATGTCTTCCCTCATCAACTGCTGCACCAAAATGATGGGTGTACAGCTCCCCCTGCAGCCCAGCACCTTTTCTTCAGAAAACATTGGGGCCACAAGAAAGGATGCTTTTTTGGCTTTTGATGACTGTCATTGGAAAAGATGTTTTGCATCTGAGCCCTTCTCACCAGTGGGGACTTGTTCTGGCCCGTAATGAACTTGGGGATTGACATCATTGCTCCCAAGTACATTAGAGATTCCTCTCAGCTGAGGGCTCTTTCTTTTTTTTTTTCTTTTTTTTTTTTCTCCCCCCGCCCCTCATTTCAGTGTCTCAAGCCAAAGCTGGCTCCCTGCCTGCTGCTTCTTGGAGCTCTTCCCAGGCCACCTCATGGTTTTCATAAGGAGTATATTTGTTAACTTGAAAAATACATACGAAGATAACTAATGTTTCTCCTCTGTCTTCCTTCACCACAGTGTACCCTCTGGTTAGTTCAGTGCTAAATAAAATAGCATAGAGGGGATGTTTTTGCTTTCTGTTGAAATGACAACAGTGTTTCTCTTACCTGCGTCTACTTTCTGGCTAAATTTCACACCTTTAGTTTGTGCCAGCTCTCTCCTCTCACTTCTGAAGCTCATATGGTTTGATTTTTATCTCTTTCTAGGAGAAGAGTGTCTCAGAAGGTGGAGGTTGAAGACAGGCATGTAGAATTTGGGAGTGCAGTCCCCCATACAGCTGTAGAGATGGTCCAGGAAGCAGCTTGTGGATGGAAAACTGAGAATGGTACTTTGGCTGCTCTGATTTGTTTCATCAAGTAACCCAACCTGTTCCCAAACTTGAATGTTCAGGAAAATTGACTTGGACACTGATTCTTGGATTGTAAAGGTTTGCCTGTGCAGGCTATAAGGTTAAAGTATAAACTTAAAGTACCTTAGATAAACCATATTACAGCCCCATGAAGCCACACAGCTTAAAAAAAAAAAACGGCCTAATTTAATGTTGCTTAATTCATTTCTCAACAAATTAAACTAAACCAAATTCAGGTGGTATTTATTCCAGGTTTTTAATGTGGTCCAACTTAATTCACTTGAAAGGGTAATTCAGATGAATTTTCCTGAGTGTGGCATGTGGACAAGCCGTGACACACAGCACCGTGCTGTCAAGTTATTTTCCCTCAGGAGACCAAAACATATAGTTATAGTAATGAACAACAAGTGTCTCCATGCAGAAAAAAGCTCAGTTAATCAACAGCAGTAGGAGCATTGGGCGCAAATCAGAATCAGATGAGTTTTGCTGGGTAAATCTCCCGCATTATGGCCTTTCTAATAACTTTTCTAATAACTCGCCCACCAAAGAGATAAATCACTGAGCAGCTATTTGCTTGCTGGAAGGTGGCTCAGCTGAGAGAAAGAGCTAAAATAGTAAGAGTTTTGGGATAGATGCTGAAATCTTTGTCATGATCAGAGGAAATTGCTTGGCACAGGAGAAGTAAATACAATTTGGAGGCTGATCCGGAGTGTGGTGCTGGCATTTCCCAGGGGAAGAAAGTAGTTTGTGGGTTTTTTAATGGACTATTTCAGACATGTCCACACCCCTTTGTCCTACCAAGTTGAGGGTGAAGAAAACCTCAAGAGCATTGCCTTTTTAAAACACAGTTCTTGTTTTGAAACACAGGTACTGAATATAAATATCCAATTTTTGAATCATATAAAATATATTACAGTTTTATGTTCATTATATAAAAAAATTAAATACGATGCATTTCTGCATTGAAGATAAGATTAATTTCTGACCTTATCACTTCATTTAAGTACCGTTTTACTAATTGTCTCAATTGTTCTGTGTTTATAGGTGGTTACCTCTGCTCTGGAATGGGACCTGTTTAAGCACACCGAGAAGAGGTAGCTGCCTTTTTGTGAGGAGCTACCAATATGGCCTATCCAAGAACTGTGATATTCAAACTGTTTACTTTTTCACATATCTCTGGTAAGTTTCCTCCTCATCTGCATCTGAGATATATTAACAGGAAAAGAAGGTGGTTTATGGTGGTTTCATATCAGAGAAACAGCAGGAGATGAACATGCAATTAATCTTAGTGAGGTGACTGATCAGGACATCTTGCCTTGTAAGCTTTGTCTGTACTAAGTGAACCTTTGCAGAGCAATCTATATGATAGATGAAAGACAAGATTTGTTTTGTTTTGGTTTTTTTTTCTCTGTGTACACTGTACAAATTTTGTGTTTCTTTTAGAGCTTTTGCTTTTCTAACAAAGGACAAACAACGGAGGATTAGAAGGTTTTCCAAATCCGTTGTGACAGCATCCTTGGAAGCTGCCTGCTGGGGGGAGACAGGGGTATGAAAGACACATCTGACTGTGGGATCTTCTGTCGTAGGTCAGCAGAAGGCCACTTCTGGCAGCAGGGTCCACTCGCCTATCGTGTTTGCTGGATTGAAACAGCTTTTAGTTTGCACAGGTATTCTGAGTGGGTGTTAAAGTCCACTTTCTAATATGTCATGGCAATAAATAAAAAAGAAAAGCAGGAGTTAAGCCTGCTTGCAAATCATGTGTAGCTGCGGGTACATCAAGTGGGACACATGCATCCTCAGGCGGCCCATGCAAAGCTCAAAATTTTTCTGTGAAGCTTCCCCTGCTTTGAAGAGGCACACAAAATCTGACTTGTTTTGTGGCCAAGGACTTGCTGTCTGCCTTTTCTTTCTTTATATTCCCTAAACTCAGCCGGAATCGTAAAGGCTAACGCCTGGAGAATCTTCTGATGAGAGAGAGAGATGCAACACCCACCCTGCATGTGGATGTGGGCCAGGTTGCTGGAGATGCTGCCTGAAGTGATGGTTCCAAAGGATGTTAATCTAACAGACTGCTGCCTTGTCCCATGAACACCATGTCACAGCGGATGGCATCCCTGATCATAGCTTAAAGTGTGTCCATTCGACTCCTGCCCAGCTTGAAGGTTTTTTCCAGCTGTCGTTGTCCTTGCAAACACCTGCATCTATCTCTCTCTCTTGCATCGTGCCCCCTACATTCATGTGAATCTCACATGGGAGGGGGGACAGGAAGGGGGGGAAAGAACATAGCTGGAAAATGGCCAAAAGGCAAAATTGCTCTGACTTTCAAAATTTAAAAAAAAAAAAAAAAAAAAGCATTGTCCTTACTCAGGAATGAATGAGTAGTCCTGCTGGTTTTGCTATATGCCTAAAGAACATTTCCAGGGCAAAGGAACACATGAAAGGAAAACAGAAGATTTTTGAAAAGAAAGCTAAATGTCAGAGGTGTCAGCTCTGCCATCAGTCCCACACTAAGCAGGCCTTGATCCAGCTCAGGTGATGCCTTGCCTGAGAAGGAGAAAGGGGAAAACCCTCCTGCCCCAACACACAGTGGTTTCATTTAGCTGCAACACCATAACGTTTGTTCCTTTATCTTCCAGCACGGAATCTCTGTTCTGTCCTGGAGGAACGACACTCAAGATGGGGATGCCTGAAAACATAACCTAGACCAGCCTAGGGAGCTGGGACGGAGTCCCTGAGGTCTCTGGAGTGGTGTAAAGTCTTGTGCTGAGTATGATCTTAAAACCACTCACTCCTTTTGAACTACAGACCTCAGCATTGTCCTGGAGAGAGAAATAATCTCCCTCCTCTGCTCTGCCAGCTGCGCTGTGGAGGGGACTTACTGAAATAGCATCAAGAGGGGCTCATTTTGAGCAGAGTGAGGCTGGGGAGAAATGTGACACTGGGACGGGGCTGTATCTCTGCGAAGTGATGAGCTGACACCAGCTGGGAGGCCTGAGCTAGATCCCTGCTGTGAAATACAAGTTGCTTCTCTACTGAGCATCACCCTCCTTTCCGCACGACGGAGCCGGGGCTGCGGCAGCGGGGCTTAAAGGAGTCCTATGGCCTGTTGAGGCCAAAGCAGCAATCAAATCTGTCCCTCAATAGGAGTTTGTATACTATTAAAACTCTGCAATTCACTTTTCCTAAGTCCTGGTGTGCTCAGGAAGCTCCCATAGCACTGCCCCATGTCACAGCACCCACTCCTCTGCTGCTAACCCAGCACCAAATGCCACTGTGGTCTCATAAAATGCAGGAACTCCTGGAGAAGCCACCATTCCTTCCTCCCTGCTACCAGGGGAGACGTGTAATGATCCACAAGCAGGCTCCTGTGGGACACTGCGATGACAAAGTAGAGGGGAAAGGGTCAGGGCTGCATTTGAAAGGCCTGGGGTGTCTGTGTTAACGCAGTAAAGCACTCAGTTGCTTACTCACCAACATGAAGCTGGATTCTCCCACTTTTCTAACTGGTATGTTCTCCCATTTTTCTGACTGGTTTTGTTTTATTTATGCCCTTTCTTTCTTCATTCATTTCACTTCACTTCTTCTTCATTCTTGCTGCCCATTACGTTTGGGGGTGTGGAAAAGCAAGCCTGTGCTTGTTATCTGTGAAACTTGTCCCTAGCCCTGGAGAGGACCTATTTTTAGGCCAGGCAGTAATCAGGGGGCTATTTTTTCCCCATGGGCAGTACTCCCTCCCTGCAGCACCTCAGTCGTGCCTTTTACATCTTTCCCATGAGATGTAGACATCTTTCTAGCAGTAATGTGTCATGGGGATGAGGGTTTGGGAACCTGTGGTCTTGTGAAGTCGCGTGTGGCTTGGGGAGATGCTGCAACACTGAATCTTATGCTTGTTAATCCACAGCACCGTCAGACTGTCTTTCCACGCTCACCAGTTTTGAGACTTCTGAGAATACGGATGATTGCAGGGAAGATGATAATTGCTTCATCTTAATTGCCGTTTGGGCTCCCCCTGCCTCCCTGAAAGCTGTGGCCCAGCACCATTTCTCATCTGGTTACGAGGGCTGTGAGGAAACCAGGACTTTCTGTTGGAAGTTAGCAATGTGTCCTTATGGCCAAGAAGGCCAATGACATCCCGGGGTGCATCAGGAAGAGTGTGACCAGCAGGTGGAGGGAGGCCATCCTGCCCCTCTGCTCTGCCCTGGGGAGGTCTCATCTGGAGCACTGGGACCAGTTCTGGGCTCCCCAGTTCAGGAAGGATGGGAAACTGCTGGAGAGGGTACAGCAGAGGCTACAAAGATGATGAGGGGCTGGAGCATCTCTCTGAGGAGATGAGGAAA
>JAOXNG010000012.1:60747721-60763779 GCA_028566535.1 Scolopax minor
AAGTAGTGGAAGAAGTGAACCCTTTCCCAAGAACCATAATAATACGGAGAAAACATTGTGTAGCCAATAGCCCCTATTTTCTTCCATCTTCTTTTTGTTATTTATTCTTTAATTTGGCAGCATCTGCTTTTCAGTGTATTAGACCAACTGTTGGAAATTGAGATTTGTCTGAAGTTTTGACTTGCACCATTACTGTGTTAAATGCATCATAAGGATGAATATTGAATTCACTTGAAAATCTGTTTCTGAATGTTAAGGTCACCTAACCTCAATAGTTCACAGGCTTGCTTTCCAGATCTGATTAGTGCTTGCTGACATTGAGAAGGAGGATACTTTTTTTTATATACCAAATCCATTTTTTTTTCCTTCCCTTTTCATCATATAGTATAAAGCCATTCAAGCAGAAAATGGCAGTCACGTGCCATTGATACATTATGTCCAGTAACTGCTATGAAGTTCATTTTGATAGGAAGCATGTTAAAAGTTATATCATGAATTGTACTATTGAAGGACTTTGTGGTCCAGCTGAAAGTCAGTTATGTAAACTCCAGTATGCAAAAACAAATTCTTTTACAATTACTCTATCTGTTAGAATATTAATTCTAATTAAATTAAACTGTAATTGAAAAAAGTGAAAAATTTTGCTCAGTTTTACATAGCATAATTAAGACATTATTTTAAACATAGAAACATTGGAAGGCATTTAATGTAGCATTGGCGTAGCATTGAATGTCCATTACATATTTCTACTATTTCATTTTCAGGAATGCAAATATTGGATATAGTTTTTAATCTACTGCTATAATGAGATGGAATTATAAAAGCTGGCAACTGGTATGATAAGAGATATCACCCCTTTACATTCTTTAATAACAAAGAGGTCAATAGAGCTAAAGAGGTTCTTTTGGTAAGATATATGTGATATAGAAATGGTCTTAATTCTCTGCTAGAGAATGTAACTTTGCAAAAATACTGGGAATATTTATGGTTACTTTAATCCTTTCTTCGAAGTGCTCTGTAAATACTGATTATATAATTCCCATTAGATTCCTATGGGATAGGTATTTCTTATTCCCATTTTATAGGTGGGAGCCCTGAAACACTAAGAAAGAAAAAAATTCCTACTCATTTTAGTGTCTCTTTTTTTCTTTTTTTCTCCAGTATGAGAATGGAGCAGAATCTCTAAAAGGGAAAGCCCCACTTCCCAAGTCAGGAATACAGCTGTTCAGGGTAAAAAAACCCAACCAACCAACCAAAAAAAAAAGCCTAAATTGTTTTTATAGATTCTGCACTAATTTAAAAATAATTGCTGATATTGGAAATACATGAGTTGTAATTTGCTGGAAATTTGAATTTAAGTAAATGGGAATATATTTGTAGGCATTCCCTCTCTGCTTCCTTCTCCCCCAGCTCCCTTTGTTCCTTTTCTCCCCCAATTAAAACAATTTCACAAAAAATAGGTCTTTAAAAGCCATAGAAAACAGAGCACTGGTAAGACTTCTGATTATTTTGGTAAAGATTCTTGTCTGTGTCTCATGAAGGATGATACCGTACATTCGCAGTGCTGAACTCTTCATTTCTTTCTGAGAAAAGTAAACCCACTTTTAGGTCATGATGCTGCTTGAAACACAGCAACAATGAAGTTTGCTCTGGTGCTCACTGTTCCCATTGCAATGCGCTGCCACGGCTGATACTCAGAAATTATATGGGCCCTGAACCATAAGTGCTCAATTTATATTAGTCCCAGTTGCTTCACAGTGACTCTTCAGTGTGTAAAAATAAGCACTTGGATTTTTGCAGATTGAGGGTCTTAATATGTAACTGCATATAACCAAGTCTCACCCTGGCCTCATAAAGGAAAATAAACAACGCAGCACAGAGCTTGTTAATATTTTCTTGAGTCCTTTTTACCCTGGTTCAGTCACTGTCATTAATTTGTTATGATTGTGGCAACATGTCAAGAGTTTGCATATTTTTATTTTTGTCTGAATGACTCTGTGAGGTCTTGGTTATTTTATATTACCTTGACTGCCACAAGCAGAATCCGACCCAGATAAAATTATGTAAATGTAAATGTCAATAAAATAAATTATTCTATTTTTGCAGATGTTCTTCATCTGGATCGAATTTGATTGTGGATGCTTGTCTCCATGGATAATGATCCAGAGCTAAAGGATGAAAGTGTTCTTGGAGCAAAGAAAACACATTCTGAATCTTTACTGTAAATTATACACTATAGAAAATCAGTCCAAATTGTTCAAACCCTTGGACAATTACAATGTTATTCTACTCACCATGCTGAGTACTGTGTAATTATCATGGTTAGCAGCAGTTTGCTTGCTTTCAGCCCTGAAGGGAGATGCAAGCTTTACTGAACAAAAATAAATGCAGATGTTGGACCTTATTTTGTTTTCTGACTCAGCAACTGAAAATACCCACAAAGCGTGAAGGATTTTTTTTTCTTCTTATTTAGTTGATATAGCATTAACAAAAACAGTGCTATTGATCAAAAATGCACTGCACTATTCATAATGGAGAGTGTGGTTACTTGCATGATTAAAGAATTTGCTAGGTTGCAACCCTAAGATTTATTTGTGAAAAGAAAGATTAAAAAAAATATCAGCGAAGTTGTTCCCAAAGCAGAAAGATCCACTCATTAAGAACCATTCCTGTTACCAATAGCTTTCTAGTTTATAGGCTCACCCTTCTCCTATTATTTCAAAGACAGATTTGCTTGCATAGTTAATGACGCGTGAAACATACTTTACATTAAGTCCATTGTTTTGTAGGGTTAGTTTACCAATTCTCTTCATAAAGATGATCAGTTTTCCAGTCTTCCTGATTAAAAGCTTTCCAATAGAATTAAATTCCTAGAACCTGTTCGGCTTATGGGCCAAGGTTTTTGAACTTCAAAAACTTTTATGTGATTGCTGGAAAGCTTTAAATCCCAATTACTTCTGCAAACTTTGGGTGGACCTGCCACCCACTCAACATCAAAGCTTGGAGCAAATGGCTCAGGAAATCAGTAATAGAAAACACCTTTGGCTTGACCATTTAGAGGATAGATGTGGGATTCTACTTGCCACGAGGCTGTTTTGACTAGAAGATAATATTATATTTTTTTATGTCTTTATGGTAAGTTTTGTCTAATAAAATCTAAGAAGTATCTATAATGTGCCCACAAATATGCTATCAGAATATTAAGTACCAGCTTGAAAGATAGCAACATCTGTCCTTCTGTTTGGGTGCCCTGTTAGATACTGTGAAGTCTTTCTTTTCCCAGAGAGTTGATCCCTGAGATGGGAACTCCCCGGAGGTAGCGTTTGCTAAATTTAGTCTTGCACGATGTGTCTCCTTGAATATGTTACTGGCCACAGCCCACTGCCATAGCTAGACACATGGAAGACTAAGGCACTAGGGCACATGCCCTTGCTGAAAAGTGGCAGCTGAAGGAGGTAGAAAATAGGATTAATCACAGTCTCCTTTCCGTTGCATGGTACAACATATGTATTAAAGGAACTTGAAGAAGCTTAATGTGTGGCCTGAAGCTGCTTCTTAATATAGAGTGACCCTCAAAGGTATGTGAGGTTAGTAGTGGAACTCTTGGTTCTCAGTATTTAGATTTCTGTGATAACTCTTGGAAGTGTTTTCCTCTGGTTAATGCACTTACAGCTTTGCCTCTGTATTGGCACAGATGTGCTCACTTTCTTTCCCATCTTGCCTATGTCTTTACACATTTATTTCAGTAGCTTTTGGCACTGGCTGCATATCCCACAGTTGAAAGATCTTCTTTTCCATGGGAAGCCTTATTAATTCCAGGGGTCTGATTGCTTGCCTTGCTTCCACATCTGTCTTCCTAACTTCTAAATGTGCAGTAGTTGAAGCCTTTCCCTCTAGGGAAATTGTGTATTCCCAACTCTGATGGGAATACTCTGGTGGGATTTCACCTTCCCACCCAGAATGGGAAGAGAAAGGAAAGTTTTCAATTTGTTTCATTGGACTTGGATTAGGTTTCTAATTCTATATCCTTTTAATGTTATATGTAAATGGAATTGGGCCATTCATTTGTTTAGGTTCACTACTGTAATCAGTGGGATTAATTTGGGCAATTCTTCCATGTGCCAGAGAAATCAAGAGCCAAATTAGGAATTACGGGTCATCTTTTTATCTAAGTGTGTCTTAAGAGGGCGAGGAGCACTTTTAAAACATATTTTATAAGCAAGCTTTGTGCATTTTGTAACTACTGAACAACACTTACATGCATTTACTATAAACAGCCTTGAGGTCTAAAGATAAAAAGCACTGCATGAGTGTAGCGTTATTTTCATAATCGACCGTTTCCGTGAAGCCAAGTATTGTTTTGATTCTTAGTTGCAGTTCTCAAAAAATGGAACTTTTCCTGCCTTTAATATATCCTTGTGCTAAGTCAGTGAACGGGGCTCACTTCAACTCCATACTCTGCACTGTTCTGTTCCTTTTTCTTTTTTTTTTTTTAAACTGAAATGATATTTTTCTTTAGTTTAAAAGTCTTAATTTTCCTTTACTGTAACATAGTCTGTAAGTGCCAAATAGACTGCAGAGTGCAAGGTTGTTTTCCCACTAATGTATTTGGTTACAGTGAAAGTTCAGTTTCCAAAAGAAAAAATATATTTTCTAGATGAAAAAAAAGAAGTGTTAATTGGTACCTTGGTGATATACTCACTGTATCGTATCCTGTTTTTAACTTTGACTTGCTTAGAATGGAGCTCTCTAACTTCTAAATGGATTTGACTTTACAAAAAAAAAAGAAAAAAAGAAAGCTGATGTTCTTGTATATATGTATATTTTAGAAAGAAATGGACTGAAGACACAGTACCACATTCGTTGGGTGAGTGGCTGATGTATAGGATGTTTACTTCAGAGTGTTGTAATTTATCATGCAGAACTGAAAAATAAACTTATCAAGTACATGCTAATAAGGAACTCTTTAAGGAATCCTTATCAAGGTTGAGGGGTAATGGTTTTAAAATGGAAGAGAGGAGATTTAGATTAGGTATTAGGAAGAAGTTCTTCACTGTGAGGGTAGTGAGGCACTGGAACAGGTTGCCCAGAAGCTGTAGATGCCCCATCCCTGAAGGTGTTCAAGGCAAGGTTGGATGGAGCTTTGAGCAACCTGCTTTAGTGGGAGGTGTCCCTGCCAGGGCAGGCAGGTTGGAACTAGATGGTCTTTAAAGTCCCCTCCAAACCAAACTGTTATATGATTCTAGTATCTCCACCTTTTTCAGCCCATGGTAATATTGATGAGGAATACATAATACAGCAGAATTCCCTGAGATGTAGGATGCAAAATTCCACCCCCTATTGCATACTCTGTTTCTCTCTAGATGTATGAGCAGTTTTTGATTTCAATATGGATTTGGAGAAGTTACGTAGTCATGGAGGTGGTGGCAGAACTGATTAAGCTGATTTTTATTTCTTCTTGTTTAGCATCTTTTTTCCGCCTCTGGTACCAGTAATCTCTAAAAGGAGCAACTGGCACATGTTTCTACTTTTCTACCAACAAATGGGTTGGTTTCCAGTGGAGCTCAGTTAGGCACCTGTGGAATCTGGCACTGGTTTGCCTCCCAAAAACTCAGTGTTATTTTTACTTACTTTTAGCCAGCTTTAACGATGTCACCCAAATTCTGCCTTTTGAGATTTGTCTGGGGTATTGTACAAAGACTCCTGCATGGCCAAACAAACATGATTTCTGATCAAGGTATGCCTGGGCTCACTTTGACCATTCAGGAGCAGAAATTTCAGGTTGACAAAGTGGCTTGTTCTTGGACAACAGTGCCTAAATTCATACAACCCAGTTACGACATTCTCAAGTAGTCTACCTGGAGTAAAACAGGCTGCTTCAGTGGTGTGGTTCTAAATCCAGCAAACTGGTCTGCAGCCACGCCGAGGGCTTGCTGTAATGACATTAAAGTAGATCCTGTGTTGAAGGACTGAAAAGCTGGCTTTTGAACATCTGTTATTGCTAAGTAAATATTATTAATGAATAAGTAGTTCCTCAAAGACTTGTCAGTGCTTATGCTTCATACTTTTATCAATCTTCTGTATATTTGTTTTTCGTTCTTTCCTCCTGTAAGGAGGAAATATCTTCCTTCCCTGAGCTGGGGGTAAGAGAAGAGCTCTGAAGAATCACATTAATAAACTTGCACCCTGCATTGTGCAGACAAGAACTTCTCTGTGGCCCACAGTTTTCCCAAGATAATTTTTTTGTTTGTTTTCCACACTACTATCTGGTGAATAAACATGACTGTTCCCCACTTCCCATGTCTCACAGCTTGCTGTAGGTGACCAGTCAGACAGTGGGGCCAGATTAATGGCAGAAAGCAGATTTTATTGTCCAAGTCAGCTGTGAATGATGGGACTCTGCTAATTCCCATGAAAGCTAACTAAGCTGCCAATTGAATTACTGCATTTACAATCCAGGCTGTCACTGGGAGCAGATTTTCTTTTTAAAGAGCAAAATTAACCACACACAAAATCTTTTTATTGATCTGGGGGAGGGTGGAGGGTGATTGCATCTATTTTTCTAAATTCCGAGCCATTGAGGGTGCTTCTCTTTTATCCCAGTGGAAATGAGTGAACTCTGGATCAGCCTTTCTTCTCATGGGCGTGCAGCAGTTTCTGCTTTTTTCTTGCCATCTCCAGCAAGAGCAAATTTAAAACTTAGGGAGTTTTTGATTGTTTGGTTTTGGTTTGGTGGTGGTGTGGTTTTTTTGGGATTTTTTTATAGAGGCTCTGCAAAATTTATTGAAAAGTTGGAGGTAAAGATGGAATTCAATGATATATTCTTGTCAAAAAATATTACAAAATAAGCTGTAAAAATTGTTCAAAAAGTGACCAAACCATTAACTTCAGTGAACTGCTATTATTTATCTTGGTATTTATTTTATTACTCATCTTTGACAAAAATATAGATACCAATATATATGCAAGTAATATATGCAAATATACCTTTAGGAATGTTATCCTACTTTAAATATGAATGTTTGAAAGAAAGAAATGTACTAATGTAATTCAGAATAAAGGGAAATACTCTTTGCATATATCCTTTTATTCAGTGTCATCCCTGTCATATTTGGAGGTTTTGATTAAAGCAAAGCAAAATTAGTCTTACTGTCTCCAACAAGTATTGGAGAGGATCCCAGAGAAATTCTGTGGCAAAATTTTTCAATTGTTTGCCTTTTTTTTTTTTTTAAAGTTTTTGTGGGGAAGTGAAAATCTTATATAACCTGTAAAGCAGGAATACAAATTTTACTGAGAGTGGTTTTCATTTCTCTTTCACAGAAATGGTTCCAGCCACTAGGCCATAATGGACTCAAGCTTTAAGGAAGCCTGTGCCTTTCCCCTTCTGCTCATGTGTAGAGAAATAGGTACTATGTTTGAAGGAGAAGCTTTTGTATGTGCCCACATACATTTATTATGAGCAGACTATTCAGGCATGCCTTTTAGAGACGTTCTGGACAAAGAAACAGCTCTGGCGAAGAGGCAGAAGAATTGAGTTGTGTGGAAACCTGTTTTGTAAGGAAAAGAAAAAGGAAAATATCAAGGATTATTAAGGACTGGCTGTGTACTCATGATACATAAAGTAGCCCATCAAGAGAACTAGGACCTGAGTGCAGTGACCCGGCAGAGCCAAAGTATAATTTAGGTTGGAAAGGCAGGTCTCCTATGTTGCTTTAGCAGCCAACAGAGTTGGCCTTTACATCCTTGGGAGTGACCTTCATACCAGACTTGGCCTGACAGATACTCCAACCATGTACTGGACAATGCTACTTGTTATTCTTTTGTTCTTCAGGTCTGCTAACAGCTCTGGGAGGCTCAAATGTATATGCTGTTTAATCTTTTTGGTACCAATTTCTTATTTTTCCCTGTCCTGGTGGCTTGAGAAATTATTGTCTGACAAGGTTAGTTTTTGGGATGAGTGCTGCAGGTTTTGTCTCCTGACTGGCTCCAGCTCCCTGTGCCTTACTCAATGACTGTTTGGCTTTGAATGCTTGTTCGAAAGGCACCATGTGAGAAATTAACAAGAAGCAAATAGCTTTGACTCTTGCAAGGGGCAGCAGTGCTTGAGGTAGCAAGCTACCTGCTTTAAACAGGCCAGAAAACAGACTTTGAGCTTCCTGAGCAGCCATCCTTCCCTGCTATCCTCCTGCACAGACCTCTGCTTCCACTGTCCATTTTGAGAGATCAACAGCATTTGTGGTTGCTCTATAGCCTGGCTTTCCATTCTGTATATTAGCAGAGGGCTCTGTAAGGCTATTTTCTGTGGACCTCTCCATCAGCAGCACAGGAAGGTGAAGAAGGTAAGTGGGGGCTGCCTGGGAGGAGAAGGTGGGCAGTAGGGTGAGGGGTGGCTGCATGGAAAATGAGAACGGAAATCAGAAATGGAAAATCAGAATGAGTGCTGGGTGCAGAACAGCAGCAGACATCCATGTCTCCCAGAAAGGATGAAGGTTAAGTTCAACAGAAGGCTCAGGTGCTACAGAAGAAACCAGCAGGGTACAAAGGCTTTTTCTAACAAGCCAAATCAATGTATCGGGTTAACATATGCAATAAATATATTTTCTATGTAATTAACTCAAAGTACATTATTGATAATTTATTAATTACTCTATTCTTAGTGGCTGAAGCTTTTGTAGAACACTTAAGTATTTAACAGATAATTAGTTTATAGAGATATACTTATATAGATAATTAATATATTAATCATTTAAAGCATGAACTATAATTTAGGAAGCCTGTTAATTGTCATGTAACTTTGAAAGCTATCATTTTAACTGCCAATGACATGCATTTGTATTTCTCAGCACTTCACTGCATATTTTCTATTAAAATAGCTATAGGGAAATTAGTTCATAAACAAATGCAGGACAATGCTCCTTTTATCTTTAGGTTACAACTTGCTGATCTAAACCCAACTCACTAGTGACTAAAATTTGTTGCTGCAGAACAATACTGGCAGAAGAACAAATGGATCCCATGAATAAATTCAGGCTGATAATTAGAAGACAGTTTTTAGCCATCTGGATTAGCAAGCAGCCTACAGAAGGTTGTGGAACAGCCTTTAGAAGAACAGCAGAATGAGATGTTTGAATTTTTTTGAAGATGAAGCTTGATAAACTTCTGCATGGGATTGTTCAGGATGATTGTCTGCAGCAGCGGGGGCCTGAAATGAAAAAAAAATTCATGCTGTTGTATTCAGTCCTTTGTGCAATGGGAGGGAGTGCAATCTCAATCCACAAAGATGAATGTGGAGTGAGGAAGATGAATGCAGAGACTAGGAATGGGATGGACATGGATCACTTCTCACTGAGCAGAGGTGAGTTGTTCCCTATAACTATAGCAAATCACAAGGAATTTCCACTAACACCATTGACAACAAGAAGCTAATTGGCTTCTAAGAGTGTCTGTAGGATGATTTTGCAAGTCCTTTCTAATGCTTGGACTATTAACTTCTAGATCCTAGTGTCAACTGCGTTAGGATTAAGAGGAGAAATAGACTCTGTCTACTGTCACTTTAGCCAACAGTGGAAGAAAAGCTCTATATCCCAAAATTGTGGCACCTAGCACTTTATCCCCAAAGCCAATTGTTTTGTGTTAATGAAAGTTTTCAAATGTAGTCTCGATACAGAAGTATTAGTAACAGGGCAGGGACACCTCATCTGCATCCTCTGTCCCAAAGTTGCCTGAAATTAAAAAAAAAATAAAATAAATGCTATGTGCTTGACTGGTGAAAACTGGAAGGCTGTACTGAATTCAGTGAAGATTTGATGATTGTCATTTGCCGGTGGTCTGTCCCAAAATGGGCACTTATTGCTTACTGGTTTTTATGCATGAATCCTTCCTCAAAATGAATTGAAAAAGAGGAAAGACCAATTCACTGAGGCTTGCATCGGCAGCTGCTGACCATTGCCCTGATTATGCAGCAGTTGGCTCAGGAGCTCTTAAACGACTGGTTAACAAAATTTAGAGGACAGGTGAGCATGAAGATGTAGTCATGTTCCATTTCTTATACTTTTTCATAAATATTCACTACTGTCAGTTATCAGAACTGGGGCTCTGAAATGAATAACCTACAAGCCTCACTCACCATGAAGCCACCATGTCCATTCCTGCTCTTCAAATATCTCTTTCTTTCTGACTGGTTTTGTTCTGAAAGAAGTATGCCTGAAGAGTTTTGAAAAATCAAAGTATCAAATTTATGTTTTCAAAACTATTGTTTTACCAAATGACATAAAGGAATATAGATGACTATTCGTCTTCCCAAGTTTCATTTGCATGAAACTGCTCTTAATAAAAGAAATTAAATGGAAAAATCTATTAATATTTCACCATATGTAGGATCCATTTATTACATGGAATATGTGAGAACTTTTTTATGCTAAATTTGCCCTTTGAAGTGGATCAGTCCATCATAATCTTAGGACAAGCTCAGTTAGGTGCTAAACTCAGTTAGGTGTTGGCAACATCAGTATATCATAAAGTTGACTCTTTTGTTTACCTAATAAGCCTGATATTTGATTCCTATCATCATTAGATCACTAAATGCGCTTAAAATATTGTGGCTGATATTAAAAATGTTATTGAAATTGAACTTTGAAATGCTACTGAATCAGGCAGTCTCCTGACCTGGTACTTTTAACCAGAACTTCAAAAGCTTGTGGTAGATCAAAATGTTTTTGTTCTTCTCCCTCCCCCTACTGCTTGCAGCCACTTAGGTGGTAGAAAATGATGTAATATTTTCTTATGCCCTAAGCTATTAATTGTTTCTGTTTTCTCCTAGTTTCTAGAACCATTTCCATAAATCTATGTTGTTTTTCCAAGTTAAGAGAAATATTCAACATAATCTGTTAATTTGAAGGGGATGCTTTTTTATAAAGGAAGTTCTTCATGTGGAGGGGAACCGTGGTGGGGGGCTAGATGTTTTTCTTTACAGGCCACATAAACTTGGAGGGGCAAAGCCTGAGAGCAGTCGTTTGTTTTCTCTGGGTTAATGGCTTTCAGCTGGGTGTCTGTCTGCTGAATAATGACTGAGCTGCTACATCAGCCTGTCTCTTCCACTGCAAAACATGTGTTCATCTAATGGCATTGACATATTGGAAGTGGAATGAGCCTCCCCACTTGAGTTGTTCAAACGCTATACATCCTACCAGAGTGAAATTAAATAAGGAGAAGTGACAAAAGAGGAGGATTCAAGGAAGATGATGGTGTGTTCTGAATGTGCAGCATCAAAGAGACTTTGGTTTTGACATCACTTGTGCCGCTCATTATTTAATCATTCCCATCCTGAGTATTTATTTTCTAAAGGGAAAAATTGGTTTGCAGATTTCGAGTCCTATGTTTTTGATCTGTAGCATATACTTGTACTACTGGGTGATGTGGAAAAATAATAAACAGTAGAAAGCTTGGAGTACTCTCAAATTGCTGAGAGCAAAATTTGAAAAGTACTTATGCAGCATGCAAAATTTTCAGGCCCCTCTCTCATTTAATCCTGGGATTAAGTTATCTAAATCACAGAAACTTCTAGAAAATATCCTCGTATTTCTACAGCAGGCATCAGTGTCTGGACACAGGGATACAAAATAAGTATCTTGGCTGTCCCACAAGGTATACTGGTTTGTGAAATTGCTTTTTTGGTGATTGCAGTTGGGGAAAAATGCATTGTTAGCAACTAACAAGGAAGCAAATAGCCTGTAACAATGCCGGGATTGATTTGAATAATTATTGACTTGATTTGGTTCAGCCTTTTGACACTGTTTTTGTAAGATGAAGCCCTCTGCCTGCTTCCATGTGCCTTGCCCTTCACTGCTGCTAACCTGCCAGGTGGAGGCTGATTGTACTGTGAAGCCTGAAACTGGTTATTATTGGTGTGATAGATTTCCATGTAGTCAGCCTAGCTTTTGATAGGCCCCTTTTGTTTTCCACTCAAAGGCTTCTGTCCCCATCTGCCATCCTCCTAGGTGGGCAGAGGTATTCCAGATAACGTGCAAACGTGCATTAAACGTGCAAAAAGCAGGAGTGAGAATTCACAAGGTCCCACGTGAAAGTTCATCATCCATCCAGAACTGCATTCCAGAAATGACAAAAGCTATCAGTCTTGTGGGTGCAGACCCTTTTGATTCACTGACAGTAATAATTCCACCCCTATCTCTTTGGTAATGCATTAGCATTAACTGTAATTTTTGCCTTGAGACAGGCTCTGCAGTACAGCATGACGGTTCCTACCCTGTAATTGTAGGATCCTCATTAATCAAAAAGAATATTATGACATTGTGAGCTTACAAGAAAGACAATTCATGACTGACACAATAAAGGCCTAAATTATACTGCTTTGATGATTAGAGGTGCAAAATTGCTTTTTTATATTTTTTTCTCTTGTGAAAATAGGATTTAGCAGCTGTAAGAAAAAAACTCTGTGTAATGAAAGTAGGGAGTGTTCAGAAGCAAGCAGCACCAGCTCTATCTAGAAAAGACCTTTTTTTTCAAAAGGAAATTAAAATTTCAGAGCTGTTTCGGTAGTGCTTTTTTATTGATGAACCTGAATTTAAATTAGGATCTTGAGGAATAAATACGTGAGAAGCCCATTGCTGTTGCACTGTGTTTAGTAGTTTTTGCTGCTGTTACCCTTTAAAATTACAGAAATTTTATATGTTTTTGGCCAGCTTCCGAAATGTGTTTTGACATATATGAAATGATTAATACTCAAACACACCTGATAAATTAAATGCAGTTACATATATTCTCCTTTATTCATAAGGAGCTAGAGATTCTGAATGATAAATGAAGGAGAGAGGAAAAAAATGTTAAAGCCAAGTTTGTTCCACTGAAATTAAGCAAGAAAACCCGTTGAGTTCCTAGAGCAAACCTGGAGGGTGTTCAATAAACACTGGTTTAAATAAGATAGTCCAGTGGAAACTCTTGGGAAGACCCAACATTCCCCAAAGACAGAAGGCTGAAGGGGTGCTGAGTAAGTGGTCTGCTCCCAGAGGAGGACCTTGTCCCTGAGTATTTGTGTGTGCCCCGTGCGTTCTGAAGTGCAGCAATTAACAGGGAAATTAATCAAAAACATATTTTCTCTCCAGGGATTCCTTCCTCCAGAATTGATTGACTGCAGCACTCATGATCCAAGTAACCGATAACTTAAATGAGCATTTAAGACTCTGGGAGAGTCCCCAAAAGTGCCTGCTGAGTTGGGCTCCTCACACATGCTGGACTTATTCCAGGCACTCTTGTCTGTCTATAGGTATTTACATATGTTTTTAAGTATAGCCTTTACCGCTAAGACAGCCAGACTTCTGAGTGGGTTAGAAATGACTCCCCTGGCTTTTCTGGAAAAAAAAAGATAGTTGAGAAAATGAGGAGAAAAAAGTTACCTCTGAATATTACCCAGAACCCCATCTCTTCTCCAGATAAAGCATTTTGCATGTGTCCTCCGTATCCATTGCTTTTGTTTGCTTGAGGTTGTTATGTGTAGGATGGTCAAACTTAGCCGTTAAGTGAAATCAATGAGGAAAATAGTAATTTTTGTTTAAAATATTTCTTGAAATAATGTACATTCCTTCTTTTTTTTTTTTTTTATTATAGAAATGGTTTAAAACAAGGTTCAGAGATGAATTTACTATGGCACTCATCTTCCAGTGGTCACAGATGAACGATGAAGTAGGAGCTATTGAAGTGGCAGAACAAGTTAGGTGTGTCCACATTAGGAGTTGCTTGCTTTGCCCTAACTCTGCTTTTGAAGTGAATCTCCAGGCTGCCCACCTTGCTGCGCTTGGATTTGCAACGGGGATCAGTCCCAGAGGGTGCAGATTGAACCTTCCCACGAGCTTCACCCAGAAGTTGACTTTCAATGGGTTTTTCAATACGCAAGGCCAGACTGGAGTTAACTTGATACAAACTTCCCCTGAAATTGATGTAGCGAACATGTCAGGTCTTCAGCATCCAAGGTTTTGGCCTGTAAATCTATTCCTATGGGGATGTGCTACTTGTTAAAAAAGATACTGTCCTGGTTGTTCCTTTCCAACTTAAATCCAGTGGCACTTAGTGGTATCTCAAATCCTGCTGGGTGTATTTGTAAACACCATTAAGAAAATATCCTCAATATCTGAATATTTTTTTACGCATAACTGGCATTTATTCCTATCTTAAATTCTTGTAGATGTGGTTTTCTCTCTTCAGGACTGAACCAAGGGGAGTCATCTTAAGTCTCAGTGATTTCTTTAGCTCAATCATTAGTTCATTCTTTTGGGAGGGCTCCAGAAGTGCACAACATTTGGGATGTGGGACTTCTGTGCTTGTTTCGATGATCACATACAGATGGCACGAAAACACAGCAATCCAGATGTTTCCCACGGTATAAAGACAAAAGTACATGGAGCAGAGACTTCCTTCTGAGAGATTAAAAAAAAAAATAAATTCTACTAAGATCTCAGTCCCTGATTTTTTTGTTATGTTGGATCTATCCTAGCAAAACCCGAGTGAGACTTTTGTGACAGGTTGCCAGTGTGACTTTCTCCAATTCTTCTCCTTAGAGGGATCTGCTACATAGCATTGCCCTGACCTGGGGTCAGAGTAACATAAGACAAAAAGATGGTCATCTTATTCTGCTTCACCTTGAAGAGTCCCACAGCAAAGGCCTTGTATTCAAACTGTTAATTAGAAAAGTGGATTTGCTGAAGTACCATGGAAACAGTGAAACCTAATCTGAAGATACCTGTAAAACTGTTGTTATTTAGTCCCAGTTAGCCAATGATGGGTGATGGATGCTCTCCCCCGGCTTCTCACACCAAGGAGAAGAGGAGGAGAGATAGAGATTTATGAGCTTAGAAGGAACTAAGCTACTTTAATGAAATATTAATAATAAAATAAAAAGTAAATAATGAAATAAATACAATATATACAAAACCGTATCAAGCTCCCAGGATGACCTCACCAGCAGGTACTGAGGAAGTCCCAGACAGGACTCCGTGAGGGATGGGAACTGGATTCTGGATCTGGAGTCAGGAACACATAGATCTGGATCAAAAGCAGACAGAGTCCTCCCAGGACATCAGCCAGTGAAGAAAGAGCACTGATCCTTTGATCCCTCAGCTTTTAAGCTGACCATGGGGCAGATGGGATGCAATACCCTCATGGTCAGGTTTTGGACACCTGTCCTGTCTCCTTCTCCCTGCAGGTGTGACCCCTCTATACTTTTCTGTTTCCGACCCTCCAACGAGTCAAAAAACGAAATTAGATGACCTTGGTTATTATAGCAATAACTATAAGTAGGAGCCTCTCTACATACTGTTCCTTGGCTTTATCACTCTGAGAATGAACAGTTTCTCCCCAATATGCCATTAATTTCAGAGCTGAGAAGTAAAATTACTGAACAGAAAGTTGGTTCTCTTTTTCCTCAAACCACGACAAAAAACAAGCCTGAGGTAAAGCTGTGTAGAAAACATTGTCATACATGTTTATGAGTTTAAAAACTACTTAGAGTTAAATATGCATAGATTTTTAAAAGAATTAAATCTTCAAAATGAAAAATAATTTCTGTTATTGAAAATGATGATTTTTTGCTCTTGTTCACCTCTGCGGACTTGCATAATGTCGCTAAAATAGCCCAAATGAAGACTTATAATGATTGATGCAGTTGTGTTGTTGTGTTTTTGGTGTTTGTATTTTTTTCTTTGTTAGTGGTGATTGGTCTTCCCTGATCTTTTTAATTGGATTGTAGGCTGCCTTATGAGCAGTATTATTGATGTCAGAGAGAGATTCACCAGTGGTGAAACCACAGAAAGTACGTAAGAATTCAGAGTCGTGATTCATATTAGGGGGTCCTGGCTGCAGCTGTCCAGGTGTTTGTTCTTTCCACTTGCCCTTCCAAACATTGAGATTCAAACTATATTGATAAACATGACTTTTAAATTTTTTTCTTAATGCATTGTGCCCCTTCCTAGTCATGTTATAGTAGTATGATTATATAATTTTATCCTAATATTTTCACGTATAGTATTAGTTTATTAAATTATATTGTGCCC
>JAOXNG010000012.1:60830566-60841666 GCA_028566535.1 Scolopax minor
TGGACAGGCTGCCCAGGGAGGTTGTGGAGTCCTCTTCTCTTGAGATTTTCAAGACCGCTTGGATGCAGTCCTGAGTAACATACTCTAACATGCTCTGGGCAATCCTGCTTCATCAGAGAAGTTGGACTAGATGATCTCTATGGTCTCTTCCAACTCTAAAAAAATTCAGTGAAATTCAATGAAAAGAATTACTTTACTGAGAGAGTAAGGGGTCAGGCACTGGAACAGTCTGCCCAGGGAGGTGGTGGAGTCAGCATCCCTGGAGGTATTTAAGAAATGTGTAGATGTGGCACTTCAGGGTGTGCTCTGGTGCTCGAGACTGTTGGTTTGTGTCTGTTTGTGATTTTTTTTGGTGTTGGGTTTGGTTGGGTTTTTTTTCTGTGGTTGGACTTGATGATCTCAAAAATCCCTTCCAACCGTGAATATTCTGTGCTTGTGCAATGGTTTGTATGGAGGTTGGGAAGCCAGTGGGACTGAAGCAGGCCTGATACTGGTGGCTTGACATGAGTAACATTGGCTGTTCAAATGAAGAAGTATTTGCCTCCAGGTGATTAGACAAATACTTGTTTTAAACTGCCTTTACTTCTTATTCTCTGGGGTTTTTTTGTGGAACTCTGTTAAATGTGGGTTTTACACAGCACTCAACTCTCATGCATGATAATCCTTTTGTGCACTAAATGACCTTTGAGAATTGAAAAGAGCAGTCTCCCATGAAATAATGAAAAGGGTTTAAATAATTAGTTAGCTTTTTTATGCCGTCTTGTGTTTGTGCCAGAAGTGTAAACTCACCTCACTATTTCTGAAGCTTTTCCTACAGAATGCTAGAAAATTACTTTTTTCATAAAGCAATTATTAAAAACACTTTGTCTGAGCCTTGAGCTTTGAAAAATACCAATATCACAGAATCACAGCAAGTGGAGAGATGTGGAGACCTCTACAAAGCTTAGTGTTAATTTCTTCATTACATAAATTTGTTAAATTTTCTATATGGGAATTTTTTATTCCTTTCTATAGGAAGGAGTACATTCAAGATTCGTTCCATGCACTGAAGCATTTATAAATCTAGGAAACGTAATGCTGTGTTTCATGCTGGTTTTAAGTCATTTTTGCTATGGGTACAGAAATGAAAGTTGTGAAATTTGTCAAAATAGCTATTTATTGTCTTTATGTGTTTCACCCAGGCTAGAAAAGCACACTGCCTGCCTCCAGTGCAACTTTGACTAAAGGCTCCTATTTCCAAAAAACATTTCTCCACTTTTTAAGCTTCTACACGTTTGTGACCCTAAATTTTGGCATTTATAAACGTATGAAGGGTATTTCATCTAGATTCTGTTTCATCCCAAATACAAAAATCCACATCCTAAGAAGAGTTTGAAAGGTAAATAATTAAAATACAGTAATTGATCTAGAACACTGACCACAGTTTTTACGGATGATATCAGAAACAAACTGGATTCTAGTGGGAGATTCCTCAGAGTTTCTGTTGCCATTACCATTTTTATTCCTGTGTAATGTTTCTAGGCAAGTCTGACTGCTCTGAGACCTACTTATTCCAAATAGCAATGATAAGGTTTTATGACTCAGAAAACAACTCAGATTGAACTGAGTTAAATTTGCAGCGATGCCAGCACTCGGTCTCTGAATGTTAGCTCATGGGGAACAACGAACTTATCTTATTGCGCTTCAAAATTAAATAATTAAAATCAATCCCTCCCCTCCCCCCCATTTCTTTACGGTTAATAATTATAATAACATACTCAGATGCAGGCAGTGTTATTATCTGATAATGCCTGAAATTTGAAATGGGCCTATTAGCCACCCGAGGCGAAACATAATTGCCCAGTTTCTGTGCACTATCAGATGGCAGATGATGTTGCTGAATGTTATTACTTAAGTATTTCAATTTTTCATATGGTGGAGACATTAAATTTCAACTGTGTGCTGCAGCAAAATGCCCCACATTGAAGGGTGTTACTATTTGTGAAAGGGTGCAATGCAGGTAGTGTTAAACCTATAGCCTTCGGTGAAACTGGTGCTTTGACAATATAATTAAAGCTGAAGAATGTTGTTGCTGAACTTTCACATGTGGTATATATTGTAGTGTATTTGCACTCTAAATAGCAATAACCCCGTGTCAGCTTTCCTAAGCATGGGAGGCCTGAGCCCCTTTCATTGTTGGGCTATCTATTCACTGACATGGAGTAGCTACACACCTCTAGACACTGCAAGTGAATTCCACCCTTCTTTGGAAGAAGCCAATGACTTTTCCGGAGCAAGGACTTCTTGTCTGTGCTCCACAGTGTGCACAGACATGCACAAGATGAAGAGAGGATTCGCTTCTTTTCACCCTTTGCTACTGTGAAAAAATGCATACTTTTATTCGTTACTAAATCCTGAGACTGGAGGCATCAGCTACGTGACCTTCAGCTAGGAGAAGGCTTAATTGCCATGTACCAAAGGGTGCTTGATTTTAGTTATGTGGGAAAATTTTGTTTTGTTTTTTTCAGTTTCTTCAGGAGAAATCTCTTTTGTTCCCAAATTTGAGTTCTTCTTTATGCCACATGTTTTAAATTCTCAAATTAAATTCTCAGCTGCTGCAGCTATTATTTTTTATTTTGCCCTAAGTAGGTTTGCGTAGATGTGCTCTAAAGCTCGGGGGAAGCCAGCTCGTGGCTTCTCAGCTGGGAGATATTGTGGGGCTATGGGAATAAAAGCCAATGAGACTGATGCTGCTAATAAGACTTGCTGGTGTGACTGAGGATGGAAAAAAAAAAAAAAGGGGGTGCAGCTTGAACAACCCTGTGTTACACTGAAGCCTTTGGGACTCCTTCCCGGTGGAATGTGTCTAATAATACTAGCTGGGTAGAAGAGATCTTGGGGTTTAATATATCCACCTCATCTACAACAGCAAGAAGAAACCATGCTTTATAATAATCAGCATGTACTTAGCATCCTTGTGCCACTGCCTGAGGCAGGCGTGAAACAGGAGTTATTCCACTCTGTTGTAACATTGCTGTGCTTTTGTAGCATCACTGAGTGTTAAGATCATTAGGGAGCTGTCTTTTTATGAATTTTCTGGCTTTTAAATAAGCTTATGGTCATTTTGTCCATTTAAACCTTTCAGATGACATGATTCCCTCTGTGATGTCACAGTTACACGGTGCTTGTTCACCTGTGAAAGGGTAAGTGTTGAGTGGGTTTTAGTCTCCTGCAAAATTAACTCTGCCCTCAAATCCTCTGACTTTGCCTTTCCTTGAACAAAAAAATCCCCACAACCTCCCCCAAAAGCTATTTCAATCTGTTTCTTTAGCAGAAACTCATAAAGCTTCATTTTTGTATTAAAATGCTATTTGAGAAAAATACTTCATTATTGAATATAAAAATATTGCAATTTCTACTCCTTTTCCTAGGTGCTTTGGTGAACTGTTGTTCACCCAGACAGGTGCATTAATTACGCTTTCTTATGAATTCTTGAATCAAGAGTTTGAATGAGCCAGTAATCTACAGCCGTGGGTAACAAAGTGAGCTCTATAACAACCTAAAATTGTGTCATGTTTAATCACAGAGTTGCAGGACTTGGCAAGTTTGGTTGTATTTCAGGAGAGCTCAGTGAGGTCGCCAACGAGGCAGGTATCCTTTGGGCTTTTTGAGTGCTGCTCATGGTGGCTGGGGTGCTCATTCTGGAGAACTCGGCACAGATAATGGTGATGGTCAGACGCAGCCTTGAAACAAAGAGGAACATCCTGGGCTTCATCTTTTTTTTTTCTTTTTTTTTTAAAAAATTGCAATTAGTGAAACCGTGATTAGAAAATCCTAGAAGAGGAATTCAAACCAGCCTATAGAGCAATAGGACTGAATTTCAGACCAGGGAGGACCAACTACCTTCCCACCTTTGCTCCATGGCAATGGCTGATGTTTCTTTCTGATGTGGAGATAAATGATGCCACTTTCTCCTGGACCTTGTTCCTAGTGTGTGCAAAATAGGGAAGACTGGTTCTGATGAACCTCATCTCAGAAGGAGAGCTTTAAAAGCAGAAGAGCCAACTAACAAGTTATGAACGGACGAACAGTTATTAACTCAAATTCATTTTTAATATTCATCTCACAATTGTTTTGGAGAGGGGGTTAACAAGGCTACTCAAAAATTGTGCCTGAATGCAGCACGATCAACTGTGCTTTGGCAACGTTGCTGAGAAGGCGCCCAGAAGCCCCTCACAGAACATCAAGCTCCCAGAATGCTATAGCTCTTGGCAAGGGCATTTGATAGCCCACAGACATCAGTGCCAGAACTGGAAAACAATAAAATAAACTATAAGCTATAAAGCAAAAAAGAAAAAAAAAAAAGAAAAGAAAAATTATACTCCTCATAATTGAGTTAGTTTGTTGAGGGACATAAAAATCTAATCAATTGTTTTTGCATAACAATCAGTTGTCACGTTGGGCTCTAATTGAGCAGCCAGATGGAGCCTTGTAGTTGTAGAATGTAGTAGTCATATTCCTGGGACACACAAAACCACATGAGGCAATGAACATTAGGTTCATCTTTCTATTAACGTGTAAGGAGAGCTCCACTTAACAGGCAAAAACAGATTTCCCAAACCAAACATATTCAACTCAATGTGCTTCTCTCCCACACATAGCAGACAGAAACCTTATCTTTTAACAGATCTTTTCTGGGCTTATAGGTACTGCTGAGTACTCTGAAGTTGGGGCACGGGTGGCTTCCAAATGCCCAGATGACATGGAAGATCTACAGGAACTTGATTTTCTTTCTAATATTTTTGTATATGCTCCATATGCACAGCACATTTAAAAGGACACTGACGAGACATTTTTCATAAACATTCTGTTCCTTAATGTTTATAAAAGCTTCTTGGGAAAACTGAAACTGAAATCCATTTCTTGAGTGAATTGTTTTTCTCCTCCATCTGGATACTTTGATTTACTTGGCTGTGGGCTTTCTATTAGCAGCAGAAATAAGTGATAATAAGGCACTGAGAGTATTCATCATTTATCCCTAAGATTAACGATACTGGGTACAAAATATTACTGGAAATTTAACCAGAAAAAAAAAAGCAAGTCTCATTTTGGGTCTGCAAAGCTTGGCAGCATTCTCTCAGAGTATATTGAATCAAATATTGTCAAGAAATATAAATGACTGATAAAAAACCACCTTTGGCTTAAATAAAAAATGTGTTTCTTTCCCTGTCTGTCCTCCCTAGGATCTTCTCAGTCCAATAAACCTCATTGCCTTTGGAAAGGGTTCAATAGAACCACAACAAGGGCTATTTTTATTTGGGTATATCTGCTTGTTAACAGACAAGTAGGCAACAGTTTTGACTCAGAGATCTAGGAAAGGAATTGAACTTGCTGACTCTGTCCTTAGCTTCCAATAATAATTAAAGCAATGATAATAATTCCTCTAAGATTCCTCTCTTCAAAGGATGAGAACGGCGAAGGGCAGCTGGCTCTGCTACTGTATGAATTTAGCCCATTGGGACGTGGTGTTCAGTTGTGACTTTGGAGTGACAGTCTGCATTGCACGTCTGCCATGGGTGCCACCTTTCCTCTGAAGCTTTGTTCAGCCTGCCACGTCAACCTCTTATAGGTAGATATCAACCTTTGTTTCATTTTAGTGAATTATTTGGCTACAATTAAGATCTATTATCTTCATTGTGAAAGGGTTTGGGGTTTTTTGCAGTCTCCCTCTTGAGTAGTCTTTGGATGGCATTTCCTTCTGCTTTTCTCTTATTTTGACAGTTCCCTTTTATTTCTCCTCCCTTTTGTCTTATACTCTTGCTCCTAGTTTTATGGATGTATGGACTACTTTTTAACAACTGTTATATTATCTCTCCTCTCCCCTCCTACTTCTTCTTGTAGCTGAAGATCTCTGCTATGAACACACCCTTTATAGGCTGCAAAGATATGGTTTGGGGACTACACAACAGCTAGTAAGCATTGGTCCATGAGTTGCTTTCATTGCTGTGAAACAGTATTTGGTAACTACCTACAAAAACTGAAATTCTTCTAAGGACTCGTCTCTTACCAGAAGCAACCTTAATCTCACTTCTTGGGAATTTCTCTGTGTTCCCTTTCACTGTGATTTGAACAGTAATAAATCTATTCAATCCTCCTTTGACAGCAAGGCTTTCTACTAGGAACATGCTAAAAAAGCATTCATTTGAGTTGTTTTCTATTTTATATTCGTTACTGTATTGAAGTAACATATATATTACTATTTTGTAGTAATTCTTATATAACACTGCATTAAAACAATGCATTAAAACCAGAAAGTAATACTTAACACATTTTCAATTAATAGCCTGTCTGAAAAAGGATTCATTGTCAAAGAAATGGAACCTTATTATTATCTAGTCATTTCTTAATGATTGAGCTAAAATGAATGAGTCAGTACTTTGTTCCTCTGAGAAATCATCGAAAAAGCAGCTCTTTTATCACATCACAACCAAGGACTTCAGAACTTCCAAATACCTGTAGGAGGGCTGCCTCCTTTTCAGGATTTCTTTCCCCATGTGCATTTCTGAGGCATCTGAAAAACTGCCTTTTTTCTGTCCTGAATAAGGATAGGTAATCACAGGTGCCAGAAAACCACTGATTTTGCCATTTGTTGTGGGTTTTTTTTGTCTTGGACGACACTTTCCAAATGTGAGATGCTACAGTTTGGATGAAGTGCACAGTGATTATGAGACGAAAAAAAGACTTTCGTTTAGAGTGCTGCTGAATTGTTTCATTAATATTAAAATGTTCACAAAAATTCTTCTGAGCTGGGACAGCCCTTCAAAGTAAAAATGCTGGTCCACTGCTATTATGCTGTCATGTTAAAAAAAAAAAAAAAGGAAAATGAAGTTTTTTCCATTTTAACAACTTGTTGGCTTTTTACCTTACAATTTTAGATTTATTGTGGCTTTCAATCTCACTTTTTAATGTGCTTTTTATTTATTGTTGAGGATGATAGATTCAATGGTAGGTTCAGACTTGAGATGATTGTGTGTAAGCCTTTGAGAGTGACCTGTATGAGAGCTGCTGGGTGCTGCAGATAAGCGTGAAATATCTGGAGAGCAATCTCAATGTGGGTTTTGATGGGGTGTGTCAGTAGTGGCTCCGAATATCACCCTGTGAGCTCAGAGTTTGGTTTGTGTTCTTGACCCTCTTCTAATAGTGTGCTTCTATTTGCTTTCTTGCTGAGACAGTGAGCAAAGGCACTGAGGAGTGATCCTCTCGCACCAGCTCGAGATTCCTTAGCCAGATCTGTCACTGAAAGATTGTTATGAGGCAAATTCCCAAGGGTTGTCTTCATCTTACAAGCTAGTCAGCACTTTGATGTCTAGATTTGAAGACATACAAAGAGGAACTTCTGCTAATAATTTTCCTTGCCTTGGTTGTATCCAAGTGAGATTGTTCTACTGGGGCTATGTCTTTTGCATCCTAGGCATACCAGGGTGAAATATTAGACTATGAGTAACTGCCCTACTGCTGTGTATCGAGAATCCTGTCTTCCTGGACTTCCAGGAAGTCCCTGTAGAACAATCAGCCTCCCCCTATCATGGCAGGCTGGAGAGGTATCTGGAAGTACATACAGTCTGCGAGGTGTCTGGTGTCCACATCTAGGCTCTTGGGAGTGTCCTTTTGTCATATCTACACAGTCTTTTGCAAGAGAAGCAGTAATTGTGTCCTAACAGACTTTCTTTCTGGAGGAGTCTGAGATGCTGTATCAGGAGAGTATGTCTGTCCTGTGTTCCCATGTAGACTCTGGGACAACACCACCTTAGAGAATCTCAGGATTTATTAATTGTCTGCTGTAACGTGGTGCCAAATCCAGAGTGTGGGTCTATGGATCATGGGACTTGTTCTGGCATGTTGGAAACGGTTTCTTAAGGTGTGCATGTCACAGATATTTTTGTCTATTGGCCTAGTAAACACTTAAAAATATTTGTTTTATCTATATGCATTTGTTACATCAGTTATAAAAACATCCAAAGGTGCTGCTTTGGTTTTCGGTGTTGCTTTTGCTTAAAGAACGTCATCAGAACAAACATTGTCAGGATGCCCCAGGCCTTAGGCCCCATATTCAGCCTAATCAGCCTGGCTGCACCTAGCAGAAACTTAGGGGAATTTCTCCTCTCCAAACTCTGTATTGGCAACTGGAGAGAACTCAAAGAAAAATACCAGTGAAGGCGGCTTCTCAGGCAACATACATTCAATGAAACATACATTCATATGAATGCCTTGAGCTGTTGAGCTGGAAATTTTCAGTTGATGTGATTTTTCCCAGGGAAATATACAATTTTGTAAAAATCTTTCTCATGGGAAAAAAAAAAAATATATTTTTGCAATTTCTCATTTTCTGGATGACAGCCAGAGAGAGCAGAAAGGAAATTCTGCCTTTGAACTAAGGATAGAAGCTGTATATGTGGCCACCCAGCTGTTGATCTGCATCTTTCAGATTTAATACATTTTGCTAATCAGTAGTGGAAGTGGCAAACCTGAAACATCAAAATAATATACATGCCCAGATTACCCTGTAAACTCCTTGCCAGATGTCTGATAGCAATCTCCTCAATCCATTCGTCCCGATGCTTTAAGGATATAAAAAATTAAGCAAAACTTCCGTCTTCTGTCACTGAAGACCACAAGTTGCATTTTACCATTCTCTGAAAATGGAAATTGTATGTGCCTGTGTGTGGCCTATCCTATCTTCATCAATTTCCTCTCTATGGAGCTTCTTTTTTTAATTAGTTTTTAATTCAAAATGCACTGCAAAACACAGATTTAAATTGATGGAAAAAACTTCTGCGTGGCATTGGTAGTTTCACTGCTTGGGGAAGAATGACTTGTGGGCATGGCTTTACCTCAAGTTCAGCTTCTGGGCACTTTCCAGCATCCCCATTATAGTGGAAAAAACCTACCACATTGACATTGTGATGTCTGCTGTTGTCTCCATCAGTGGTTTTTTTTTAGAGTCCTCTATCCTTTTATGCTGTTTAATCCTCAGTCTTGCCTTCAGGAAGTAGATATATTTAATGAGCTGAAATAAAAAAAAGTGCCCTTGGGTAGATCAGAAGCATTCACATCACTTTCATTGTAATATGGTCCTAAAATCCTTTATCCTTAGTGTAACTTTCCCAGAAATTATTTCTTACCTAAATGTTATATATTGGAATAAATACATATGTCTGACAGGAAAAAAAGAAAAAAATTAAAAAGGAAAAAAAAAAAAGCAAAGCAGTAGTTATAGGTGAATTTGTATTCCTAGAAGATTCCTCATATAAAATGAATGCAATGGTACACATGCACACATACAAAGCAGTAAAAAAGAATATTAAATTAGTGATTCAAATTCTGTTTCCAATTAAGTTGTTGTATACCCAGAGCAATTCCACAGATTGCTGCATTATTACTTTTGATTTATTCCCATATAATTAAGAAAAACTTATGTCATCAACACTAATGGAAGCCACAGTCTGATAATTTAAACTAGAGAAATATAGTTTAAGGTAGTTTCTGATTGAATTAATTACAATATAATTCAGTATCAAAAGAAGCAGAGGTTTAATACTAGTATCTTTTCATCGTCTTACCTAACTTTGTAGTATAGGTATGCATTCCAATTGCAAACACTAAGACTCAAACAAAAGTATTTTTAATTTTATTTTTTTATATTATACACAGTCTGCCTGTCAATCATTCAGCAGTTAAATTAAGGGAGCAAAAAAGATTTCTAGCAGAACAGACTCAAAGCAGAATGAGTAAATTATACCCCACTAAACTTACAGAAAACTCCAAAATAATGACATTCTGCTGACTTTTACTCATCTTAATACTTTACTTTCCTGGTACATTTCTCAATATGCATTTTTTCTGTGAGTTATGCCTCCTTATGTCTGCTCAAATCGTCACTTCTATTGCTGAGTATCCCAAGTTGCATTTATCTCTACCTCATTCTGCTAACAGCCTTGCAAGGATTACTGCAAATTTGCCAGACTCGTAAAAGTAGATGTCTTTTTTCCATTAATTCTTCTTTACCTATTCGAGTCAGTCAAGTCTTATTTTGAATTATTTCAAACACACTCGCATACTAGCTGAGTGATTATTAAAAACTCTGTCCTGTCATAGGCAACTTTAGATGGCAGTATAAGCATGGCCTGGCATCCAATTTTTGGGGTAGTCCCAAAATCTGCGCTGTCACTGATTCTTGCTGACATGACACCTCAATTTTAGAAACCCAATTAAATGTTGCTGGACACTTAGCCAAGCACCGTGTGTCTACTACAAAATCCAGTGATAAACTAACCAGGAAAAACTATAGTTTTGTATTAAATTTATTTTTATGCAGAGAAGAGGGAATAAATGTCAAATTCACAGAGAGAGACTGCTGTTTCACTGCAGAAATAATTAGATGGAGCTTTGTTGACTTCTGGACTACAGAGTAAAATGTTTCTTCTAGGTAACAGTGCCCTTTGTGCTGTTTTCAAGAGTCAGTGACTGATGTCTCAGGTCAGTGGCTTTGCCACGGTGGCCAGGGGCTGGGGAAGGGATCTGGAAGCCCTACCTTGATTTCTTGCCCCACCACAGCACATGGGAACCGGTCCCAGGTGTTGGGGTGGTGCAAATACATGTGGTAAAGTTTTGGGGATGTGGCTGGGAGTGAGGGAGGTCCAGGGGTCACCCCAGCACCTCAGGCTGAAGCTGCCCCTTCAACCCAAAACTTCAAATGAGGGGTCAAATTCACCCACATTGAAACCCCTGGGAGCTGGAGGCAGCGTGTGAACACAGAGTAGAGCAAGCATCGATGCCAAAATCTGGGTGCCTCACTGTGCTCTGAGGAAATTAAAAAGCACTTTCTCCTGTTCTTGCTTATCCAAAGCAAGAGCTCCCAGCCTCAGCTGGCTCCGTGCGCCGGAGGAATCAGCATTTTGAGCAAGGCTTGGACTTTGATTTGTTTCTTACGGCTTCCTGTCCTGTCCTGATGAGAAAGGAGAAGTTATTTTGGGAACCTCATGAATGAAACCCAAGAGGTGACCGACGCATCAGCCAGGCGGGCAGGAGCAGCAGGGGCAGCCAGAGACAATATTTCTCCTA
>JAOXNG010000012.1:60868420-60879794 GCA_028566535.1 Scolopax minor
CAAAACTGGAGTCCCCGCCCCAAACATGTTACAGTCTAATTATAGACAATAATAAATGTGTTTACTTCTGCATCTCCATCTGTTAAATGTGAAGAAACGAGAGAATTCAGCACCATGCGCAGTTGTTGAAAGCTTCCAGAAGTCTTTTGTAGGTTTTACTGCGAAGCAGGAACCTGTATTGGTCTTGAAAAGATAAAGATCCATTGTTGCCCAGACTCAACCATTAAAAAAAAAAAAAAAAAAAAACGTGATAACACAAAGGCTAAAACAAATTAGTATATGAAACAAACTATTGGTATGTTCTGAGTACCTCAAGGAAAAGAAACCTAAGAGTAAGCATATTGACTCTATCTTGCTAGCAAAGTTTTCACAATTGGCTCTGCCCACTGTTGTCTGTATTTAGATTTATCCTAGTCCATGCTCAGAACCTGTAGGCTAACTCATTCATGCCAGCAGCACTCAACATGTATCATGAAATACATGCAGATGATCAAGTTGGAAAATCCTGATCCTGGCAAGATAAGGGCTCTTTTGCAGGGAAATAAAGAGGAAGAGGGTGAAAGGTCAAATTTTCCATCAGGTTTCAGCATTCTCTTTGAAACCTTGCTTAAGGAAATGAGGAAATCATGTTGAATCCTGTGCTGACCTTTTTGTTGCAGTGGAGGTGTGACCGATTGAAGAGGAAAACCCCCTACTGCACTTAGCAGAAATTCCCAAGTAGTGCTTGAGACTCTTCTCTGGCAGAAGGGAAGAGAAACGAGCAGTGGAATTTGAGGTTGATTGTCAAAAGCTAGGTAGGCAAGTCCTGTCCAGCATGTGAGCACAGAATTTGGCCCTCACCCCTGCTGTGAGTGTGACGTATGAAGATTTAGCTCATCAGCTGCTCATGCACAGTCAGAGGATGGTTAGCAAGGTGTTGCTCGCTTGATAGCTGGTCAGAGGATGGTTAGCAAGGTGTTGCTCGCTTGATAGCTGGTTATGGGGGATTGCAACCATCTTCACATAACAGTATATTACACATCTGTGTCTCTTCTGTTATTATTCTGCTTTGTTGCATATGCTTGGGTGTTAGTGGGAGTTGCTGAGGGTTACAATAGCATTTGAGAGATCAGCTTGAAAGGTGACAACCTGAGTAGGGTGGTGTTGGGTATTTTTTTGTTGTTGTTTTCGATTGATATACCGCATCCTTGGGCTGCTGTCTCTCAACACCGCAAGCCTGAACCCCCTCATCCTTCTGAAGCATTACAGCTGAGGACTTCAGGCTCCCCTTTGCTGCAGCAACTTCTTGCTGTCCTTCTGTCTGCGCTGTGTGATTTGGAAATGGCTGTTTTTAATAGCTACGGGATGAAAATAAGTAACACACATGAAAGTGTGTGTGAGTAACTGCGCGTTGAAGTGTTTAATATTCTTCAGCCTGCTGCTGAGAGGCAAGACAGTCAGAATATATCAAAACTAAGCACAGCCCTGGCAAGATTAAACAGCAGTGGATTTGCACATGTAATAAAGACTGCTACATTGAGTTTAATCCATGTGTAATTGGGAATAGATAAGGCTGGAATTGAATGACTGCACAGGATCTGCCTCAGATGGAGGAGGGGAGGGGGGAAAGCAGCCCAAAGCCCTGCAGCCTCAGTTTTGGTGTGCAGCTGCTGGAGTAAGGGGTGGGTTTGTGCTGTTTTATTGGGAGAGACCTCAGAAAGGTGACATGATGCTGATGAGCTTCATGAACAAAAAAAGGCTCAGCTGTTCAAGAACTTCAAGTGTAAACAGGTTGTTTTCCTCCTTTGGCTATGGGAGGTGTAATTCTAACTGGGCTTGGTGTCAAGAAGAGTTGCTGATGTTTCCAGGCTGTCCTTATCTGCCCAGTCTGACTATAATACAGTAAAATGAAAGAGTGAGGATAAAATAACTGTTATTCTATTGTTCTGCCCTTTCCCCATCATCTCTGTTTTTCCACTTGGAAAGGAAAGACAACTGAATGATCCAAACCCCTCCCTTCCTGCTTCAAAAATCATAGCACCTTGGGCAGTCAGTATCTGCGTTGGCTTTAACTCTGTTCCCTGCTTGGCAAAGGAGCACGATGTTTGCCTCCCTTTCAGTTTCCTTCGCAAACCTGATGGTATTTGTTGAATTTGGGTTTTTTCTGCTATGTAATGCATGCAAGTATAACATTTCATGTGTTTTGAGATACACGAAAAGATGCAAATACAACATTTAAAAAATATTTTCTTCTTTCTGTGGGATGCAATTTCTCTTCTGCAGTTTTCCCTCTTAAGAGTATCTAATTTTCTCTCTTCATACCTCCCATTTTCAGCCGCTCCCCTTCACTGGCTGTTGTTAATGCATCACTGCTCTTGCTCATGCATCACTGCTGCTTTTGGTTACTCTGTCAATGTTGGACTTGATGTCTTCTTGTCTCTTAGAAAGCTCCTGATGTCTGCTGAGCTTTCTGTTTCCCTCCCTGTTGTCTGACTCCTGTACTCCTCCTCCCCCTGTAGTGCTAAATATCTAATCCCCGTTCTGTCTCCATGCTTTCTCTGCTGCAGTTACCCACACAGTTATCACCAGCACACAGCAGCTCGAGACAGGCATTAAATGCATGTACAGCCAGTCTTTTCCACTTACACTTAATAGACCCAGTAGGCTTGTAAGGATATTCTTAGGCAGTAACGGAAAGATTTAACAGATCCTTTAATATGTTTAGCTCAAGTCCAGACAGCCCACCCTAATTTCCAACCATTACAGAAACCAGAGGATCAAAGGGCCAATGTTTATCACACAGGACTTTGTTTTCCTCAGTAGCTGTGTTTCTTATGATTCAATCAGCACAGGCCACTTTTATTTGAGGATCAGGTTTTGCATGATTTTACATGGCTCCATAGCACATGACTGAAGTTAGAAGACTTGTACCAACTTCCAGCAGCCAAGAAAAGAGATGGGCAAAGAAGTAGTAATTCGTTAATTGGCAGAGCTGGGGTCAAGCTTGCTTTCCATCACCTGACAGTAACAAGCTGCCTGGCCTGGAGCAGGAAAACTTACTCTTGCCCTGACCAAGTGCAGAACTAGAGGATTATTTTAGTAGTTTGATGCTATGTTCACATTTCTATATCTCTGGAAAAATATTCCTAGGTGTAAGTGAGGTGTCTGAATCCAGAAACAGTGTTTCTGACAGCCCCTACTCAGCTTCTGCTCAGTTGTGTAGGTACTTTTGGCTTATTTCATTTTGATTTATGGAGACATCCCTGAAGCACAGAGTTGTACCTCTCTGAATGCAATGAATCATCTCAGTCCAGACCAGGACTAAGTGGCTCAGTGTCCTCACACTGAGACCCATTAAGTGTGTGAAGGTGAAGTGATTTCTCTGCCTATGTCTTTTTGGATGTGTGTGTCAGTCAAGTAGGCATTCTCCAAGATTGCCCAACATAGACTGAGCTGCTTGGAATTATCCTTGGAGCCACCACTTGCTTTCAGACTGTAGTTGGTAGCACAGTTTTGGGCCCTTTGTTTTACTTTTGTAGTGACCAAGATGGTGGGAAAATTTCAGGATCGTGAGACTGGATGGACACTCTCCTGACCTATCCAGAACATCTGCCTCTCAGCTGAGTTGCAAGGACCATGTAAAATATTTGACGTTTTCTCAGGCATTTTTTTTGGCTAAAACTATAGGACAGGGTTTTTAAAAGCTACTCCGTTCTCTTATGGTTGATGTGTTTATTGACATTTTGGGTACGAGAACTGTACAATCATTTTGCAAACAGGTTGTGCTTAGTAACAATAAAGTGTAATACAAAGCCTCTGGTTATGCATTTTTTGCCTCTTGCTTGATTATTTTTATTATTTCAGAGCTGTATAATTTGTTCATTTTAGTTAGAGTGATGTTGGCTTTTTGCCATATTAACTCAAATGAGAAGGTTAATATGTGAATATAGGTTTTACATGATTAAGTTGATTTTTTTTACCTCAGTACTGCTAGCTCCCTCAACACACCATTTATTCTGAATTTCCTCCTCAATTTTATTTTAAAACTGTTAGTATTCATACATCTCCTTATCGAGTGTCCATGTTACAGCATGATGGTGATTCAGTTGCTGGTAACTACATGGACACTGTGGGGCAGGGCAACTAAAAATTGCAGGAAAGTTTTGCTCATGGAACAGTTTAGAAAAAAGTAATTGGAAATTCACCATCACTGTAGGGGGAAAAAAAGCAACCTGTCAGCTTTCCACATGAGACTGTTTCTCCCTAATGCTTCTGCCATAGAGTGTAATAGCATAGCTATGCATTTCTCATGGCTACCTTTATCTAGGTTGGTGAAGGGCAATGGAGGATTGGTCCTGAGGTCCCGATTTGACTGTTGGTGTGACCATGGCATCTATTTATGCGGCATGATCCATTACTCAATGTTAAATTCTCTGTCCAGGCACCCAATGTGCAATGTTCATTGAATGGTTAATAGGGTAATGACACAATAGAAAGGGCTGGCTCAAGTGGGAGAAAAAAGTTCACGTGTTGAAAAGATCATGGCAGCAATTAGGTAGTTAGTACTTCTTAATGTATTATGGAGAACGTATAATTTGCAAACAGATCTTGATGCTTCTTTCAAGATGGCCTAGCAATCAGTTTGGAGTAGATCCCCTTGTTTTTTGGAAAGTGGCTGCTGGATGAGAAGTGCTCTCCTGCCTTTCCCTTGCTGTGCCCTGACTCAGGATCCACAGTGACAATGTGTGAAACCCAGTTTTGGTTTGTCATCTCTGCAACCTGTATTTCTTTTTCAGGAATTCCTTATCCACAAGGGGATTCTGGTGTTGGGATGACACTCCTGGTTGTTATCTCTGTTCCATTTTGTGTTCATAATGATATATCATGGAGTAAGGGCTCCAGATCAGGGTGTCATTCTGTGTCCCATTAGCCATGATTTACATTGTATATGAAATAAAACCATGTCATACTCCCTCACCCCTTTCTCTGTTTGCTTCTCCTGAGGAGGCCAAAAGCAATGTCATAGACTGCTACTTTCCTAAGAGAAGATTTAACTTTAATTCTTATCCCTGATGTGAACTGGACAAATCACCAACAGATGCACACATAGGGAAGACATTTACTTCATGAGGTAGTTCAATTCAGCTGCTTATAATATACAAAGAGAAGTACTTTAGGAAAAAGGAGTGCTTTTGTGACTTCTAGTCTATTTGATTTTGGAATACAGTGGATTTTCCACCTTTAATATACCTGTTAAAGTCTGACACTTTCATTTTTATAACACCATGTAGCTCTGCTTCAAAAGTAATTATTTTCTATTTGACTTCTATTTGTAGCATCCCTTTCACCCTGTAAGCATCTGCTATTTTCACTTTGGCAGAACACTCTTCCTGTCCAATACAGCCTGGGAAAGTTGGGTTACCAAACTAGATAAACCGGTGGCCTGATCCAGCTCAACAGTTCTTATATGATTGCTTAGATATTATTCTTCTCTGTTTTCTCTCTTACTGTGATTGCAATAAGGTTAACAGCATTTAAGTGTTTCTCATCAAGCTTTCCTTGCCTTCCAGCATAAATCAAAAATTCTAGGAAGTAAATTGTCTGCATTATTGCAAAGCTTTCTCTGCTTCTTGGGTGAAAGAGTCCCAGTGTGTCCATGTGACAGTCAAGTAACCTGACAAGTTCTAGGTCTAAAGACTGACTCCCTCTCTGGCTCCTTGTGAAACTGTCATAGAAATGGGATTCATGGGGAAAAACGGGAAATTTCATAGAGGAAATTACATGTAGTCATTATTTTTTTTTTTGCATTTTTTTTTAAATATGTGGTTCTCTTTCTTTAATATGTTTTGCAGGAAGGGGTGAATGCATTGTCAGAGACCTGTAGACCTAAGGGCTGAGACCTTATTGCCAAAGGAAGGTTAGGAGCAGTGTAAAGGTGTTTCACTTGTTTGTATAATTCATGCTTGGCCAGGATGAGCAGGGTTTGTTTTTTTAAAAAAAGAACATATAAGCACCAAAGAGGCATGTACAAACCCAGTAAAATATTTCAACAGCACAAGGACTGTTGGCCTTTCACCTACATCCTTAAATCCCTCAGTGAGGGGAATCAATTACTTCCTTCCAAAAGTAGTTTCAGAGAATAAACAGTGAAGGATACACTGAATCAACGATAGGAAGCTTGTGTATGTATATACATATATATATTTATATATGTATAATATTCCCCTCCTAACCCTGCCAGTTGGGGAAAGAAAAACTATCTCCGGTTCTTTTTTCTCTTTGTTTCTTAGTCTAAAATAGAAAATGTAACAGCTTTATTACCAACACTTTTGCAAAATAAGACACTGCAGCTAGTAAGACATTGTACTAATAAGACACTGCAAATTTTCATCTCGCTGCTGGTGGGTGTATAATTTTCATTGGTTTTGTCAGCAAAAATTCTAGCATTGACTTGTGGGTGGAAGGTACAAAAATCGTGTTGGCTAAAGAGGATATTTATATATTGCTCATGGATATGGCTTGTAAGTTGCTTCTGTAAGCAAATGCAACATACACTTTATAATTTCTGTGTGATGTTTTGCATTCATGATGAGTGAAGTTTTTTTGAACATTTGTCAATATGGAATTATCACATGCCAGTAATTACTATGGATGTTTAAAGATGTTGAGGAAAAACCTTATTGCATATCGCAGTCTTCATGTATGCGCAGATCTCTAAGATGGTGAGCTGTGTAGTGTGTTTTAATCATATTGTAGTGGCTTTCTATAATGCAAAACTATTTCCATTGAGGCCTGAAACAAGTCTATTTCTGACCCAGAGCCAACATGATAATGTATTCTGGGTATCCTTTACATGCTGGTAACAGTTCAGCTGCACTAGAGGGTTTTGTCAAGTTATGTTCACTTTTTATAGGTGTTAATGTATCTAGCAATTAGAGTTCAAATTGTTACTCTTAAACTAGCATTGAATCTGGGTCAGTGAGAGCTCTAAACTGAGCAATTTCACCAACTGTTGCAGGATGCTGTAGCAAACCTCTGAGCTAAACTGTGCTCCAGTGTGTTGAGAGTTGTGATTTAATAAGAGGCAGGCAGGCTCTAGCTACTTGCCTTCCTCTTGGGAAAAGATGGAAATATGTTAACTTGATATTGCTATAACTTTAAAAGTTGAAGTAAAGAGAGGGCAGACTAAAATGATTAGTTTGTCTCCCGCTTCCTTCCCCTTGTCTGTTGAGTCAAATCCTTACCAAGATTTTTCTTGGCCTGCTTTCATGTGGCTTAGCACAGTTCAGTTTTCCTGGATAGCTTCTTAATTTAAAGACAAGTGTAAAGCAGCACTTCTGTGTCAGGGAGAGATGTTCCCCTGGCTCAGTGTTAAAGAAACATCAGTGGTCACATTGGTTCTTCTCACACAAATATACTAGATTATTTTAGTCTGTGTTTGCTAGTTTGAAAGGGAGTGGTATTTTGGTTAAAGAGCTGATGGGCTGGATAAGCTCGTACAGAAACACTCCTCATTTGTTTTTTTGACATCTCAGTCTTGGATCTCTAAGAAGATGCATGTAAGTCCCAGAGTCTGCTTTTCTATTTGTTTCAAGATTACATCTCTGCAGAAGAGCAGAGTGAGAGTTACACTTTTTCTGTTTCTTCTTCACATGGACAATATGCTGGGATGTTTTTTTATATTTTCAGAGCCTCACCGTACCAAACTGCAGGACAGGCAGGATGCACGCCTATTTAGTCTTCCTTTCAATTTCTGGTTCATTAAATGCTTTTAGTAACCCGCATCTAGAATCATATTAAATATGAAGCGTGTAAGAGTGACATACACAGCACCCTGTTGCAATCTGTGAACAGGGTTATGCTGAAGACTGGCCAGTAGTATTGCTTTATTGAAACTTTTTGCTACAGCCCCTGCTTTCATTCAGATCAAACAATGGACAATCAAATGCCTTACACTATCATGATCAACAACCTGAGAGAAAGCCAGACAGTACTTGACAATCAGACTGCGTGTGAAACAAGCTAGCAAATGGCCTTGAAGGAGTCTCTGCAGACGCCCAAGATGAAGTTGCATGGCAGCAGTTACAGAAAATTTGATCTTCACACATAGTAACTGCTGCTGGCAGGTGGAAATGCAGGCAAAGGTCTGCTGAATGCTGTTTCTGCTATTGTTACCCTTGCTGTTTCAGGCTCCTCTGCTTACGCCCCCAGATTGCAATGTAGACTTACTTGGAAAAACAGAGAGAGAATGCAGTTAGGAAGCCAAGTCCAGCAGTAAAACATTGCCACAATCTTTAAGAAAAGCCCAGAGCAAAATTTTGAGTAGGAGAGCGTTTGAAAAGGTGCTTGGAAGTGGAAGGAAAGGGACTATTTCCTGCTGTCTGCCTTCCTGCTGTGCATGTATTCAGGGCTTTATGTTAATAAATGAGATTGCAGGAAAGGCATTCTTGGTTCCACCCCTGATTTCTCCTTCTAATAGAAGCAGCCTTGCAAAATGCTGGGGGGTGTGGGGGCGAGAACAATCTGCTTCGTTCTCTCAGATGTGTTTTGGCACAGACGTTTTGGTCAATGTTAACTTTGTGATGCCAGTGGTATGGGAGTTCCCATGACAAACATGCTCATCTCTAACCCTGAACAGCAGGGTTAATCCCAACCCTTCAGGGTTAATTAAGAGGTAATTGCATGGACCTCAATTAATCCCTGTTTAACTCAGTTGCGTTTGATGGAAGGGCACTAGAGATTAATTTGGCCCAGTGCCTTCATCAAATTCATTAATTTCATTAGATGTGAAAAAATATTTTAAGTGTTAGGTAACAGCTGTGATTCTTCTGCCCTGTGACAGGGTCTAGCAGTGCTGGGCAAGACCTTAAATACTTGTCATAAGGCTATAGACGCCAGTATGTTGGCTGAGCTACAGAACTGCTGCCTCTTCCTCTCAGTGGAACAGAAAATCTTGCAAGTTATTGATTCACCCAGTGGTAAGGACCTTGTCAATGGAAGAGTCAGGACTTCTTGAACCCCCGATGATTTTGATGAGAAAAACAGGGAGAACAAGTGTTTGCCAGAATCGGGCCCTTGAGTGTTCACACGAGAGCACGCATTCACACGGCGATATGTCACACAACATACCCAGCTTAGTCTTAATTAAGGTTATGATTGAGAGGGTGCAGAAATGTTTTGTCATTATTCTGCAGATTAATGAAATTAATGAGATTTGACTCTAACATCTGCTGTAATAGTAAATTTAGAGCTAGATGACGAATTCATATGCTCAGCTCTGAAAGCATAGCTAGAGTGACCAGGCGTCAGTCTCTGTAGGTCATTATTTGACAGTCAAAAGTAAACACCTGGCCGAGGGTGTCAGGAGGGCTCAGATGGGAGGCAGGTTACTAGATTTTCACTATTTGCTTCGGTTGGTTTCACCCCTACAAGCCCTAACATTACCCAACACCTCTGTGTGCCATAAAATACTCTGGCTTCACTGACTTTCTCAGTTAAGTATCCTCCAAACCACAAAATCTGTCTGCGCTCTCGCTGCTTGGTATGAAAGCTGACTCAACTTCTGCCATCGTATACTGTACCAGGCAGCTCTCGAGTGATGCTGCTGCAATTTATCACCATAAACTGTTTCATATTGGAACAAACAATACTCATGAGGCAATCTGGATTCAAATTAATTCAAAAGCACCATAACTGAAAAGTGAGCAGTCTCTTTGTGTTGTTTCTTTTAACAAGATTTTATGATATGACTAGACTACAAATAGCTCTATTCATGATAAACTGGCAACTTTGCAAATTGTATATGCTAAAAGCTATTTGTTGTACAAGCTGTTCTGGAGAAAAATCTTAAATGAAATCTTCTCTGCCAGGGGGATGTGAGGCATCAACTGCACGGGTGCTGTGCCATGGGTGTCCTGTTTCAGGAGCCCCACAGCGATGGGGGCAGTGGTAAGAAAAGACCATCTGGTCCAAAAACCTTTAATTGTTTAAAGTCAGTCCCTGCAGGGCACTAGAGAAAAGAGGGCAGGTCCGTTTGGAGACAGTTTGCCAATCTGGTGAGAAAACAGTCAAGGTGAAGGAAAATGAAGAGGTGGAATAATTGCTTTTTGTCCCAAATAAATGCCACTACTGCTCTATGCATTCCCTTTGAAGGTATAGCAATATTATCTTCCTCTAAAATACCCTAGAAACACCTCCACTTTAATGTCCACTAATACTGCTGATATTATCTTTCAGAGATGTGCTGTCTTTCAGCATGAACAGAGACATAGTTATTGCTGATCTTCCTTTTTAGGGATGAGGGAAGTAGTGGAAAAGACCTAATATGTTTTTGTTCACATCAGCAAATGCCTCAATCAATGCAATTGATGGTATGGTATGGAAGAAGCCATTAATGCATCCTCCCTATAGGCATTATTTCAGGAAATTACATTTGTATTTGGAAATGTATTTTTCTTGAATATTTGTATAGTGAACTAAATAACACATCCTACCATGCAAACAAATGCTTTTGCTACTGAGAGTGAACCTAAATTATCATGCAAGGATAACTTTAAGTATATAAGGATGTCATCTGTGACCTGTTGATAGTTTTAGTAGTAGCTACAGGAATATCTCCAGAGCCAAGGAAATGAGTTAAAATTATTTTTTAATGCACTTATCAAATCATTCTAATTCCTATCTCCAAGTAAAATTATACCTTTGGAAAAACCAGCACCATTTACTCTGGGTCTTTCTTTCCAAATTATTTATACATTAATAATAATTGTAGGTACATTGGAGGTTAAAACCTATCTGCAGAGCAGTTAGAAAATCTTGAAAGGTCTTGAAGAGAATTTGGATATGAATGTGAAGTAATTTATGGGCTAAAATTTCTATTGCACACATGAGATACAACTACAAAATAACAGTATATGGGAATGCATAGTATAAAAGGTAAAACCAGAAGTCAGAAAGCTGTTGGAGTCAGGGTGGGGTTAGGCACCTGAAGACAAAGCCTCAAAACGTACTCAGCTTCCAACTGACTCCATAATGACCTAGATCAGAAGGCAGATTGTGTCAGCAAAGATTTGAGGCACATTATGTTCTTCTTCTGAGTAACCACAGAAGTTGTTTGCTCTTGGTAGACATAAACATCATTCAGGATTTCGCCCTGCAGGCATCCACAAAATGGGCTGTTTTGTGAGAGAGCTTGGTATAATGAGCATTTTCTGGATGCTTCTACCACATCAAGCTTTTGGTCAGATGCTAAGACAGTACCTGTCTTGTTTTTAAACCCTCATGTGCAGGAGCTGCCTGCTGCCTTCTCTGCTTATCTAATAGAATCATAGAATTGTCTAGGTTGGAAGGGACCTTAAAGATCATCTAGTCCAACCATCAACCTAACCCTGACAAA
>JAOXNG010000012.1:61008607-61028210 GCA_028566535.1 Scolopax minor
TACACTCCCTACTCCCCTTCACTTTACTCAAAATTACTGTCGATATTTACTGCCTTTCTGCAGATTCAGAGACAGCAAAAGGCAAGTCTTATTTATAACGCAGGAAGTTATACGCTGTTTTCGTCAGGGATATGACTCAAAAAAAGGGAAACGTGGCCAAAAATGAGGACAAGGACTAAATGTCCTTCAATATCTGACAAGTAGGTGAACAAGAGTAGGTGGAGTTATAATAATATATTTGGCTTTGTCATGGAAATAATTCGCTTCCTGGCTGGAGATAATGAGCTGATTTTCCTCCCCTCAGTCCTTACCCCTAGACTGTGGCATGATGTCTGTCAGCAAGGCAGCCACAATAGCCCAAGGCTGATTTTCCAAAAATAAAATAGCAGTCTATATCTGTCAGGACTGTGCCGGTGCCATGTTCCACACGGGCACTTCTTTAACCTGATAATTCATACAGCTGAAACATGTCTAAGAGTTGGCTGAAGTTTTCTTGCAATCTGAAAGAAACTCTGTTCTCTTCCCCAGTGTGGCATAACTGGAGCAGTTACTGGCAACAGGCTTTCGAAACAGTCCACAGTTTATGTCAGAAAAGCACTGAAAAGTCACAACTTTCCAAGGTTAGACATGTACATTAGAAAAAAATGATAGGAGAGGGAGGTTGGTCCATTTTAAAATGAAAGGACAGTCATAGTAATTTTTTTCAAGGGAAGTAAAATCAAGGAAACTTCAGCAGATCACTGACTGATTGCAACAGACACATAATATTGACCAAGTTCATAAATGATTTGGTATTTGACAGCTGGCACAAATCTCCCCTGATAGGGTTTCTTTCCTCCATGTCACAACTGCATTTTTTGTTTGCAATTGCAGTTGTGTGTGTACAAGCACCTATAAAATATCTGCATAAAAGGCAAATATGTTTACTGAAAATTAAGGAGGTTAATTTTTTGTTTTGTTTTAATGTAGACTAATATAATTTGTGCTGAAATATTTTAATGAAAAAGGCACACTGCTCTGGAGAACCTAACAGATTTAGAGGCTACCAAGGGACCCACATGCAACCCCCAATGTTGACTGACTTGCAGTGACAACTTGTGCCTTCCTTTTCCTAAACTATTGTCTTAACCAAATGCCTTAACCAAGTCAAGCTCTTTTTGGAAACTAGTTTTCACAAAGGATAATAACTTCATCTGGTAAGATGATTGGCAAATGGAGGAAGAGAAGGAACAAGAGTTCAGATGCAGTTAATGATTGGTTTCATGTGCAGGTGAATACCAAAGTGCTTGTCTGGTTTGCAGTAACAGAGCACATGATACTTTCCTCATTAATAACTGCTACCCTGAGAAATGTTTGCAAAAGCAGCTTTGGGGACTCCAGCATTTACTCCATATATTTTTGTTATTTGCGTAAAACTGGCCCAACTCATACACACGTATGTGCAGTATTTCAACATTTAATAAAGTGCATATATCTCTGTACACATTTCAGCACATATACATGACTCCCAATTACAGCTGGACTGGGGGATATTCTTTGGTAAAGAGAAAGAGCAGAATTAAGTAGCATCTACTTTGCAAGTGCTTCAAGATTTGTCAATTAGGAGGCCTTTTTAATCACTCAAATTGTATGTTTATAGTACTTATATTTGTGAGTATTAGTATTAGGAGGATTAGTTTCTTTTTTCTATTTACAACAGTAATGGATTGTGACAAAGTTACAGAGCTATTGTAGTTTAAACATGGGAAATGAGGTGGAATATTCCCATTTCACTGCAAAAGTGATTGTTTAATACTCTGATTTTTCTTACAGAAAGGAGATTCATAAGGATGGCACTGTCTTCATTTTAACTAAAAGAACATATGAAAAACTAAAACATGAGGCCATGAAATACAGCTCCTTTTTAGAGATGGTGAAGTGACAGATCAATTTGTCATTGCATCGAATGCAGCTGAACACTAAGGAAAATGGATCCTCTGTCTACAGTGGTCACGTTCTGAAGTGAATCCTTTCACTGTATTACACTGTTAGTAAGATTTATCCATTTTGTGAAAAGCAAGGCACTCCAATCAAAACTGATCAAATTCAATGTAATAGAAGTTACAATATTTGCTCATATTTGTGGTCATACGATTCTGCTCTAGAACTTAATTTCTTGGATGAGACTTTTATTTTCAGTTTCAACCCCAAATTCATTTATAAGCAGTCTGTGTTTACTTATTTTTGTGCCACAACTACATGTTTTCACTTAGCTCTCATTTAGCTAGGCCTGAACAAGCCAAGTGGGTAAGACTTTCCAACCATCACTCTGTTCATTCTGTCACCTCTTTTTCTGTGTCTATTACTCTTTTATTTCAGGACATCTTTCCTTATCATGGAGCATTAAAATTGTACACAGTGTCTTATCTAGAGTCTTAGTCTTCTCATATTATCTAGAAAGTCAGTAACTGTAGTCTGAGAAATACTCTCAATTCAACACCACTTGATTTTCTAAGGAAAAGTCGATATTCTTCTTAATAGCCCTTTATCTTACTGAGTGTAAGTTGCTGGGCTTTTGTTGCCTGTCCCTTACCTGCAAGGTCTGAGAGTCAACAAGACTATTATTACTGCAGAACAAAACAGATTACTATAATCACAAATGGATTTATTGGATGAAAAAAAGAAGTTCAAAACTGTATCTATAAAATAAGCTAGAAACAAAAATGAATAACAAAGAACAAAAAAAAAGCATCAAATGTTTATTATAAATTTTAGAGAAGTGTTGAATATTGTGCTTATTGCTACATCATATAGAAGTTATATATGTCATTGCCCAGTTTATAAGTGTAACTATCATACCTGTTGTGGCCATTATCTATCTTGCATTCCATCAGAAGGGGTGGTTTTATGTTCAGTCTAACCCTCCATAGATCATGTTTGCTCGATCTACGAGCAAAAGAGGATTTTGCTCCGAAAGAGGATTGTGCTGCTGCTCAATGGTGTATGCTGGAGGTGTATGCTGGTGTACAACCAGCTTCAAAAGTTGTTAAATATATGGGATCATGGACAAATATTTCAATTACATGGAATAGACAGAAAACACTTTCCTCCTCTCCCTTCTCCCTCACTACTGAATTAAGCAATAGCATTTTTCTTTATCCCATTGGCTTCAATGTGGAAAAGTCATGATTTGTTCATACACTTAAGTCATTTTAAGCACAAGCACAGTAACCTGTACTGAGAAAAATTAATTTCCCTCCATACATTGCACCCTGTTCTTGAGAGTGCATGCCAGGAAGAAAGGAGTGAGGGTAATATGGAAATGGAAGAAATATATTAAGATCTTAAATTTTGTAATTCACTGTGCAATACTGTATAATATATAAAAAAAATATACTTACTTACTTTGATGTCTACTTTGTAGATAAGAATTGTTTGATGAATTGGATAGCAACACTTGCTCCTCCAGGGTGTTTTAGTCTTCTTTGACCCATTCATCACCAACGTGCATAACACAGGAATAAAAGACTATGAGGGACTTCCCAGTCACAAAGCTGAATGCCAAAATATCTCAGCATCCCTGTAAAAATCTCTTTCATCTGCTGCTTACAAACTAGATTCTTCAAACAGAAGTCCTGTTTTAAATATTGGCTGGGCTACTTTGCCTTCACTGAAGTTTTACTTTGCAGTATCACACCATCACCAATATGAAAATGCCATGGAACTACAGCAATAAGGAGATGAAACTGCCAAGTTTCTGCTATAAAATACTGATTCTCTGCAGATTAACTAGCATACCCAGGCACTTTGTACTTCATTCCCAGAACAAAAAATTTCCCTAGAGACACTAGACTGAGAGAGATTTTATACAAATATGTATCTATAGATCAGGAACATATTTGTGTGAAGTTTAAAATTCATTTTTTTCTTCTCTCCAACAGCATATTGTCATTTGACTTACTTAATTTTCAGTAAAATCTTTCTGTCTCACAAATCCAGGCCTTTGCTCTTTTGCAGCAATGCTATATAATTCTTTCTTTCTTTCTATCAAATCTTTCAAGATATACTACATAACAGCAACGTTGATATTTCACTGAAGGATTTGGGTTTTCTATATTTATAGACATTTCTACAGCGAATATCACCTAAGCATTTGATTGAGTTGGAACAGATGTTGAAGAACGGTACAATGAAAGAAACCTTGATTAAGTGTGAGTATCTTCAGTAATTGCCCATTGGGAGGGTGACTTTGATAAGGGTAATGTAAGAACCACATTACTGTATGGTACACCTTTTCACGTGTGTGCATGAAGCCCAAGATCATGTTGTTTCCAAAACCCCCAAATTGGCATAGGAGGGCTCTTGGGCTATATTTAGAGGTGTGCAATGTGTTCAAGAAAGTCTGATGTTGTGCAGCATGGCTGTCAAGCACTTACTGGTAACAGCTCATATGATGAGTTAAAAATGGAGAGCTAGGTAGGATACCAAACCTCTTCTGGGCCAGATTAGGAAACAGAAGAAAGAGAAACAATCAGGGCTGCAAAGCAAGCATTAGTTGAATCATGTCATGGGTTTACCTTGGGAATATACTGAAGTCCCAGTATGAGCAGTCATGTCTTGGGACACAGAGAGGAGAATAGTCTGGTACAGAAAACAGAGAAAAAAAAAGATGAGTATGTGGAAATGTAAAAGGAGAAAGATAGAAGTTCTTACAATATTCAGACTCAAAACTCTTATAGCATTTCATCTGCACCTTTTCCCTGCATTTAAGCAAACAATTGCCCAGAGTGGCAAGGATAACTCTAAAAGCACTACACCAATTCGATCTGATTCCAGATTTCAACAGGAATTATGACTACACTATTGTTTCCAGGGAGAAAGTACCCTGACATTCGGCCATAGATCCTTCTCTTTAGCAGGCAGGCATGATTTATCTGTGTTCTGGCAGAGCTCTCACTTTGAGTATTTGTCTTGCACATTCGTGTCAAGTGCACTATGTCATATGCACACGCCTCTTATCTTATCTGCCAGAAATATCCCTTGGAAATATCATAAGAGAGCCAAATGAGAACTAACTGATATTCTAGTCTACAGTGGACGGTTTGAAGCTGCAAATGATCTCAAGCATCTCAAGCAATTTCGCTATTCAGGACTGGAGTGAACATGTTTTAAAGCTGCTTAGCATATCCAGTAACAGCACACAAGCTTATTGGGTTCTGTCTGGTAATGGACAGGACAGGAACCATACATAGTGTACTAATTATGCCTGACACTCTTGGCTTCTTGAAAATGTCTTTTTAATTAGAAAATGTAGAAAAAAAGTCTAAAGCACCTAAGTTAAACTATGATTGAAAACATGAGATGTACAGACTTATTTAAGATGAAATAATATAACTGTCAACCATAATGAATGCTTTCAGTCTTTCAAATGTTGTGCAAGGAATATGTATATTCATTTTCACTTCCCCCTTTCTCAAAGCAAAGAGGAACATTAGTGTGACAATGCAAGACATATCCACAATGATGTTCAAAGTTTTCAGAGATTTTTTCTATTTTTCTAGAGATGTTAAAAATATCCATTTACCTTCAGGACAGAGAAACCTTCAGATTCAACACTTGAAAATGGTCTGGGACTGCCATAACTCAGACACCTGAGTTTGGGATGTAGATAGCCAACAATAGCTTGGCTTCATTGGAGTTAGCACTCAGGCACTGATCTCAGTGTAACTATGATTTTAACAGTGATTTTAAAGATGTCAGGGATGGTTCATGAGGCTAATTGATGGAAACATTTTCATGAATGTCAAATTTAAAAATGCCATTTTTACCTCAGGCAGATAGCTTGCTTCTATACTGATCCCAGGTGCAGGCTTTTTACAACACAATATCGGGCATACCACATTTTGATTTTTACTTACACTGCTCTGGTAGTGGGATCTTCAAAAGGTGAAGTTGTTGCTAGGATGTAGAAAAACATCAAGGAGCTCCAGCTCTGTGGCTGCATAGCTATGTTATTGTCAATACTGAGCTATGCAAGAGTAATTCCAAAGAGTTAACTGGGAAAACAAAAAAACCTCTTTACCTGATTAAAACTTCTGCTTCAGTACCCCTCATTTTCTATGGTGCATATACAGCAGCTTAGGGAAAACAAACTAAAATCAACTCTTCTACTGCATCTACATTTCCTTCCACTCTTCCCACAGAGGTTCCACAAAAACAGCTGCAAGTCAAGTACTCAGCTTGGAGAGCAATGTAAATTCTTCTTCTTCCTCTAGTCTCCATCACGTGCTTTGCTATCAAACAATGCCAAGGCTGGAATATAAAACAAGTTAGAAAATATCTCTATAAAATATACATTGCTGTATACATTAGCCCAGGTGCATACAGCATACTAAACTGCTAAACATCTCTTTGCATGGGCTTCATGGGAACAGAGACCCTGTTATGGACTACTCTCATTTATTTTCCCCATACACTTGGGTTATTGTAACATCTTCTCTCCCAGCAGTGCTTCCTTTCTCTTGACCTTTTACCCTCTCTGCTTCAGTCCTTCTATGAATGGCAGTGAAACAAAAGGGGAGAAAAATCAAGAGAAGAGTAATTAACAAAACAACGACTGTTCCAGCTCCTCAGAGGTATCCTTACAGAGTGACTCTCTGAGATCATCAATATAACAGAAGATACCAGTGTCAGGAATAAACAGGAATGGGCAGAACTGGGGAAAAAAAAAAAAAAAGTAAAAAATAAAAACAGATAAGCAGAGGCTGCTTCAGTTGCTTTTGAGTCCTATTTTATTAGAAGAATATAACGTCAGTGAAACGAAGAGATTATGCAATTAAGGTTGGCATTGTGTTTCTAAGAGACAGTTGTTCAAGTGGACTGCATGAAATCTTATGTTTTGTGTGTTTGGACAGTATCAAAAGAGTAACATTGGGAGATAAGTCCACTAATACTCAGTTATTCAATACAGTATTGCCTAATTACCTGGAGACATGGTGTATATATATATAGATCGTTGAATGTTAAACAGCTACCAAGCCTTATCTATTTCGTCTAGCTGTACCTGGAGTAATAAAAGAGCTAATACAGATTGGGGAATTTCAAATGTATGCCCCAAGCATGCACATATATTACATCAGTAAAACCCAATAGCAAACCTGTTCCTTAGGCATTATTAATAGGATTTGGATAATCACAGGAAAAGCCCTTCATGCTGAAATTATATTCTTTTTGTTGACAACAAGATATCTAATGGGACTGTGTGAAGAAAGAAAACACACTAATTGACATGCCTGTTACAATAGAAAAAATGACAATTTCAGTGAGGCCTCTGTGCAAGTTAATAATTTGTTATACTTTATTTCTCTCTTGCTCAACTCAAGGAATTGAGTTTCAATTTCAAATTAAAATCACATGGTCATGCCTTCTAGCTGGCATTAAGTACTAAAACAGTAGGTTTTAAAATGTCCATTACAGGGATTAGAACACCTTCTACGAGGGAGCCATGCCTGCTACACACTTCACATGGGGTCCACAGGGAGGCCCTGCTCTGAGGACACTTCTCAATCATTTTCTTCATCACAACACCCATCAGTGACATTTCACATTTCTTGTAATGCTGGAGGCTGTCCTGTCATGGCTGTTGGCCAATGAAGTGAAATTCTGTGTTCCATAAAATTACTGAATATTACATTTCTAGATTCAGCACCTATTAAAACAATTGCTCTTTCTACCGAGGAAAGACAGAACAAGTCAGGTAAAAAGAACTTGCAGACAAACTGGAAATGGGAAGTTTGAAAGAGAGATGCCTCACAGGCGGATGGTGCCCACTGGCCATCCAACATGCCCTTGTCTCCATCATCCCTGTGCTTCTCCTTACATGCATTGCATTATTCCTTGTAACAAGATGAAAGGTAACGCCAATTCTGCTGCTTTTTCCCCTTGTTCCTGGTTTCTGTCTTTTTACAGTCAGCTTACATTCCAATGAAATGATGGCACAGAAAAACAAGCAGGGTAGAAGTCACTTTCAAGGGGCATTTTACTGGTGCCAGACTACTGAGCCGTTACTGGTTACACACTTCAAACTTTCATTTTCCTGCCTGCTGGTCACATGGTACCAAAATTCCCTGCCAGGCACAGAAACCAGGTGCCTGCTGCTGGTACATGAAGAAAGGAAAAAGGAGGTGACAAGACTCCTTGGTTATTATATAGCCATTTTCCTAAGCAATCTTTGGCTTCTGGAGCTCTTGTACCCTCTCATACCAAGTGTCATGTGGTGGGGATAGAGGTGGGGGGTTGATTTCTTATTTCTATGATTTGTAAAAAAGTAAATGTTTATCTCAGTTTTGGCTCTGAGAGGAAGAGCAGAGAGGGTTTTAAAGGCACTTTGCATGTAAGTACTCCTGGAACAATACTGTTATTCTCATGCAGCAGGTGGTAAGTAGCTGAAACAGAGGCATAGCAACTTTGCAATGCAAAATGAGCTCCAGGCATCTGGTAATTGAACCTTTTTTTCCTTTTGAAACCTCTTACAACACTGAATTGCATGAGGTCGATCTGACCTGTTCTTGACGGTGTTCACAGTGGTAAGAAATTTTTGTGACTCACATTTTCAATCAGAAGAACATTTTAGATTTGTTAGGTATGGAGGGAAAAAAAACAACAAGAGACTGTTGATTTGCACCCATTTTTTGATGCCAAAAGGCTCTGGTTTTCATGATTTGCATTGAAGTTAGTATGTGTTAAAAGTATTTATCCAAAAGATGTGTTTTCATCATACAGCCCACAAACCAAATTTAATTAGTTCCATTATATGTGACCTATCTTTCTGCCCTTCTTGCAAGGCATATAATATTATGTATCTGTGGAAGCAGGTGATTCAGTGATTCAAAGAAGCAAGTGCAACATGTAAAATGTTTGACATTCAAAGATACTGGCAGTTCCCTGGGGCAGGTACTTCAGTATCATGACAGCCAGAATCCTCTTAACGAAAGCAGTGTCTCTGGATGGCTCAGTCTTAACTTCTCACTTGTATGGAAAGGGTGGAGAGAAACAGGCCCTTCTAAAACCAAAAACCAGGAATGCAAGCAACATCCTTCCTGGCTCTCCCAGAGGTGAGTATAGCCAAGCACCTGCAGAAATGAGTCATGGAAGGAAGACAAGCAGTGACATTGGCTTCAGGTGTTCTGTAAACACCAGGTCCCAGGTGGCACAGTAAGGAAAGAGGTCCTGTGCACACCTACCTCTAATGCCTAGAGATTGGCATTAGCCAGGAGGGCCTGTACTTGTGCAGACCCTAAATGATGCAACTCTGTTGTGGAAGCTTCACTGGGAGGGCTTGAGAGCCACAGGCCAGCTATTCCTGTCTCCTGACTAACCTCAACATGGCACTGCACCCTAACAGGCCCATGCTGGGAAGAGGCTTATTAGCCATGCACCTCCCCAGCAAGTCTGCATCTCGCCATCACAAAGTAAACTTTGTGAATTTGGTGCATGTAGTATTTTGGTCAAAAAACAGGGATCTGAATCTCGCACCCTTCCTTAAGTTAAGTAATAGGTATTCTTTGTTCCTATGGCTTAAATGTGCAGGTCCCATACAGTAAGTAAATGCCTTAGGATACAGTCAACAAAGTTTTGATGACAAGTGGATGTAAAATAACTAAAGGTGCCTATAGAAAAAAATGTATCTGTCTATTAACCACCTTGTAGTCAACAATACAAGACGTATTAAGAAATGGAAAAGGAAAAAAAAAAAGTTTAGCTCTCACCACTAGTTCTACTGCTTGCATTTAAGTGTAATCCATAAATAACAAGGAATTGTCTCTTTTAACCATATTACATGTTTCAATTGTTAGAACAAGACAATGTATTACTTTTCTGCCATGCATTAAATTTAATAATAGTTACCATGTTGAAAGAATAATGGGAAAAACCTTTCCTTGGGTTATCAGAGGGAGAGAGCTAATATCTGCCAGCAAATCTTGTTATGATTATTATATATATCTCTAGGTTGGATTCATTTATAGATTGCATAGATATGACTAAATCAGACTTCAGGCAACCATACATGAATTTTTGTAAATTGTGATCAGGCCTCAGCGCAGTGGCCACCAGGTAATGGATTAATGAGCTGTCAGTATTAAATTCATTCATTTCTCCTTATCATTTACAGAGCAGGTGGCCTCTAACTCTACCAGTCTGCATACACAGCTCTGAAAGACGAGTACCTTTTTGCAGAGAAATGGAAGGAGCAGCAGCAGACTTCATTTATCAGGAATAACATTCTGTTCGTGACCTTTCATCTCCAGCACCTAAGCAGACTCAATCTGCTGGTGCTATTGACCCTGCACGGTTTGTGCAGACTGGGGTGGAATGATGATAAAGATACTGAAATAGGATAGACTTGCTGTAACTTGAAATTAAGTGAGGCCTCGAAAAAAAAATAACATTCTAAGGATTAAAAATGTGTGCATGCATGCATATATTTGTTCAAAGAAAGCATGTAGTGATTAAATGGACTGTGTTCTGTAGATTGCATATATATTGGTTTCGGTGAAGCTGCAAGGTGTGTAAGTCAATGCAAAATTTGTCTTACCCTTCCCCAAAGTCAAGTCAGTCCTGGCTGCCTCCATCACATAAAAAATGTAAATTCATATGCAATTTAAACATGTGAATTTGATTTATAAAAAAGTAAAACTAAAAATGCTGGAAAGCTTTCAAAGTTATTTAAAAATACGAGGGATAACCCTTAGTCAAATAAAATATTTGGCTTGGAAAAATTAAAAAGGGTGGGAAAGAGTTCCATTTTGACCTTTAACTCAACAGGCTCGTCTGATTGAATCTCCATACGCCAAAAAAATGAAGGCGAGCGAGCAGGAGAGTTTCCTTTCCCTAGGCAGGGCCTCGGTGGGGCCACATTCCCTATCATCTTGCTTGTTTACACAGTGTGTTTATAAAAATTGCTGCAGTGCCCCATCTATTTCTGCAGTATTCCCATTACAAGCTAAAAAGGGTAACGAGGACTCGCTTGGTAAGGATTTGCCATTGTGAAACAAAGTGCAATGTCCATCTGCTCCGCACCAGCAGGAAGGTTTTCTGCAGGTGAAGATAAAGAGGAATAGAACGAGATTTGCTGAAAGAGTTTTGTAATGCTTCTCAGCATGTCTTACTATGGTAGTAAGTGTTGTGAAGGAATGCTTCCACCAAGAAGCTGAATTACGGTCAACACGAAGAACCAGGCCATGCTATTGTCAGCAAGATTACTGATGGCATAATAAAATGTCATGCACAATGAAAATTTGAAAGATAGGATAAATCTGCCATTAAAGGAAGCTTTTTCTTATCTGGACAGGGCTTTTCCCCTCGCTTTTTATAAGAAGACCTTTTAATGTTACATAAACAACCAAACAAACCACAGGAATTCTTAAAGTAACCCATAAGAAAAATCAACCTGAAAACACTTGTAGTCTTTTGGGGGGTGATTTGAAGGTATGAATTAGGGTGGATACCATTAAAAAAAAAAAAAAAAAAAGCAGACAATTTCTCAAGGGACTGTTTATGCTTACATTTCTGAGCTCTAGACATGTGTTAAAACCACTTCTGTTTTCATTCCCAAAGCACTTCCACAGTGTAAGGTACTCAGCAAGAATTCAGAAATGCTGTACTTGAGCAGTGAGGCATTTAGAAGGCGGGTATAATGTAAAACTGTTTCATTAAAAGCAGGTCACATCAGGACCTAAACAGTAAGATGTTTTGCCCTGGAATAACTGAAAGTGATCTGTTTTGTCATCCGTTTCTCCAAAGAACGAGGCCCAACTAAACCTTAAAACTGTGCCCCAAAACATTTGGGGACTCACCTTGCTCAGATTAGTGTGAAGTCAGATGATGTTCATTCCTAATTCTCAGGCAGTGACACCACAGAGAAGTCCACATACACAATTTTTTGAACAGAAAAAATTCCTTCATTTCTACCTCCACGTGGATGAACATAGTCACATAGATCCTCATATCACTCCATTATTATAAAACTGTAATTTTATCTAAGTTCTATGGTATTAAAAACAGTAAGAATAGCTACTAGTTTTAGAAAGTTACTTACAGTAGACAATAAGCCCATTTTCAGGTTTTTGGCATACACATGTAACTTCTTCCTGAAAATATGAAAATTATGCTTTCATAAGAAAAATCATCCAATTTTTTCATGGTGAATCAGAAAGTAGATTTTTCTCTTATGCAGAAAAAAACCTTAGTACTTGGAATGGCAAATATTCAGACATAGTTGTTTCTTTTTGCCTTTTCCCCCTCTCTTCTCAATATCATTATTCTATCAGGTTAATGTTCTCTGTATGGAATTTTGAAAAGGTTGCCTGCCTTTAGAATCATAGATTCATATGGGGATGGAAGGGACCTCTGGAGATCATCTAGTCCAACCTACCCGCCAGAGTGGGTCTACCTAGAGCACGTTGCACAGGAATGTGTCCAGGCAGGTTCTGAATGTCTTCAGAGAAGGAGACCATCACCTCTCTGGGCAGCCTCTTCCAGTGCTCTACCACTCTCACAGTAAAGAAGTTCCTCCTCATGTTTAGGTGGAACTCCTTATACTCAAGTTTGTGGCCATTTCCTCTTGCCCTGTCACAGGGCACCACTAAGAAAAGACCAGCCCCGTCCAGTATTTGTAAGCATTGTGACACAAGTGACCATGTTTTGCCTCCTTTATTTTAAAAAATAAAGAAAAAGGAGGCAACTGGTTTCTGACTTTTTGGCTGCAGGAGGCAGCACGTCTGTTAGCATGTTTTTTATCATGCACCAACATGGTTCCTTCCACTTGCTGCCGACCTTGGCTGGAGCCCACTGGTGGCATTGTCACAGCCTGTGCAACCCCCTTAGAGCAGCATTTCATGTTCGTGTGCCTGCTGCAACATCACTTGCTGCCTCTGAGTTGTCTTGCCATCCTTTCCCAGAGGTTCCCTGGCAGGAACATCCAAATAGAAAATCCTCCAGTGCTGCTGCTCACGGGAATGCACTGTACCCTGTGTTATCGATGGCTCCTGACCAGCTTGCAGAATAGCAGCAGCTCCAGAGAAAAGCCTGCCCTCAGATGCATAAATATGGATTATCCACAGTCCAGGGGGAATAAAAAGCTGTTGCTCTGTGCTGTGCGTCACAACACCACCCACCCCACCCCCTGAAGCCATCCTGGACACCCAGAGATCCAAAACATGGAAACCACTGCTGCAGTGAAATGATGCCAAGCAGATTAGGAAAATATTAGAAAATACCAAAATCCAGTGCTTAAAGGCAGGCACTGAGACCCATACGCTGGCATTTAAATGAATGTGATTTAACAGTGAAAGATATTAAGCATCTAAAGTGGATGAAAGATGAGGATATAAAACTGATGTGCAGATTCATACAGACCCACATACCTACTTGATTGTGCTCTTATCTGCTAAATCAAGCTTCTATTACAAGAGAATTATTGTCCCTCTGCTTAATGCATGTTAATCAACACAGCAAATTACTCAGTTCCCCCAGGTCTTATTAAGAGCTAACAGCAATTTTCAGCAAGTTACCAAAGTGTGAAGGCTACAACTTCGACAGAATGTGTGAGAAACAATTTCCTAGCTTATATAGAATAATATCTTATGATTTTAATTGCTAGATTATATCTATTGCATTGACTTGTTTAGGTCAGTAGTTTAACAATAAATAAATTCCCCTGTTTGGTGATCCAGGGTAGGCAATGAGAAGTAGGTGACGTGAAAATGTATGAACTTCAGTTAAAAGTGAGCATCTTCCAGCCTGTCCTGGGCTTTTTACCAACTTACTGATTTAATAAAGTCAGTCCTTCATGGTAGGTTTTAGATTCATCAAGAATTGCTAACTATACTTCTAAAGCAATGCATTAAAACAGATGTCTTTAGGGACAGCTAATGGCTTTTTGAGCTCTCATTTTCCTGGAAAATAGGATTTTCCCACTCCACCTCTTTTTCTGCCCAGCTGCTTTGAATTAAAGGCAACTCTTCAAGGTTCCACTTTCTCTCACTTTTACCAGCGTAAATCAAAAGCTAACCGTGTTAAGGTCAGTGGTGTAAAACTGGAAGAAATGAGAGAAGGATGAGCCTGGGTAAAATCTAATTTGCTTTTTGCTCTGTGTCATTCCAAGTTGCAACCTAGATTAAAAATATTCCCCAACCTATACAAATGGGAAATCGACACAGATTATGATCTGTCCAGGAGACGAAAATCTAGGATTTTTTCCTGAACTTGCCAGTCTTGCTGTAAAGCAAACAAAACTGGACAAGTTTCACACTACGAAAACATAAGAAGAGAGTCTCACAATACCTACTGATTGCAATTCGAGGCGTCTGGTATAAGCCCGGCTTTGGAGTTCAGCTGAGACCCTGGACATGCAGGGTTAATGTGTGTTTATATAAGCACCACAAGCTGTCATTTCAGTTCTCTTCTGTCCATATTTGCCATGACCCACACATACAATAGAGCTCTATTCAGAGATGACATAATGTAGTGTTTTGCAAAAAAATGGGGTGAAAGTTTTCTTTTCATCCTGCCAATGGGAAATGTGTCTTGTGTGCTTCAGCAAATTACTGCCTTGAGGCAGAAAAACCTCTTTGTAATACTTTGGTGCTAAAACAGGTACCTAGTCATCTATCCAGCTGGGCCTAACATAGCTGTATCCTCCGGAGAGAGCAGGATGCCTTTGAACTTGCTTTCCCGGCAGCGCTGCTGCATCGAGGTACACATTCGGGTGCCATTCGTCTCTGAGGAGGTCTGCTGCAGTACACGTTTTATGGGGTCTGCAGAAAGAAATGGTCCCTCAGAAAATACAGTAGCTACATTCAGGTGCATATTTTTCTTGCCTGTCTATTCTTCTGACAACCACTGACAAATGTGAATGCTCTAGTTATAAGGTGGCACGCTCGGTGAATCTTTCTCCTTATGAAAACCTGGAGGACTTTGGCTGTGATGTCATGTTTTCAGACAGAGTTTTGGGCAAGGTGGAGAGAGGAAAGGGCAATCAGCATAAAGAGTCTAATGCCTTCTATGAGGCTAAATGGAGAGGATGCTCAAGATGGGATACATGTATCTCACACCACATCTCTGCACCACAAAGCGGTGTGTCTGAGCTTCTCATCCTCATGACTGAAAATGCACTGACAAGAAAAAGGTTGGACCCAGGCACTTCAAGGTCTTTGATCACTCAGGCTGTTTAGGATGTTCTGCTTCACAGAAAAATGAGTTGCCTGCAAAGCAGTTATTTAGGTATCTTCTTTGGGTGTAGGGGCTGGGCTGCTCCCCAGCCAGCTCTGGGACGCTCCTGCCTTCGCTCTCCAGCTTGACCTCACACCACACATGGTGGATACAGCCAGAGTTGGTGGGATGGCATTTGCCAGAGCAAAGTTCAGCCATGAAAATATATTGGGGGATTTGTATCATCATGGAGAATAAAACCCCCATAACTTGCATTTCTGAGGGATTTGTGCAAATAAAGACCTAACTTGGAAGGCAAAGAAACCAAATGATGTGAAAATGGTCTTTAAAGTCTCCAAGGTTAAAGCTGTTGTAGGCATCATGAGCTAAAGGCACAACTGGGACAGTTTGTGATAGAGATAATATTTTTAAGCTGATCAGGTGCTATAGCTGGTAAAAAGAGACAAGCTCTGTGCTTAGTCTTGGAGCAGAATCTCTCTGCCTGAACATCCAACTAATTTTCCCAACTATACATGTTGATCTAATAAAAGATCTTAACTCTGCCCACAAACTTTGTCACTCTCAAAAATCACAGCACTTAATATTCCTGTCAGCAAACCAACCTTGCTCTCTCATCACTGGGTCACAATGTAGGAAGGAAAATCCTTTCATCTTGCTATGGCTCAACTTGATTTTCTGAGCTTCCAGTGGATTACTGAAGCAACCGATTGTGCAGGTTTAATGATTTCCACCACCCTTCCCTCTACGCAGTGCCAGTTAAATGAGAATGGACTTGCCCCTGAGGATAGTTACTGGATAACTTGAGTTTCTCATCATCCCATTCCTACAGCAGAACGTATTTCTCAGGGATGGAGAACTTGGGTTTCTGTTTGTTTCCTTTGAAACTGCACTTTCTTAACCCAGCCTAGGTTCAGGAGTCCAGGTTGTTTAAGGCCAGGAATTAAGGATCAGTTAATCTGATCTCTGCTATCCAGCCTTTACATTTCAGCCTGTGAGGCCGGCAGCGAGCCAGGAGCTCGCCTCTGACGGGTGGTTGGCCAATGCACAAGACTCCCAAGCGCTGCTCTGGAGATCCGCTCTCGGACTCAATGAGCGTAACGATCTTTTCCAACCAAAATGATTCTATGGTTCTGTAAGCTTTGCACAGTAGTTAGGCATGTCCACTGCCAGCAGACATGCCAGCTTCTCATTTTGTAGTTCTTCAGCTTTAATTTCCACATAGTGGCCCTTTTGATCACCTTCAGAGCTCCAAGAGCCTGACAGTGTTTTCGGCTATTTTTTTTTTTAATAAATGTATTTGTACTCTTGAAGATGCTCCAACATTTTTCACAAATAAATTCTTAAAAACTTCCTAGCATAAGGAGTTTTTTTTGCAGCCCTGGAGTCTGTGGCTCTTTTCTGTGCTTACTGCTGTCGCTTTTTCAACCTGGTTTTAAAAACAAGCTGTGTCAAGACTGTACAAGGTGCTCTGTTAGCGGTCTCCATTAATCTCCTCATGCTAAAGATCAACCTTGTTATAAAAAATGGTGAATTTGGGAACATAATCTTTTGTAAAATATTTCCTTCTACTATCTTGATGCCTATGGTAAGCTTTAGAGGGTGAGGCCCTCTTCAGGACACATCACAGAATTTCTTCCTCGAAAAATTCAGTGAAAAATAATCGTAAAAGTATTTTGCCCGTACCCATGGCAGGGGTTTGGACTAGCTGATCTTTAAAGATCCCTTCCAACGCAAACCATTCTGCCATTCTGTGATTCATGATTAAATACATAAGTTAATACTGAGTCAAAAACTAAATTAGTGAAATTAAAATGAACTTGTACCAAGTCCATAAACCAATCAATTATATGAGAATGAAGATAATGACAGCAGTAAAGATATTCTAGACCTGAAAGGATTTGTGTAAGGGATACAAGATTTTCTTCTTCTGATGGAGACCAGCAAATGTCAATGAATTTACATGAAGTCTTTTAGCTGTTACTAAACCCAAGAGAACATAAAGTGCAACAAATTCAGGCATGACCAATGAAATCTTTTGATGTTCATGGAAACCTGCAATACAAGGTTAGATCAATTAGTGCAATGACTGTAAATATTACGTGTAGACAACTAAAGTCACAGTCACTCCAGTGAAAGGGTTCATTTAAAGTGTAATTTATTAGTACATCATAGCAGCACTCTTAAGGATTGCATTAGACATTGTGGCAAATACGTTCAAGGGTCATAAGCCAGAGTTTATAAAAGTACAACCCCTAATAATTTAAACTTGTATAAGAACATTAATTCAAAGTGTTTAACAAACATTATTTAATTAAGCTGTGTAACATCCCACTGTGAGCCTATGGGTAAGTCAAAGCATTCGTATCTCAATTTTACAGAAGGTTAAGCTGAAGTGCAGAGAGATTGATTTGCCTGCGGTCACACAGCAAGTCAGTGGAAAAACTGCAAATAGAATCCGCAGCCTGAAGTTCTCATTTCCCTGTTTTTACCACTTAGCATTACACTTCCCACTAGTAAAATGAAGGGGAAGAAAGAGGCGTCTGAAGTGAGACTTGTAATACAGTTAACCCACTTTTCTACATGTGTTCTTGCTTTTTCTGCAGCTTAGGCACATATCAAAGGGATAGGTTGGTTTTAAGTTATTTGGAACTTTATTCCTTCTCCATCTATCCTTTGCATACTTTTGGGGTGATGCCCCGATGAAAAGCAGGGCCTTGGGCTGAGCAGATATCTACTGTTCCACTAAAAGACTGTAAGATGTTTGCAGTGAAAGGGTAAAAGTGGTGCAGAGGGAAAAACCTTTAAGTGGAGAGATCAAAGAAGGTAAAGAGTCACTCTCTAAGGTAAAAGAACTGTGAAGGAAGGTTGTATTTCAATGCTTTGTCTTAGCTTTATATTTAAAGTGATGTTCAAAAGGAATTGGGTATGAAGATGCTTCTTTGTAGGTTGAAGAAAAAGCAGTTATTACTAAGTCCTTATAGCAATTATTAACAATCCCTTATGGACTGCCATGGGGTTTTCCTAAAAATGCTCTTATGTTGCCTAGGGAAAGTGTGTCTGATTTGGATTTCTTGCTCTTGTGGTTCCTAAAGGACAACACCCTGAAGCCTTACACAAGAATAAACCACTTTACCATTACTGCATTTTTCAGGTATGGTTCATCAGCCTTTCCTTAAGGTAAAGGCTTGGTATCTCAGATTCCCACACCACTCAGTGACAGACTCAGTGAGGTGAAAGAGTGAAAATGTTGGGAAAGGCATGAGACAAATGTATGACATTTCTTGGGCTTGGAGGTTACATCAGTTCATGACATACTATGTGTCCAGCCTATTCTCAGCAGAGACAGCATCAATTACACAAGTAATTGCTTTCTTTGGAAGCAGTTTAAAAAAAACCTCTGAAGTACAAACCCTGTGCAGGTATCTGCTTCATGATGACAAACTCTGCAAGGTATGGGTTTTCAAATTAGGTTGGGGAAAGGAGGAATGATGGTTTGCCCTGAGCCCATCTCAGCAGTGCAATAGTTTGTTATTCTGTACCCAATTTCAATCTCTTCTGCTTCAGTAGGAGATGAAAGGATACTCAGTTCCCTTTTTAGGGCCGCAAAAATGACCACAGTGTTGGAGCACCTCTGTGAAAACAGGCTGAGAGAGTTGGTGTTGCTCAGCCTGGAGAAGAAAAGGCTCTGGGGAGACCTTACGGTGGCCTTTCAGTACTTAAAGGAGGCTTATAAGAAAGATGGGGATGAACTTTTTAGCAGGGTCTGTATCAATAGGACAAGAGGTAATGGTTTTAAACTAAACAAGAGAAGATTTAGACTAGATAAAGAAAGAAATTTTTTATGTGGATGGTGATGAGACACTGGTCCGGGTTTCCCAGAGATGTGGTAGATACCCCATCCCTGGAAACATTCCAGGTCAGGTTTGACAGGTCTCTGAGCAACTTGTTCTTGTTGAAGATGTCCCTGCTCATGGCAGGGGGGGGGTTGGACAAGATGACCTTTAAAGGTCCCTTCCAACCCAAATTATTCTATGATTCTAAAAAAAAAAATATCACTCACGAGGCCTTATTTAAGCACAGGGGAAGGGAGCTCCCATCTCTGTGCACGATGCCCACATCTGGCAGGTGGAAAGAAGCTGCGTGTGGGGCGGCTGCACGTCCCTCCCTGCACAAAACTAATCCAGCCCTCAACAAAACCGGTGTTCAGGGCACACACGTGTGCACGTGTAGCCCCAAAACATGAATCAAAGGCCCAAACATGCCTCCCAGAGAGCCAACCTCCCTGCAGCAGTGTTTCCAGGAGGCAAAGCCAGCAGACATTAAATCTTCCGGGCAGGTTTTACACGTGGATTTGATCCCCAAACACAGCACCAGTCGGAGATTGGATTTCACT